>CM075856.1:28088770-28508770 GCA_037975125.1 Latrodectus hesperus | reverse complement strand
TATATGAACGAAATTTGTAAAGAAACTGTTTATATTCTTAAGACATATTACCTCATCACTGTAGAAAAATATTTAATAATGAAAATAGTTTTAAAATATTTAGAATCATTATATAATGCTAATTCATTATCACTTTTAATAATTAAAAGCATTATTCATTATTAAGATCCAAAGTAATTTGCATTTAACATTGAAAAAATTATGGAAACATGTATTATATGAAAAGATGAAAAAAATACATTATAACAAAGAATATATTTTAAAGATAAAGAGATAATGGGAGCGAAAGTTATAATGATTCTACAAATATTTCTCAATTTTCATTCAAACATTTTAAGAAATTTTGAGCCTTACAAACTACAGCGTCTCTTGTGAAAAATGATCTATCAGACAGCTGAAAAACTAGTCCTGTGCTTTCAACTCAATAATTCAAGATTTCGACACCTAACACGAGTTTCGGTAATTCTAAGTTTTACGAATACAGCACAAATTTAAGGTTGCTTAATTATTCTCAGAAACTTTCATGTGTAAAAAAGTAAATAATATAATCTCGTATACATAAAATGCGGAGTTTAGAAGACCAGTTTTTCTGGTTGTACTTAACGAAATGAGGTATAGTAACTACATTGTATATTTTTATTTTGTTTTTCTTATATGATACATACATAAATCAATGTAATTAAAAATGTATAAAAAAGTCGGCAAGTCTGAACATATCTGCGTATCTGCGCCATGTATATATGCATATACATTTTTACGCACACACACATATATATATGTATGTTGTGTTACATAATATTATATGTATATATTTAATATTATATGTATATATTTGTGTTGGTATAGTGTTTGAGTGTCTAAAAAAAGTCTGTCAAAAATCATTTTTAAAAATTACATATATATATATGAGTATACGTGTACGTGTTATTAGAAATAGTTTAATAGGCTTTTAGTATTTAAACAAAAATATAATATCCTAATTTTCTCTCACAGGACAAATATAATAATAATGCTGATATCCATTCTTTTTTTCATTTTAATACAAATTAAAATTTGCAAAATAAATACATGCGACAATATGCTTTTGATTTCCTTTTCAATATTACATTTTAATCAATACTTTAATGTAATTAAGCATAGTTTAACTATGGACTTTTGGTTAAAGAGATTTATATTTTATGAACTCCTAAAATCTTGACTTCGAAACATTCATTACGTTTATTTTACTGATAAATTTTATTTTTACTCAGGTTTAAAATAAAATAAGAAACAATTATTTTGCGTAGAAATAGCTCAGATATATTTATCTACATTTCAACAATATATATAAAAGAGAAGTTAGGGTATGTAATAGTAAATTAAAATTCATTAATTTTAGTTTAATTACATTTTTATTTGTATGAAACATTTTTATTTTACATTTTTATTTGTATGAAAGTTTTAACCATCAGAAAAGAAAACAATTTACAAAAAATAGCTTATGATTACACCTCCAAGTAATTTCTACGAATTTCAAGTACCTTCTGTTACAACTCTTCTTCAGCAGTGAGTTCTGCTTATGCCGAAACTTGGATGTTTTGAATTTAAAATAATACTTAGTACTTGATAGAAATTTGCTTAGTGGCCCACTTCACCAGACCGAAACATTTGAAAAATGTTCATTCACAGCACTATACTTATAAGATTGACATGTTCAGCGACTTAATAGAATGGTTGGTAAACCTTCTTTGAAGCCGTAAAGCAAACATCAGTAGAATTCCTTTGTCACATCTATTTGTTTTCACAATTGAATTTGTTAGATAGATATACATATGTGGTTGACCAGCGCTTATAATTATTGGTTTTAAAACCATGTGAATCCCTAATTTACTTGACTATTTTCACTTCATTCAATGAAAATGCAAAAGGTAATAACTTTATTGCTTTCTTTGTATATATACTTAAGAGGCTAAATTGTACTTTGCGAGGCATTTTATTCATTCGATAACGTTCATTCTCGGAAGTTTACATTGTCATTTCAAATATCAAAAATCAAAAGAATATTAGTAGAGCTACTTAAAAATAAAGTGAAAGTGAGGGATTGCCGGATTGTCCTGCTGGAATCATTCAAGTTCGTTTGAATATATAATGAACATAAATGATTGTAGCTACTTGGATCACATACTTTCTCATGAGTCACTTGTTAGATTCTTCTCCATGATCATCAAGGTAATTGGCATGCTAATTATAAATGTTTTCTTAACCATTACAGAAACTCAGTCAATTTGGGCAATCCTTCAAATTCATTAGACTCATAAGATTTTCTATATACCCTAAAATGTTTATTCATTCGATAATTAGAAATGAGGCTCATTGGACAAGACTATATGTTATCATTAATCGACAATGTTATGGAGGTATGGGGGGAGTCAGGAAAAATATGAAATTTTGGGCCATCTAGTTGTACAGAATACAGATATGACTATTCGCTTTCAAAAGATTAAGTGATAGTTGCTTCTATAGAATTGAAATTATTTTAAGGATATTTTGCGCTCCCTTGCTTAAAAAATTTTATCATTCATAGATTAATAAATTTTTTGTAAGATATTTTTCTGACCACACAAGGGTTTACGATTTATTGTACATGATATTCGTTAAAATTTATTGCAAGAAAATTCAAACTTCTTTATTACCATGTAATATTAAAGCTTATCTCTCACGCATCAATTATAACAATATCATTCCTAACAAGCTATTACATTGATAACCTGCTACTGCATAAACAGCAACCATTCTTTCAACTTTGCAAGATATCTTTGAAATTGTATATGAATGTGAATTTCTTACATAAATTTTTATGTATGCACACCTGCAATAATTTTCTGGCAATTTGTACACACTTTGCCTTATACTTAGTGTGTGATACTAAAAATTTTTTTATTTGAATTTTTTTAAAAAATAAAAATAAAAAACTGTTAAATAATTATTCGAATCAAATTTTTTCTATAAATTCACTCAATTTTTCTTGGCATTTGATTATATTATAACTGTATAAATTCATTTGACCATGTAATTAATTAATAATTTATCATTATAAATATCATTTACACATTTAATAATTAATTATAATATTCAAATTTGTTATTATTAAATTTATTAATAATTAAATATTAAAAAATTTAAGCTTAAAAAGTTTCGATATTTTGCCGTTGCTTTAAAAAAATACTTATACACACTCTCTCGAAAAGGACTTTATACACATTTTGATTGCAATTGCATTATCAATTGAAATATATTTTATTAGTATAGCTGTATAAGAAAATTTAATATGAAAATATACGAAAAATCTTACCTTAACACACATTTTTTGCTAGTTAATATATTAATAACTCATATAATTAATAGTTTTTTACAACCCCCCATTTTTTACACATACTTATATGCAAACTCTCGAGTTTTTTAGTTTTAGTGCGAAAATCATGCATAAAAATATTGCATTAATGAAGTTATGCTAGAAGAAAGTTAAAAAAAATCTGACGTAAAGTCTTATTAACGTTTATCATTCACAAATAAGGTTAAAACTATGACAAAAATATTATTTTATGCGCATGATATAATTTTCCTTCAATGATTATCTTTCATTTATTTATTTAAAAAAATCAAACAAATATAAGAACAAAGAAATATAAGAGAATGTTATTTCTCAAAATGTCAGTAGCCTGAAATAGTTTTTACAGTTTAAGTAATGAACTGCAATAGCAGTGTAATGATTTCTAACATGATATCTAATTAAAATATTGTAAATTAATAAATTAATTATCAAAATTACATTGATGCTTTCCACCAAATGCAGGGTGCAAAAAATACTATGCTTTCCTGCATCTATGCCTTAACTACGTCTTTAAAATTCATGATTTTCATTTTCTTTTTATGGATGTATTCAATGGATTTACTTTCATAAGTAATAAAACTAATTACTTACATTTCATAAAAAATGTTTTATGTTAAATAATTATTTTATTTTATTAAGATGATGAAATTACTTTTATACTCAAAGCAAAATTTCAAAATTTAAAAATTTGGAAAATCTAATCATGATGTAATTATTATAAGTTTTATATAAAATTTAACTGTAGGATAAAATTTTGAATTTCTTTGACTAACTAATTTTGATATTTATGAATGATAAATGAAAGTTTTCAAGGAAGATAGAATAATTATATGATTGCACAAAAAATGAAATCCAAAGGAACTTGCTAAAAGATAAGTTGAAAGACGGTTTAAAAGTTGGCAAATTTCCAGTTTTTAGTTATATAAGTCTTTTTGTTTAAAATAAACAAAATATGAAGTGAAAGTTAACTTATATAAAAAAATTCCTTTAAAATGTCACAATAAGAATATTGAAAATTTTTCTTACATCCTTTAATCGTATGGACATGTAATTACTTACTTGAAATACGAAATGATGAAGTATTGAGATTCATTTTAATTCTTTGTCACAATTCATTTCTTTTTTTTAAATTCTTTTGTCGATGATACAGTACAATTTCATTTTCCATCCTCCTGATTTAGAAAAATCATGTCATTGTAAAGAATTACATATTACATTGTCTCCTTCAGCTTTTTTTTAATTTTACATTTATAGCTTTTAACAAGATTAATTTTTTAAATTTATATTTGAAAATATTTCCAAGATACTTTTTATACTGATGTAATATTTTATGAATTTATAAGTCAAATATTTTGAAAATAGCCTTTCTGTGTTTTTTATTATATTTGCTGATTTTACAAACATTTACTTTCTTCTTTGGGATTAAGACACAGATCACGTTTGGCAAGATTGTTCTAATAATAAATGTACTGAAATTGAGAATACTTTTGTTGCTTTTTTTATTAATTTTATTTTTTTCATATTTAGGACTATCAGCATTGTTTACCAAAAAGTTAATAATTGCTTCCTGGGAAAACTTAGTATAAAGTTCTAAAATTTGTTCATAACTTTTTTTTTATTCTTTTTGGATAGGTCTTTCGAAAATAAGGTCGAACATATTTTATCAATAATTTAGCTGACTCATATTATAAATTACTGAGTAATGATCAATGATGTTTTTGATATAATGTATAAGGTAATTAAGGAATTTCTTGCCATCTGAATGTGTTGCCATTGAATGCGTTGAGAAAAAGTATGCAAATAAGAGTATGACTTGGAGTTTAGTGAAGAGTAGAAATATCAGTCGTTTTTTAAAAGCAAGTCCACAGCACACATCCATTTATCGTAACTTTTAGAGAAAAATGGACGTGACCAAGGTCCAAGCTCGGTGTTGTTTGCTTTACGACTTCAAACTGGGCTTATCAGCTACTGCAACAAGTCAGCATATATGTCAAACGTTTGGGGATAGTGCTGAGAATGAACGTACGGTAAGGCATTGGTTTTACAAATTCAGGTTGGGATGTGATGAAACTGTTGTCTGGTTTACTAGTCATCAAGTGGGTTACTATAAGCTGCTACTGATCAGTAGAATGGTCACTTCTTACCCGTACTCGCAGCAATTGGAACGTGTGCAACTGGCATTGCAACAGATGGAACCAACAATAATTGATCGCAAGGGCATACTATTCTTGGCTGATAATACGAGGCTGCTTATCTTTCGAGTAGCTAAGAATATCAGACATTGACTTGGTTGGAAGACTTTTTGTTTCATCATTCATACTCACCTGACATTGCATCATCAGATTAACACCTCTTCCATTTACTGGACAGTCATCTTCGTGGAAAATCCTTCACTAATGAAGTAGACTCGCGTCAAGCACTCACGCACTTCTTTTTGTCCAAAACCCCTAAGTTTTACCATAAGGAGATTGCATAACTTTAGACACGTTGGCAGAAGGGGCTGGATAAACATAGTGATTACTTCGAGAACTAACAATAGGATACACTTTCTGTTGGTCACGTTCTTTTGGATAATTAAAAAAGACAAAAACTTTCTTGTTTATCTTGTATATCTAGTTTCCCTCTTTTGAGCTAAAATTGCTTATCGGTAAGCAAGCCGTTTAACAATCCCGTATAAGGTATATTCGGAATGCGATCAACGTCTATATTGTCTACAAATGATACTGACATTTTTAAATTTAACAATGTCAATATGATTTGTTAAGAATATAGACTTCGACGGTGTATGCACTACGAATACCTTTATGTTCACAGTCTGTTCATGGTCATATAAATCTTTGAATTCAATTGGCAAATATTGATGCGCTTTTAATATCATTATAATTAATATAAATATTTTCTTACTTTTGAAAATTATAATTAAATTCAAAAATATTGATTTTAAGTTAATTATCTTGATCAGCAAGACATAGATTTAAATAAAAAAAATTCAGGCATACAAATAGATAGATGCCACTCCCTTGATAAATGTTTACCAAATGCTCTTAACACTTTTGATGATTTTTTAAGATGTTCGCTATTTACTCCAAAAATATTTTTTATTCATTTTAACTAATACCTCTAAATTTTATATGATTACGAATTTTCATTTATGTGAAGAAAAATATTCATATCTTTCAAAGAAAAATTTCTTTTAAATTTCCATTTCGTTAAAAGTAATTTTTTCCCTTTCACTTTTTTTATTTGATTCACGTTTTTTCCCATGTTGCATTAATTTACGATTAAAGAGACATTTGAATGACCAATTTGACACCAAACATGATTTCCAATACACAGAGATTTCCACTTATACTATTTTAAAATCTTACCTGAAATAGTCAAATCTTTAAAATCTCCAAATGTTACCATTAAAACATTTATTGCATATTAATTTCTGTAGTAATTAGTATTGTAAATCACTGCTTTGCTAAAAAAATATTTAAGCAAAATGCTGTTTTAAATCTAAATCTTTAATAATATCAAAAGGAATTTTCTATCGCAAATTTCTTTCAAATTTCCTTGCATTCAAAAGGTTTTAAATATTTTGCTACATTTCAAGCTTACTATATTCTTATAAAATATAAATTATAGAGAATTATAATTAACCTGAGTTATAACAAAAAAGTTGATAAAATAGCTTATTTCTCCCATGTACAAACATAAATATTTATCATTCTGAAATTTTTCTAACTAAGCTCTAAAGACAAGTTTCACAATTAACATTGTACAAACAAAAATAGAATAATTTATCTGCAAAATTTATTTTACACAATAATCAATAGTGATAAAACACTTTCATTGCAACATAACTGTGAAGTCTATTAAGAGGAAAACAGCTTCCAGCCTCCAAAGACCCACCCATGAGAGATTCTAAACTGTTAATAATAGAGCCACTGTATTATAAGTCTATCTAATCTGCAAAAAGACTTATTTGGTAAGGAGCTATTCTTTTTTCTATTGATTCAATGAATATTGAAAACAGAATGGAGCTTAAAACGGAGCCATGGATGATGACTTGAGGCAGTTTTTGTGATTCAGAAAATCAAATGTCAGTGAAAAGCTGTATCCCTAACATCAAATTTATGATAGCATTTTTTTAAGAGCCTGTACTTCCAGACCCTATTGAATTCATAAAACATACTGTGATTGGACGAAGGGTCAGAACTATAATCTCATGAGGAGGAAGCTCTTGATCTGAATTTGTTAAAAAGCAGATGTAATGTCAAAAGTTAAGAATGAGTATCTCTTAAACTGCCTAATTCGTCAACTATTCGCGAGCGATAATTTTGGAGTACTTATGCCAAATAGATAAATCAGGCTTATATGTGCAGAATCCACTGTGGCGTTGGATGTTCACGCATCAATAACTATACAATCGAAGTTTAAGGAAAATCGTCTTGGCAATATGAGATCGGTGATAAACTATATGTGAAGACCTTGGATCATGGCACCTTGAAATATTTTTTCACTTTGACATGCACAATTTTGGTTGAATATTAAACCCATGCCGCCACCAATCATATTGTACCAAATGGAACTGATTTCAGTTTCCTAAATCGTTAGAGATAAGCAGATTCACCTTCACTTGGCACAGGTATCACTGGCAATGAAATTAATCTAGGGTTATTCATTATTATTTTTCGGATAAATTTCAACATCCTCAAGATTTTCAAATCGGACCATAACCATGAATATGATATCTATTCTAATGGCTCTAAATTGGATCGTGACGGGGGAACAGGTATTGCTATGAACAATAAAAACAGCAGTCATATACTTGGAGCATAAAGCTGAATATATATAAGTTAATCCTTTATATATTTAACTATTAACCATCCTCTACCTATAATATTGTTTCCACTACCATATGGTTAGTTAGTTTATTCATTATTAAAGTAGTTGCAAATCTCTCTTTGCAGAACATATATACCATAGTTAAATACAACCAGAACAACTTAAGCAGACCCTGACTTGTTCCTCTAATGTGGATAATAGCACACATTGGCGTCCATGGATAAGAGGAAGCAGAAAAGTTATCTAAAATTGTCACTTTACTCAAATAGTTGATTTGCATCATCCCTATTCCAATATTTCATTTTAAGCATTAGATAAAAGCGGAAGTTACAAAAGGTGTGAAACAACATAAGTGACCACGCAATATGCAATATTCACCTAGAAGTATTCCTCACTCCCCTTTCATGGTCCACAAGGAGTTTCTTTTTCATTGGACATAGACATTTCCCTTTTAATCTCCACATAATTAGTGCACTGAGCTCTTCAGGCTGCTCTTGTGAACTAATAGGCAACTCAATCCATGATATAAGCAAATCTGCATTTATTCGTTTCACTGTCCGAGAAATGAATGTGTGGAACAAGAAGCTCTGTAGTTTAACAAGTTGTTCATGATAAAATTTTGAAGACTGATGAATTTTCTGATGAAACACAGAGAAATAATTTTTCCCTAATGAGCATGAATAATCAAATATACAAATATAATTTGCTGTGTCATAAGTACTTATTTTTTCCTGTCTATTCATAAATTTTACTTTTTTTAATTTTAATTTTTAATTTTATTATATTTTTTATATTTTATTTTTATTTTGTACATTATCTAAATTTATATCTTCACATGAAAATTCCAACGTTTCATAATAAATTGATATATTTCACTGGAATTAGGTAAAGTGGTGCTTGCTAATGTCAAAAAGAGGAACATATTAATTTTTGAGTTGTTAGTTACACCGTTTTGGATCATTAGAGACTACCGTCTGCCACAAGGATTTAAGTCAGCAGCCTTTCCAATCAAATACATTGGTAATCACCGTAACTATAATTTTACAATCTTGTAATAAAAATTACATAATATTTCTCCAAGAAAATGCATCTTCTACACCATCAAATTGAACACAATATCAAACACTGTCACACTGATTATCCAAAATTATACTTATAGACATATTTTTATCATCTATTATAAATATTAATATGATAGAAATGTTGTATTTTGCTTTGTTTCTTAAATTTATGTATAATTAATTGTACCTAGAAATTATTTTATTGAATTTGATTTGTAAGTAAATAAGGGTAAACATGGAAAAAGCAATTGTGATTCATAATATTCAATTTATCCAAATAACGTGATTTTTCTTGACTTAATTGGAAAAATGTTTAAGTACTGTGTGCTTTTTTATGAAATGGGTGTTACTTTAATGAAACTTGTGGATAAATAGATTGTCTCCAAAAATTATATATATATATATATATATATATATATATATATATATATATATATATATATATATATATATATATATATATATATATATATATATATATATATATATATATATATATATATATATATATATATATATATATATATATATATATATATATATATATATATATATATATATATATATATATATATATATATATATATATATATATATATATATATATATGTGTGTGTGTGTGTGTGTGTATGTATGTATACACACATTATATTTTCAACTTTAGTTAATTTAATGATATTTTTGGAATAATTCTTTCGTCGAAAGCAGTATTAGATATTATAAAAACTAAATTGCTATTTGTATATTTTCAGGGAAAATAATAAACTTAAAATTTAAACGATGCTTGTTTCCTGTTTTATCAATTTACATTAATTAGTCCTTTTTTACTTTCTTTCTTTTTCAAAAATGAGGGTTATTTATTATATGCTATTTATTTGTTATGATTACATAACTTAACGACTTTTAAGCGTCGTAAAAATTGATCCAGAGGGATTATGCAATAGCTGTTTTAAGAAAAGGGCATTTTCATATTTCTCTGTCAATGTTTTTTAATAAAATAATGTCTTAAAATAAACTTTAATCAATAATGAATTCGTTATTAGCAAGATAAAGAGAGGAATTACTATTTTAATATTATAAAAATCCTGTCCAAATTCACTTAATAAAAATGGAATGTTTTATGTTCATGTTTGTTTTTTTAAGAATCTGATGTAACGACTAAAAAAATTTTATTTCTTTTCTAGTTTCTTTTTATGTTATTAATGTTTATATATAAATTTTACTTTATAATTCCTAATTTAATAATGATATTTGAAAATTTTATTTTTTAAGATAGTTACAAAATTTGTCAAATGTAAATCTGTGCGTATAAATCTTATGAATACTTCTCTCAACGTTTAAAGCTTAATTACTAAGTAAATATTTTCAACTATATAAATACTTTAATTTAAGAACATATTTGTCATAATTATGAATCTTAAACATTGAAAATGCTTATACTTCTATAGGAAATAATTATTGCAAAGCATTTCTTTGCTTATTCTGTAACTTGCATTCATTTTTGTAGAAATATGGCTCTATTATTTGTTCATAAAAGTGTATTTATTTCATTATAAATAAAACTTGGTTTACTAGAAAATTTGCAGATAATAATTTTTCCTGACCATAAAAATATTAAAAAAATAATAATCAGCAATTTATCATATATCTTAAAAATGATATACTTAATTTGATTTCGCATAAATATCTTTGTATGAATATTTAATGTAATGAAACTTAAATATCATTGATTCGAAGTTTTTCAAGATGTTTTTATAGCAAAAATATAATTATTTTAATTTTGTGATTAAAAGTATAAACTTTTGACTACAGTAAGAATAGTAACAGAATAGAACAGTAACTACAGTAAGAATTATCTTACAGATTTATATCAATTAAAACTAATGTGGTATTAATTAGTAGAAATGCACTTTTATTGCACTTAACTTCAGCTGTAAAAATGAACATTTTAATCAGTTTATATGTAAATGCACTTTTATATTGCACTTCTTATATTAAAATAAAATGATGTATGCGCAAATTATTTTTTTACATTTTTCCGAATAACTATTTCATTTTTGATATTTTAGAAATACGCATTCTATTCATAAATAACCAGGTTAAGTTTTATTTTTAACATATTTCTTTAAATAAAACTATATTTGAATGAGTGAGTTTATACATACTTTTCTGTCATAAGATAAATGCTTGCAAGTGAAATTAGAAAGGCATACTAATGAGGTTTTCTGAAATGTAATGAGGTTTTTCTGAAATAATATGTGTGGGAAGAATTCGTATCTCCGACAAGAAAACAGAATGGAACAGCAAATAGGTCAGAGTGTGGAGAAAATTTTTTGTATACAAGTTCAAATGGTAAGCCAAACTTTTCACTTAGTATACTTTTCATTGATTGATTCAACTTTAAATGGAGAGTTCAGTAATAGTGTATTTGCTCAAGACTGTTATTCTAAGATCACACACACAGTTCTCTATCCTAACTTTTCGATTTCTGTTAATCAAGACAAACATAGATAAATTCTCAGTTATATAAAGTAATTTCATTAATACATGAGAAATACTTATAAAATGTAATTATTAGCATTTCTCAATTGCAAGCTAGTACATTTTAATTGTATTGTTAATAAATTATTTTATAAACACCATTTTGTTAATAAGTTATTAAATTTACTTTAGAATATTATTTAAATTAAACTTTAATTTTATACCATCAATAATTTACTAATTTTTTTCACACTAAATAAAATTGCACAAGTTTAAAAAAATTACTTGTATTTTCAAACATATCTGTACTATACGGCTTCTGTATAATTTTTAAAAAAAAATATTTTTGTGAATATCTGCTTAAAATATGTAGCTTCACAGCAAATTAAATTTAATCCAAGAAAAATTATTAAAATTTATTTTACAATAGCTAAGTGTACCGTATAGATAATAAGTAGTTCAAAAATCATTATCCTTTCTTCAAAATATTTCCTTGTTTAATTATATTTTACAAGCTGATGGAATCTGTTTCATTGGGTTACTCTTAATAATAATTGCATCGGAAACAATGAATTTAGAGCCAATACCTAAGTTATAGCATGCTTACTTATATCTACTTATACCAAATCAAAATATGTTTTAAGATATTAGAAGGTTTTATTTTGTTATAAAAACATAACCATTAAATTAACGCATTGAAAACAAAAGCAGGATATGCAGTAAATATTTTTGGATGCAGCTTAGAAAAGTAAACAAAACCCACATAAATAAATATGATTGTTGATTAAAGTTTCAGTTTAAATGTGAGAACAAGAATTTCTACAACTTAACTCATAAAAAGAGCTAATAAGAAGTTTATTATTTTAACATGTACCAAAAACAATGCATATTGAAATGAAGTTTCAAATATAGATTGGTCATAATCAAAACTCGATCAAATGTAGTGTGTAAAGTTTGATAACCCATTTTTGTTATATTAGTGTGTGTGTGTGTGTGTGTGTGTGACACTACTGCCCAAAAGTGGGTTGGTCTTCGTAATTTAGATGATGAAACCAAGGAGAAAACCCGACTTGGACTACTATCCTCGGAAGTATCATTTCATATGGAGGACATTGTAACTAGGATGTTACCTAACGAACCACGTCACTGTGGCTTCATATAAAGTTGGAAAATATTGAAGTGATATCCTTGTCATCCGCATTCCAATGCATTTCTCTTTGGTGAATAATGGGAAATTTGCGAATACACTTCTCCTACAGTGGAAAAAACGATACTTTCCCAAAAATCCAAAAAGTAATTAAACATCATTAGGTAAAAAAAATAATTGCACTATAAGAATGTAGACAGAAAAAGGAATCCGATTTCGTAAATGCTTTGTTCTCCATTCCCAGTGGTATCTCATGTATATTAGTTTTTTTGGAAAAAAAAAAGATATGAGGCATACATTTTTTATTGAAGCGAGAAAGGTACCAGTTCTAAAAATGTCAACCGGATTAAATTAATTACATGGCAGCATAAAAAACTTTACAAAAAGTTTAAATCGTCCTTAATATAGTTTAAAATGAATTACAAGAGTGTGAATTTTTTCAAATAAAACTTAGTTTTCCTATCAAAATAACCAGAGAATCATATCCTAATACAAGTTCAATTTCATATTTAGTGCAAATACATTTTAGCCATTTAGTTTTAATCAGGCAGGCCAAATATGAACGTTATAGCTATATATATATATATATATATATATATATATATATATATATATATATATATATATATATATATATATATATATATGTATATATATATATAACAATCTTTCAATCATTGCTATCTTTTCTGCGATGAATGTTTGAAAAATTGTTTTTTACTCAGAAAACCCTGAAGCTGATGTAATTATGATCCCCATGTCATTTTCTTATATTTATACATTTTGAAAACAGAATTTTGAATTTAATGAAAGGGAAGTTAAGAAAGCAAGTGATATTTTTTTTACAATTTTTAGAGGTATTATCAGAGGTCGTTTATTTTTCAATTGCTCATGAAATAATTATGAAAAATGTATTTGTAGATTCCGGGAAACTCTTGGTAATTAAAATAAATATTGCAGTGAATAACAGTGAACACACACACACAGATACAGACATATATATATATATATATATATATATATATATATATATATATATATATATATATATATATATATATATATATATATGTTTATATATATTCTCATTTTAAGCATTTACGTATATACTTCTTTTTATTTTATTTTTTTGAAGGCATGATGCTAACTTAAATTATTTAATTTCTTTTAGCGCAAAAAAGATTCATTAGTAAAGTTTTATGCTTTTCTATTCTTCAAAACAAAATAAACTCGCTTATATGAAAAGAAAAATACTTTTTCCATCTAGTTTTTCCATCCACTAACTTATTAAAATGCAAAATACCTTAATGAAATACTTAAATATGTGAAAATATATTTCATAAAATATTTTAAGTGTTTGGAATAATGAAATATTTATCTGTTTTGTACTTTAAATTGGATAACATATTTTACGTAAATTATTTTGATTTAATAGGAAAATTTGTTTCATAAAATCATTTAATCGATAGATTAATCTTTTTTGTTAAAATCAATATTTTATAAAAACTTATTATTGACATATAGTATATTCTATATCAATAAACATTTCAAAGTGTCTGAAATTCCATTACTAAGATTCCTATAGAAGTTTTCACAAGAGGTAATCGTATTCTGATTGTTTCTCATAACTTATATAAATTCATATTTTTTTCTTTTAATGATTAAACTCCTCATTACTCTCCTAAATTTGAATTTATTACTTTGAGTTGCAGTTAAAACTGTTTAAATTTATCTATGTATGAACATTGATTCCTAAATAAATTTAATGTAACAAAAAAAACAGACACATGTAATTAAATTATTTATTATTCATAGCACTTTATATTTAGAAATATGCATTATATATAACATTATATACATAACAGAAATATACATTATATACATTTAGAAATATACACACACACATATATATACATATATATATAATATGAAACCATTGATTTTCGAAATTGTTATGAGTTGCAACTATATCATTTAATTTTATATTTAATTAATGGATTATTAGAAAAGAATGCCATTATTTACTCAGAATAAATTATCAATTATTTTCATATAAAATTTCAACAATACAATCTGCAGTTTAGTAAATCTTAGTTAGTTTAGAGATTTTTTTCAAGCAATCCCTTTGTGATCTTATCCCTTGATGTTTTGATTTTACCCCAAGCTATAATTGTGGCAGAAAGCAAGGCAGCGTCATGTTTCATTTCCAGGAAAAAGATATCTTATATTTTATTATTCTGCAGTAAACACTTTTGAAGAAAGTGCACAAATTTTATTTACCAAATTATTTCATATTGCAATTGTCTCAAGTTGTAGTTTTTGTGAAAAGTTTTTTTTTGTCAGAAAGCTCTTTATCTGGCTGAAACAATTAATCTCTTAAAATAATGCATTACCTCTCCCATCATAATAAATGCAAAAACAATTCTACAAAATTACATTTCAGTATAAAATATAATGCTACCTTTTTACATTTTAAAATAGAAAGTTTTAATAAAATTTATACTACTGGAATAGAGTAAAACTATTTTCAATTCCAGGAAATGTATATTAGATAAATATTTATCCAGGAATATTTAGTACTTTAAAGAAATTTTTTATGAAGTGAAGAATATCAAGAAGAATTATATTTCTCACATATTCTTAAAAATCACAACCATAAATTCTTTTAAAATATATATCGTTGTCTGCATAATAACTGAGATTTCATAAACTAATAAGCAAGTTTGAATTTTACTTTATAACTCTCAAGATTGCATACGAAAGATTTCATTAAAATTTCCCTTTGCAAATTAAATTTAATAAGTATACATTTCAAGTGAGCTCTGACTCTCAGGAACAGTTGATTTGTGCATGCTCCCTTGAAGAAAAGAATAGTTTCTTCTCTGATGCCGCTGCATTTTCTTCTTTTTTTTCAACTTCCTTCGTCCGAATTCAGCCGCCATAATTCCGTTCATTAACCGCGCAATCTCTGAATCCTCTGAACTGGAAGAAATCTATTAACTGCTGCCATTTCAAACATTATTAATTATTTTCTCTGCCTCGTTTTCTCGTCCCTTTTTCGAGAACAATAAATGGGGAAAGGGAAATGGGAAGAAGGGGGGGGGATTCCGAGAAATTCTTTTAAAGCCTCTCAGAAGATTATTTCTCCCTCAACTTTTGTACCAACAAAGAATTAAAAGTGTTCAGTTGTGTTTCAGTAAATATTCCTTTCCCCTTTTATGGGTCTTTTTGCCCAGGCAGCATGATGAATGTACCTGTCGCCTTGCTCCAACAATAAACTTTCGTATAAAGAAAGATAAGACTTTTTTTCCCTCAAATTTGCTATCTTTAATATGCATGTTTGAAAGTCGTTTTCGCATTACAAAAAAAAAAAAAAAACTTTTCAAAATTGAGTAATCATAAAAATGTTTTTTTAACTGAACAAGTATGAAATATTTTGGTAATACAGAATACTAATCTCTATTAAACTAACAAAGCTCAGCAAAGTAAAGAAATAGAATGCGTGTTTTGTTTATTACTTAAAATAAAAGTTTAAAAGTTATTAAAATATGAAAAGCTCTATTCACAGTATTAATAGGAATTTTCAATCTGGCATTTTTGGATTTTGCATGTTAATGAAAAGAAAAGATTATTATCTTTTCATTTGATTGTTATAGTTTGCATTTCTTCATTTGAAGTAATATTTTGACTATGAATTATATTTTCCATTAAATTTCTGAGAATAATATAAGTTAGAAAATTGCATTTAGTAATATTTAATTCATTCCTATTTTGTAAATTTATTCATAGAACTTACATCACATTTCTATGACAATGCAAAATTTTCATGCATAAATATTAGTGATAATTATTTTTTCTTGAAGAAATTCGAGTTCATATATTAATAGAAATTAGAAGTCACTGTAATATCATCATTATATATAGTTTTATAATTATTAAAGCACATATGTAAGATAAAATTAGGAGAAAGTGTCTTCATTATTTTAAAAAATAATTTTATTTTTAATAAATGATTTGTACTGATAAAATTTTCTGCGAAAATTATACCTCAATAAATTAATCCATTGCTCACTGAAATTATGATATAAATAATTTATTTATTAAGTATTGAATATTGATATCAATATAGTAGTCAATTTTTTTTGACAAACCATTATCAAGAGCATTTTATTGATACATCATTATTAAATCCCATTTTTATATTTGTTAAGTGAAAGTAACAGGTATTTATATTAGTTAAGTGAAAATGTTTTTTGGAGTCGCGTATTGTCATATCTATAGCATCAGTTTGATTTTGAATCACACGTTTAAGCTCAGAAATCATTTGAGATTATTCAAATGTATTTGCTTGTAATATCTCTTTACAGAAACTGGTCTTACGGTTTAAAATAAGGTGATTAAAGCGGTTAATTAAAGCTCTCTTTTGCATGACCTGTATAATCTAAACTAATGTTTCTGAAAGTGCTTTTTCAATAGAGAAAACACCTTGAATGTGTGATGTAGTACAAGCGTATATTAACAACTCAAAATCGAATCGTAAGCACTTTGAGTGGGTGGTATCCTCTTGAGCTTGAATCTTTCTTTTATACATGTTAATGTGTAGTCTCAGAACCAAAATGCACTTTAAACTCATTTCCAAATAGTCTTCCGAAGGGTTTAATTAATTTTGTAATATATTTTACGCTGAAAATACGCCAATGCATGGTACATTTTCAAATTTCGGCTGAATCTGCAAAGAGATAATAATTACAGCACAATCAAAGCAAATGTATTTGTCAGTATTGATTATTACCAAAGTTTGAAAGGTATACATATATAAAGCAATTTTTGTGAGATTAAGATTCGTATTGGTGCGAGTAGCGTTGCATGCGCCATACCACCACAAACCCGTTTATAGGGATTCATACATCATCACAGAAGAAAGGACAGAGAAACAGAGAGAGAACAGAGAAAGAAAGTAACATCCATGCCAGAACCGGGATTCGAAGCCGAAATCCACAGCTCAGATGTCAGGAGCACTTATTACTCAGCCACCGGTCTGCAGTCATTTACATTTAAGTCGATGAATTTATATTTTGCAATTGACTTACTGCATGCTTACTTTATGTAAATTTTGTCAGGGAAAATATATACCTAGATTTTTAAAATTCCAAATTTTTATGAATTGGAAAAACGAACATTATATTAATGAAATAAAAATTAGATCTGAACACATTAGATACTTTTTGCATACACTATACCAAAATAGATATAAATCCAAATGTTTTATAAAATCCCTTATGACAGGAGATTTTTTGTAAAACATGAAAACATAGTGTTCCATTTTTCCCTCTTAAAAATCTTTATATTACAAAATAAATTAAGCAATACCATTTCAAGCAGATATCTTGTATCCTGAAATGAATTTTTAATAATAGGTTAATTAAAAACTAATTAAGTTACATGCATATTGCTTAAAAATTTTTTTAAATATAATAAATTTGAAATTTTTAAGTATTTTGTTTAATGTATGAAAATGTTTATAGGAGAACAAAAATACATTCGTTGAGTGACATATATAGTACTTTTTAAGAAATCGAAAATAAAATAAATATTTTTTGTAATGGATTATACTATAAGAATGTGAAAAGAAAAGGAAAGACGTAAATATTTTTCCCTGCTTCCAACTGTTGTAGATATATGACAATTAAAAAAAAAAAGAAATAACCGGATAGGTTTTTTTAAAAGCAAGAAGAGTGTTTGGAAGCCTAAAGCGGAACTTATTTGGCTTAAATTACACACATTGTGGCATGAGCAACTTTTCTAGGAGTTTAAATAAATCTTAATTATATTTTAAATCGGTTGCAAAAGCTTCAATCATTTATTCAGTTTGAAATGTGGTTTTTACTTCCTAGTTTTCATTTCACTAAGCATCCAGTTTCAATTCAACCCAGTAAAAATTTTGGTGGACAAACGGAATAAAGATATTCTAGAAATGAATAAATTTATTTAGTAAAACTTCTGCACGTTAGTCTTCTATTATTAGGTTGGTGCGTATGAAATGTCGGATTCTTAAGTGATTGTATAAAACTGCATATCTTTCTTCAAAAGCTGTTTATTCAATCAAAGTATGCTCCATTCGCTTCAATACACTTCTCCCAACGAGATTTTAAAGCGTAGATGTCTGTCTTAAAAAATTTTGGTCTTTAGAATTAATAAACTCTGATATCGAGTTTTTTAGACTGTCTTCATTTTCATAGTGTTTGCCCCTTAAAAACAGCTCTAAATGCTTGAAAAAATGAAAATCGGTCGGCGAGAGATCCGGTGAATATGGTGGATGGTGCAATGATGAGCATACGTTTAACCGATCCAGCTTATTTCGCTCTGTCAGTGCGTGCGGTACCCACTTGTCCATCTTCTTAACCTTGCCAATCTCAGAAAGGTGTCTCCATATCGTTGTATGGTCAACTTTCATCCTGATAGCAAGTTTCCTCGTGGATACGGCTGGATCCGCTTCCACTAGAGCCTACAGGTCATCATTCTTCACAGACGTTTTGGGTCTTCCGCGCGGCTCATTTTGCAGTGAAAAATCGCCAGTCCGAAATTTTTCGAACCAACGCTGCACTTTCCGATCGTTAACCGTATTCTCCCCAAACGCTTAGTTTATGTTGCGTGCAGCTTTTGCAGCACTATTACCAAGTTTGTACTCATATAAGAAAATGACGCGAATGTCGGCAGAATTCATATCGGCAATAAACTCAAAAGAAATAAAAAAGGGAAGACCTTCGAGAAAACCTATTTTGCTGAAATGAGTCTCTGGCAATGGACAATACGAGTATGAATGAGGTTATGCCAAATACAAAAGTATAACGAAAACAGGGAGGAAAACGTCCGCATGTAAAGAGAATCCGACATTTCATACGCACCAACCTAATAATATGAATTTGGTTTGGTCGCTCTATGTCACTTACTGAAAAACTTATTCCAACGTAATCTAAAAATTAAAGTGGATTTATGATTACGGTAGTAATTCACGAAGCATGAATTTTTTATTTAAAGGCTGAAATCATGATAGTTTAGCAACCAACTAAACAAGTAAATGAAAAGAGGCTTCTTTGTCTTGTATATTACTTTATAGCCCCACTATCTATACAATACAGGCCAGAGTATAAATTTTCTCTGTTGGGAACCACTAACAATTTTTTCTGTATTGTATTTACATTTTTAGATATTTTATCGGTAAAACATACTTCCATATCCTATCATACGTAATTTTATTTCTGTATTTTTTCTGGCTTATATTTTTCTTCAGTGGTTAAACAGCTAGTACATTATTATGGATTTTGTCAGCAACCACTTGGTTTTTCTATTTGATGTGCCACCCAAAGCCAATCTAGCTTTATACGCTTGAGTGACACCATTTGCTATAGAAACAAATATATGTTCATAAATTGCACAACTATCTATAAATATTTATGAAATTTGCTTCTGGGTATTTTTAAAATGTATTTTTAGGCGTAACATAAATACGGCTCTGTATTTTTTACGTTAAAAGCTTTTATGCTATTTTTAAACTTTAATTTAAATCCTACTATTTTTAGAATGCATAAATTAAGTAATTTCAATAATTAGTTTTCACCCAATAAGAATTGGATTTAATCTCTATCTTTTGAAATTTTACAACTAATTACAAATACTCTTATCTAAATTCAAATATTAAATTCAGTAAGATTATTTTTAGGATGTTTGTAAGTAAATTAATACCATTGAAAAGATTTGTTAAAAATTATTAGGAATTTTAGTGCAACATTTAACACTTTTCTATATATTTCTTATTTTACTTTATATTATTAAAGAATATAATATAATTAATAGAATAATATTGGATAATGTAATGTTATTGAATTTTTTAATTATAACTTATATATATATATATATATATATATATATATATATATATATATATATATATATATATATATATATATATATATATATATATATATATATATATATATATATATATATGAAACCCTATAAGTATATAAAGTCAATTATTTTTCTTATAGAAAGAATAAATTCAAAAGTTTGTATCATTGTAAAATATATTTTTACACATTGATTAATGTAAAATTCAATTTTTTAACTAAAAGTGAAAAAAATATTTAGTTATGTTAAAATTTTTCAGGTTGCTTTTGTAACTCTTTAAATTAAGTTTACGTATGCACACAAGCAATTGTCAATCAATACCAATTCAATATTTTATAAAATACAAAAAATTAGATTAAGTATATGACTTAAATTATTTTACATTTAAAATATTAATTCCATTTAAAATATTAATAACATTAGACGGTAGTTTGTATAGTTTGGTGGTAATATTACTTATCAGTAAAAAGTAATCATCAATATTAGTTTGTGTGTGACGCTATGTCGAGTGGAAAAATTATCATCTCTTACAAAAACTAAAGTAATGAATATTAATAAAATGCATGAGATTAATTTGTAATAATTAACTAAATCCCTGAAACACATTCATTAAAATTATAACAATTTTAAAAAAATGAGAATAATTGCAACACAATAGCTTTATTGTGAAGCAAATATTATATATTGCCTGACAAAATTGTTAAAATATTATAATAATAGTATGCATGCTATAAATTATAAAAGAAAAAACGTAAAATTGTCTTATCATCTAAACGAAAATTAATGGTTAAAAGCATTATACAATCCAAACACTGAATAATTTGCCTTGATTAATGAGTGGATGTGAAGCAGTCATTTGCAACGTCATGAATTGGAAGAATTAAAAAGGGCTATACAGATTAAACTTCGAGATTTGAGTTCCTTGAGAATTTAGGATTGAAATATAATGAATGATTTATGATAGAAATTCTATTATTTTTGTTTAAATATTTTAAGCTAAAATCATTTTTTAAAACAGTAAACATTATATTAAAGAGCTTATTAGTTTAGAACATATTTTCAGACGAAATTTGAAATATATTTGGAAGTTTGAAAGATACTGTATTCGTTACAACTCCTACGGTAGTAAAGAAACAAAGATTGGTTTTTAACACTGAATTTTGCACGATTGATATTTAAAAATGAGCAGTATAATGTGATTAAATGATTTATTGAGCCATTACACGAGAAGAGATAGACTTCATCTCTTTCCAGTTATTTAAATATTTATCGACATCCAGTGTAATCTAAGTATATTTACGTAAATGATAGAATAAAATGCAATCTGAAGAGAGTTATCATTCCTAGAGAAGTTCAATTATAAGTGTTAAGAGGAAGTTTTAATTTTAGTTTTCGAAAGCGAAAGAGAGTGCTAATTATTATTATTCTAATGAATTCACAATCCTAAAGAGGTTTAATTTAAATGATTCTATATGCTAAATTTTATAAGTAGTTGTATAAGTGAAGATTTTCTGAACATTATTTCAATTTTGCTGTTCATTTTTGGTATTTATTAATTTTAATGCTTTTATAAGTGATATATAGTCCACCAAAATTATTCATACAATTGCAGTATATTTCCATTTATAGATTTAACAGTTTTTAAATAAATTTTTTTATGTTTCACTTAACAATTTACATACATATAAATGAAGGAAAATGAATAATAGAAAATATATAGAAATGACAAATAATTACTTTATTCCAAATAAGTATATCTTTTTATGCACATATCAAACTTTATTTAATAAGGTAAATCTGAAAAATAATTATTAAAATTTAAATTTTAATCATCAACAATAGCTTAGTTATTAGTTTGTTTTTAGATAAGTAAAATACATAGAAAACATTTGTTATATACATTTACGACATAATAAACTTAAATTCTAGAAAGATTATTTCGAAATTTAATATTCACATATTGATGGAATAAAAAACAAGTACTTATTTAACAATAAATTTCATGACAAAATGAGATCCATGATCAAAGTGAATAAGGATAATATTAGAAACGATGTATCTGAAAAATACTTTGTTCTTCTTGTAGATAGATGTTTATATTATTACACAGAATATACATGTGATTATTTTGAGCTATTTTTAATCATTTTTTCAAGGAGTGTGACAAATGTTAATGAAGGAAAGCCAATTCCATAAAAAAATTATTATATAGAAATTCTTTTATTTGAAAGTAACATTCTTACTTCGATGGTATCACGTTTTTTTAGATGTCATCCTGCATTTTAAAAACTTCAATATAAAATAATGCAGCAAAATATTATCTTATTTTATGTTTACATATCATTAAATGCAAACCGTAAAGTATTCACAAACCATATAGGTTTGTCCACAAAATTTCATATAATTCGACTACGTGACTAGCCTATCTCTTACAACTACAACCAATTCTGCCAGAATTGCAAGCATTTTATGGCGATATTGAATGTTTAGAGAGAGGATTATCTGCATCAATATTTTATTAAGGAAATAAAATCGGATGATTGCATGGTGTTAGGATCTCCTGACATTGACCGTCTCCTTTGTTCAAGGTATATTCCATCTTTAGCTCGTCCAGTGCAGAAGAAAGAGCAGCCTCCCTGAACTCCCACAAATTAAAAATTATCTGCTGTCGAACGCATTACATCTTGTTCCATATCACCCATGAATTCTGTCATATAAAGATGATTGACTTAGACAAATTTTACTTTAGCTTGAAAGAATTTGTAGTTGTTTGCGACGATGCTTTATTTTTCAACAAAGATTACTTACAGCCTTAAAAATGCATAGCATTTCAGCGATTAATCTTGTTTTTGTTTTGGAAGTTTTACCTTTGATTGGAAGACAGTTGATTTCGCGAATGAAAGTTCCAGAACCGGTGGTCTCACTTTGCCTTTGTTTAACCTAGTCATGCCTTAGTTTGATGATTTGAGGTGTTATTTTCCATGACAGTACATTGCTTCTAGCTATCTTGTGTGCAAATGTAAAGCATCAATAACTTAGTGATTAAGTTCAATAACATGTCCCAGGTTCACAGTTGACTATATCATTTTTCTTCATGACACTTCATGACAAAATAATATTTCAATAAAATTATGCCAAGTCTTTTAAATATCTATGAACGACCCCAAAGCTGTTTTAAATCGCTTACGGTCAGCAAATTTACCAGACATTTATGGAAATCTGTATCACTTGTTAGTTAGAAATACAGAAACATCTATCATTGGAAAGAACAGTTTCAACCCCTATTGATTTGAGCATTTATTATGCAATTGCTCGATAGTAAAAGATCTCATAACCTTAAAGTATTAACCCTTTTGTTGTCTACAAAGGAGTTTGCACAAATATTTAATATCAACAAAAGTAGAGAGTTCGTTGAAAATACGTCTTTTTTTCTTTCTTTTTTTAAATATAAAAAAGGTTTCTTATCAAGATGAAAAATTCATTTCGAGCTACAGATATTGTTCTTCTTTCCATTGAGGTACAGAAGTATACATGTTTGTATGAACTAAGCATTGTATGCTTCATTAGTATTTCAAATAAACGCATCAAAATAGTAGTGAAGCTTCATCGTAGTTTTAAATTGCAATTTGTCTTCTTATAGAAAAGTAAAAATTTATGAACTAGATTTCACCATCAGTTTTCTATACCGAATGCATCATTTTCTAAATTAAATAAATAAATTTGTAAGTTTCAATAAAATATAATTTTAATTCAGTAAATTATTTGACACACTTATTACAAAACCGACTTTGTGTCTTTTCAACTAAGTGTATTTTAAATACACATAAGGATTATTTTCTTTTTTTTTTTAGTAAAAACTCCTATAATATTGTAAGATATTATATTAATATAAAAATTTATGTTCATGTGAAATGTAAAATGAAAGAAGCTTGTATTGTTAAAATTAATAATATTTATAATCTTTTTATACAAAAAGTTCTCTTTTATATTAAAAAACAACATTTTTCTACATCGACTTTCTGGTACGCGTGCTGATTCATACTATTTAATATTTAATGCATAAGGATTTTGATTTTATTTCTAAAATTATTGAAAGATAAACATGAATAAAGTAATTTTTAATTAATAAACTTTTCTGTGATTTCTTATATTTTAGGTTTTAGTTTCATTAAAAAATCGTTCCTATAATTAAGAAAACGTACTTCATAAATCCCTTCAATCTCCTTAAATAACTTGTAAATATGTTCTCATAATTAATAAAGTTATAATTACAGTCTAGAAGCTATTAAAAGCAAATTTTCAAATAATATCATTATTCTTTTGATAGAAATATATTCACTTAAACTATTTTGACTTTTGTTTTATATTTTGGATCTTCTGTCATTTCCCATTACTGTATATCATTTATCAAAAATATTTATCAAATTTTATTTGAATGAGTTTCTGTAAATATTTTCCGAAAACTATTATTCTATAAAGGTACGTCAGTTGACACATCCCTTCAGCCAAATGTAGTAGAAAAAAGTCGTATCCGAGTATAAAGTATTAAAGATCCTCAACCATGTTGACCGAAGGGAAATATTTCCAGTACCTTCTATAAGACTTTCAAATATGATGCCAAATAACTAGAACCTTCAAGTTGAAATATTTTGACAGAAAATATTTAACTTTCTTTTCGCATTTAAATTTCAAACATATACTTGATTTTTCACTAAATCATTTATTTGGATTTTTCTATACGTAGCGCCTTTATTTATTTTTTATTTTAATATTGAATATGCTACCTGGTAAATAATATCTTTTGCATAATTTTTAGCGACAATATTTTAAAGTAAAATATGTTTTCAACCATTTTGTTTTATTCCATCAATTTTGTTTAATTCCAGCGTAAAAGTCTTGTAACTGCTTCTTGTTATACCATTTTATTATAATTTTTATGATAGAAAAATATGCATAATATCATCTATATTCAGTTTTTTAAAAGATAATTAAAGAGAAAATTATTCAATTTTGTCTAAAGTTTAAATCTTAAAAATTACAATAAAGTTGATTTCACTTTCTAAAAATGCTTAACTTTTTAACTGAATTTTGCCCGAATGCACTGTTTACTAACTGTTTACTAACACTGTTTATTAACAATAATTTATATGTATTGCTTCTATTATTATTTGATTCAATTATTTTTAAATGCTTAAAAAAGTTTTAGTATCTCAAATAATTAGAAATGTTTTATTTCTATCTTAATATTTGATAGTTTAGTTTAAAAATGATAGTTTAGATATTCTTTAGTTATCTTTGATAGTTTAGTTTTAGAAAAATAAACAGGAAAATAGTTTTAATTATGAATAATTCAAATATTATTGACAAAACTAAATAAATAGTTACATTTTAATAATGATTCAACCTTATGTATTCTATTTCAATTAATTTTATTATAGGATTTTTCTCAATAATTAATTAATATTATAAACAGTGCATAATTGAAGTCTGATCTTGTGATCTGTCTGTGACACAAATTAATCTTGTGTGAGAAATATTATTCAAAGCTCACTTCTTTAAATATGTTTTTATATAAAATCATTTACTTGATTTAAAATCAACAATATAAATTTAAACAATTCATTTGCAATTTTATTTTCTACTTAAGTATTTACAAATTAAGTAAATTTGCAATTTTTTGAAATATTTAATTTTACAGTTAACAGAACTTTAATATCATTATGGATATATAATACATATAAATGCCTTGATTTATTAGATTAAAAAAACAGAGCTATATTTACTATATAATAAGAAACAAACTTTAAGGCAAAACAACAGAAATTTTTAAGTTTTAAAATCATACTAAATCAAATTCAATGGCAATTTATAATATCAAAAAGACAATTTCAATATAAATAAATATCCAAAAATATACATTAATAAGATTAATAATATGCAGGTATAATTATTTTATACATACTTTGTTCTTCTATCGTTGCTCCCTTTCTGTTTAAAGTCTGCTAAATTCCAATAAATTAATACAAATATTATCCAATTTTCTTTTATATGTTTAGTTTTAAATGTATTTATATTTACATGAATTTTAATTGATAAAATAAATTTTACAACTATTTTAGATCTTCAAAACACACATGCGTAATATGTCTCTCATTCAAAATTATTTCTGCAAAAATAATATTTTTGCTGCATAAAAGTAAAAGCATAATGTCCCAAGAGATTGTATTAAAGGATTGCTGGTTAAATCCTTTTTCCTAAAGCTTTCTACTAAAGAATGATTTTTGAATTATATTTTGTCTCTTCACATTTTCAAAAAAAATTCTTCAGAGATTTCAAACTAAAAGGCTTTTAAAAATATGTATATGTGTTCATTTTTTAAAATTGCTGCTTATCTTTAAATGTTAAAGTCAGCAATTCCAAACTGTTTAAATTTTTGATGAAATTGTCTGAAGAATTCATCCATTGTTTCATTTGTATAATAATTTAATAAATTTCATTGACATGGAAAAAATCTAAAATCTATCATGATTTAAGAGAAATTGTAAACGTAAATTGAATGTAAATGATAGAGTAAAACAACAAAATATTTTTTTTATCTGATCATATCTTCACTAGTATACCATCTATAACTTACATTATAAAAGTTTATTACACCAGATTGGTGGACAAGAAAGAACAAGACACTTATACTCAAATAACTTTTTTGTAAGTTTAATTTTAACATATTTCTTATTCTTTCACCAAATTTTAAAAAGTAATTCATGAAAATATACATTTTTGAAAAATCATTTAAATATCTTCTATCCTTCTTTCCAAAATATAAAATGTACAAGAGTAACTTAAGTATTTAATTGACAATCATAATTAAAATAATAAAGACTTCATAATATTTTAATTCCAGCACAGGATTCATGTATTTTAATCATATTATTTTTAAACCCGCTTACATTGTACTTAATTTCAACATTTGAAGCAATTGTACCTTTTTTCCCTCTTTTATCCTAAACAGTTGGTTTAGAACCTTGGAAAATGTCCCATGCCACGTTTGAATGCAGGATTTCTGCTTGAATACAGATTCTGGGCTTAGAATGCCCGGACTGAAATGAGACACTTGCTCCATGGTATCAGGCAAGTGCAAGTCCGGAACACTGTGCATTCCGGATCAGATATTACATTACGTGATTCAAAGATCAGTCTCACCAGAAGGGAAAGAAAACAAAAATGAAAAACAGCAACTTCAGATATATTACATATATACACCAGATTCCTATAACATTCTCATGAATATTTTATAAACATTCTCTCCACCAGCTGCTCGGAACAACTGAGTTAGTAGATTTCGAGATTGATACATATACATAATACAGTAGAAAAATAAAAACTATGCCAAGTCGGAGGAATAAAAAAAAGAAAAGGAAAAAATATTACTTTACGAATATTATATCTAATACTCAGCTTGCTCAAAGTGTAAGAGAAGATAGAATAGAAAAATATAACGCGAATGGAATAAAAAACTATCCAATATACTTCTGACACTTGTGAAAATTCAATTCTGCTGCTCTGTTCGCTGAGACAGAGAGCCATTGAAGAGAGAAATGGTGTAACCGATGTAGAGGAATGCTTCCTTGCTGCTTTTATTTCCGCTCTTGCGAAGAAATTTATTGCAGAACAAGAAAAAGGAATCCCCTTTTCCGGTGCTAAATAAAGCTACTGAATCCTATTTAACCTGATGTATTGCTGAAATTGTACAGTTTAATGGAATTTTATCCCCAGAAAGTAAGTAATACTTTGAATTAATTCCGGAAAATTGATAGCTAGGAAAAATAATTATAAGAACGTATTCATTTTAAACTCGATTCCTATGTATATATTGAAAAGCAATGTAAAATGCAGTTTTATTAAATAAATGCAAAACTTTTAACATTATTGGGCATTATTTTAAGGTTTTTATACAGAACGCACACATGTATACCAATACATAATCTGAATTGTTAGCTGCTTTATGTGAATCATTGATGATAGTTTTGGGGAAAACTAGTTTAATTTAAAATTTACCATAAATAATATGCATATGA
This sequence comes from Latrodectus hesperus, assembly GCA_037975125.1. Lineage (NCBI taxonomy): Eukaryota > Metazoa > Arthropoda > Arachnida > Araneae > Theridiidae > Latrodectus > Latrodectus hesperus. The sequence goes on along the minus strand of CM075856.1, from coordinate 28,479,895 downwards.
TATTATTTTTTGTTATAAAGCTTTTATTCTTTACTGAAGAATATGCTTTTATTCTTTCATTAAGTACAATTACATTTTATAGCAAAATCTTTACGTAATATATACAATAATGTATGGTATTTCTAAGCCATTCCAAAATCTCTTTAAAAAATCAAATTCTATGATTAACTTCTTGTTTTTTTTATAAGATTTAATGTTCAAAATTAGAATAAATATGAATTATAAATATTCATTACTCACAGTTTCACATTTTTATATTTCAGTATTGTTTCTTATTTTAACTTGTTACTGATTTTCCTCATTATTTGCTATTGAAAAAATTTGTAGATTTTTGAAATTTTTATCAGTTTTCATGTTTAGAATTATTATAAAATCTAAATTTATTGGCAATAGGATTCATAACAAGTTTATAACAAAAAGAAATATCAATATTGGATCTTTTTATGTATCATTTTATGATATAAAAGTATTTCTTAAGACATGAATAAGTTTATAAACAAATTGTTGAAAATTAAGTAAAACTGTTGTTCACTTTTTATTCTTAGAAAATGCAAAAAGTTTTTGAAGTATATGCTAGTTGATCAAATTTTTTGAAAGTTTGAACTCATTTACATTTTCTATTCTATCGTTTTGTATCTATTTCTTAAGGGATTCAGAAACAATTAAATATTATGATTTGAAATAATAGCTCGAGATACTCTATATATACTCATGACAAAATTTATTATGTAAATATTTTAATCTTTACTTTTACTTAAAATAAATGGATAAAAATACATTAGATACATATTTTTTATTAATTTAAAAGTTGACTATATTCATCAAACTCCTAACAATAAAAAAATACAAACTTTTCATAAGTCAATGATTAAAAATTTAAATCTCAAGCAATTAAATTATGAATGCATATTACTATTTTGACTTGTCATTTACCTTAATATGAAACATGCATTCCTTTCAAAGTAATTACATATATTTTGCAAGTATCATGCAATTACAAATTCCATAATTTAATTTTATAGTAACTGTAATTAATTTTGAAGTATCAAATCTTTTTTTACTGTGATGTAGTGATGGCTGTACTTACTTTTTTCTTAGATTATGTTTAATTTTATTAATATACGAAAAGTAATAAAAATTTCAAACATCAATTAGGAAAACTAAATAGCTATCCTTTCGAATTTTTATAATGAAATAAGGTCTTTCTTTATCTTTTTGTGGAAACTAATCTAAATATCATACTTTGTATGATGATTCACATTATCTTTAAGTTGGGAGAATTCAGACAATGCAAGTATTTTCATTCATAACTAAAAAACAAAACTTAAATTTTAATTCATTGCGAATTTTATATAATGTATATATGTAAATACACACACCACACACACACACACACACACACACACACACACACACACACACACACACACACACACACACACACACACTATATATATATATATATACTATATATATATATATATATATATATATATATATATATATATATATATATATATATATATATATATATATATATATATATATATATATATATATTATATGCTTATATACATTATATGAAATTTTTGAGAACTTACAAATCAGCTTAATTACAGTTAATTAGTACTAAAGTAAATATTCAATGAGGTGTCTGACATCAGAAGAACAACTGTAAGACGAATCACCACATCGTTCATAGCGTTCAGTAGCATTTCTTGCATTTTGACAAACACTTGGCTGATTGAGTATTTTGGTGCTGCTAATGATGCCGGTTGGTCTTGATACACTTTTGACTTCAAGAATCCTTACAGACAAGAAGCACATGGTGTCAGGTCGAGATCTTGGAGGTCATGCATGATTAAGGTTGAGACTTATAATGCAATCCTTCCCAAATGTTGAGCGTAGCAGGCTTTGCACAGGCAGAGCAGTATGAGGTGTTGCTCCATCTTGCATACAGGTGACTGTTTGAAGTCCGTGTTGTGCCTACAATTCAGGAATAACGTTGTTCTGTTACAGTGTTGCATATCTCTGGCCAGTGACAGTAAATGTTTTGAAATATGTATAGGTGACTTCCTCGAAAAAGAATTAACAGTGAATCCTCATCGAACTGTCACTTTGGGCAGTTGCAAGAGTACCTCAACAATGCATGTGGATTTTCTGTGTTCCACACTCGACAATTATGGTGTTAACAGAGCCAGAGAGCGAGAAATACATTCCATCTATTAAAAGCACAATTTGAAGCCAGTTATACTACTCGTCCATTTTAGTGAATACCAAATTCGAAAATTCTTGTTGAGATTTGAGGTCAGGAGATTTCATTTCTTGTTTATATTGCAACTTATAGGGATATCAATTCAGAGGTATTTGCAGTGCTCTTCAGATAATTCTGTACGACATTCCTGTCTGCCTTGAAACATTTCGAGCACTGCGTTTCCCATGTGCCAAAACCATCGACATGGATTCCATTGCTTGCTCCACCGTCGTGTCAACCGCAATGGCTGTTGAGTGACGTCTACTTCTTGGATGTAATGCCAAAGAACCTGTAGCTTCAAATTTCTTCACCATTATGTTTAATGCAGAAGTCGTTATTAATCCTTTGCTACCTCGCACACCCTTCATGCAGCATCCTGCAGCTAACGGTAGTCTTCGTATGGTGTCCATGTATTTCATTCGTGACTTCTGCGACATGTACTTGATGTACGGCCGATGTAATAGAAATAACTTATAAACTAATAGGGATTATGCCCGTCAATATCCGCTGCATATACTGCTGTTGATATGCTCAATAAAGTGTTTTTTTGCACCAGCAGTGATGTCGTACTTTGTTTTTCGCATTTTTTTCGTAAAATATGGATCGTACAGGAACGCTTCTTTGGGTAGTTTTTACGTACTCTCCCAACGAGGAATCTAGCTGTGCAGAGATAATGCAGTCGTTTTGGGACACCCTGTATATATATATATATATATATATATATATATATATATATATATATAGCAAATATCACGTAAACAGAAATATTATACGCTGTGTGACATAAAAAATTTCAGACGCAGTATTGGTATGACAAATAGGACTTTCTTAATCGAAGTATACACCACTACACGAAACAATTTTTTCCCAGCTATTTCGGTTTTGGTCTCTTGGGGATCACTGAGTCATCTGGTACATATGTGATAGTCCTGTACATGAAATATGTGAAAATCACTAGGCTAAATATCTGAAGAATACAGAGAATTAAGAAGTATTTATTATTCTGAGGCAGTAATGATATTCAGAATTCACATTCACGAACAACGTTCTTACGTTGTACTGTAAGAGTTTAACCCTTTTTCAGCTCATCAATTTCTAATGGAAGGACTCCTCTTGCACACGTTTCAATTGTTGCATATAAATAGAGGCATTGATGGTCTGTCCACATAAAAAGAACTGATGGTAGATAATGATAGTCAATGTCCACCATACACACAGCAGTAACTTACGGGAAGGAAATGGAGCAATTTCAGCTCCTGAATCGTATCTATCGGCAACAAACAATGACGTAAATACTTGTGGGTGGTGTAGTAAATCAGTTTATCTTCACTTGTAGCACATTATCTTGAAATAGTTCGTTTCTTTACTTAGAAAGTAATGGTGAATCGATTCATAATCTTTGAATTGATAAGTTCCTGATGAGGTCATTTACTTATCTTTCATATATTTTGCATTTTGTGTAATCAACACGGCTTCATCAGATATATGAAACTTGATTGCAAGTTACTGACACGTTTGAGACGGATATTCTTTGACAGCACTTTTCAAATCATTGCTGTTTAAAATTATTGCTGAACCTGATGGAGATGCAACTTCACGATTCATCAATGGAATGGAATTTGCAATGCAATTTATTTATGGTACTTTAAGTTTCTGCATCGTCTCCGAATGTATTGCCTATGTTTCGATAAGCTTTAGCAGAGCTTGTGCCCAGTTTGTACTCATAAAGGAAACATGCAATAATAGCAACCTTTCCTATGAATATTACTAAATGTCTTTTCGGATTCACATACCAAACTGAAATCTATAAAACTTTCTCGTGACCTAGTCTTAAATACATCAATTGTCTGAAAATAGCTGTATGCAAAAGATGTTTGTGCGAATTAATGCACACACATTACATTTGCAATTTGCCTTATTTAAAAGCGATAAAATGTTTCTGTTTACCTGATATAAGAAAAGTGCTATGATTCCTTATATTAAAGTTATATTTTACAATATTACTGTTCTTTTTAATATTCAAATGTTTGGAACTATCTTGTTAAATTTTCTTTTAAATATATGCTTTAATAAATAGATGCTATTGTTATACTTGAATGATTATTTCTGAGTCAAGTAAACCTATTTATATTTCAATAAATTATGTGTAAGTTTTACATACATATATTTTATTTAAGTATGAATATATTATCTAGATTAACTCTAAAATGTACCAATATATGAGAAATTTCTAAAAATTTTAAGATTCATTGCACAAAAACTTGTTATCTTTAAAGCTGCTAAGTGCAATACACACACACACACATGTACAATTTTAATAACAAAACTCTCAGTACTAGAAAAATATGCGCATTTGTTTTGCGAAAAAGTATATTCAATAACATATAAAATTAATATTAGAATTCTATTTTTTTTTGATAATCTCATCCTAGATCCAAAATTTATTCTAAATTTTTAATCTTTTAAATAAACTGAATAAACAATTGTGTTTATCTTTCAAAAATCAATATAGTTCTATATATTAGAAGCCGAAAATTATGTTCAATAATTTTTTCAAATTAGCTTTTACATATTCAATATTTCTGCAAAATATTTCATTTCATTCGATAGAAAATAATATTTTACAACTGAAATGATACATGTGGTATATAAATATATATTTTCAAGAATTTCATATGCACATCTTTTATGGATGATAATGTTTTAAAATCTTGAATGAACTACAAGTCTATATCTAATAATTAATCATGTACAAAAGTACCAATAAACTAATAACATTTAAAAAAATTATCAACTATTAGTTCGTTAATGTATGATACCAATATTAGTTTTTCTTAGTAAAAACAAGTATTATTGTCAAAACAAATTAAAATAAAGCTAAAATTAATGTTGCAATATTTTGTCATAGTATAACACTTGTGCTTATAGACTAAAAGCTTAAATAATGTTAAATTTATGATAAATTGGGAAAAAACCAAATTAAGTTAATAAGCTTTTATTATAGATATACCTGGCATAGAATTTACTTTAAGACGGATATGTATTATGTTACATAAGCTAAAGCAAATAAATACATTAAAATAATAAAGTTTGACTTTGATTTTCACTTTAAAATGATGTAAAATATATAAAAACATTTTAATTTTGTAAAATATAAAAATGGAATTGCTCATATGCATATTTTGTAACTTGAAACTATGTTATTTCCAAAGTTAACGAAAACTACTTCTTTATTTACTCGGTTTCCTTTACCTTTTTAAAAATTCTCAAATTCAGTATACTGAAAAATTTTATGTAGCGAGCTCCAGTTTCATCATGTAACCATGGTAACTTAATTCGTTTTGAAGCTTTGGTATCTGTTTTTCGCTCTCAATATTTTCTGGAAAGACGAATGGAAAAGTAGCGGGAAAATTCATGATAAGCTTTATTGCAAAATCTTCAGAAGAAAAATATGCTTATTTTTTTTACTAAATCTTTAGATATTTTACTCCTTATTTTTCGTAAGTAATTTATTTGCAATGCTAATATTAAGAGGCTTAGTTACTTTTTGAAATGGCTTTTAAGACAAAACAAAAGAAACATTGCAGAAACTTTAAAGGAAATATTTTAAAACCTTTTATCAATATTTATTTATATTTTACTTGCATTCAATAAATTACAGAATATATTTGCAATCGTTGTTTTATTCAAAGTCATATTATTTTATTTTGACTTCAGAAAAATTACGTTTGAATAACAGATTAAAATTTTAAAAAATGCACATTAGCTCTTTTTGTCAATCTTATTATTTTCTTTTCATTATATATTTTTTTAAAATCAATACTTTTATAACATAGCAAAGAATTTTTAAGTAATAAAATTTGAGAGAAAATAAATACCTTACAAACTTTTCCTTTTCATTTGGTTTTAACAATAAAATATTTTTACATTATTTCACGTGAAGTAACTTAATATACATTAATACAACAACTATATGTTATCTGAAACTTTTTCCAACCATATGTATTATTTGATTAATTTAACAAATATATTTATATTTGTAAATTTTTACAATATTTACTTAATTGTATAGAATGTGGGAAATTTATAACAATATATTTTCTCAGTTATTGTACTTAGTACTATGCAAATTTTCCCAACGAAAACTTTTCAATAGTACAAAATGAACGAAAATGAATTTATCAAAAAAGGCATATTTTGAAGCTTAAATGCAATATTTGGTTATTTATTATTAAATGTTAGTCGTAACATGCACTACATGAATATAACTCTGTGATTTCTACTTAATACATTTCCTTTTGTGAAATTTCAAATTTTAGAAATATAACTTTAACTGTTAGTTTTGTAAATCGGAAACTCATTAATTACTTTGAACAAAATCAATTATTGGTTATTTTTATTACTTTTATCACATCATAGTTAGTAGTTCACTTGACAATATTTTAATTTCTGGTTTAAGTTAAGCTATATTTTTTACTTCACTATTTATATAGGAACTTTATATATATTTTTATGTTTTATGAACTAGATCTATAAATCTATGTGTCTAGAATCATTTTAAGCTATAGTTTTTTTATCATCACCATCCATAATTAATGAACACTACGACATAACCTTTAGATAAAAAAATACTTTTGCAACTACAAGTGTATATAATTATAAAATTATTTGCTCTCTGTGATAGAGTTTACCTCATCACGCAAAAACCCTTTTCCAAAAATGCTCCTTAAAATTTCATTTTAAAATTTTTTATTGTTTTTATAAACTCACTTCATTGTTATTTCAAATGAAACAGCACTTATCTATCAAATAAAGAAAGGAAGCATGGATTCCTCAATTGATATATTTTTGAAGGATTCAAACTCTTTCAATATCAAGACGTTTTCCTATCAATTATCAACGATTCCAAAAATATTACATATATTTTTATTTTATTCATAATTTCACCAATAAAATGTTAAAAGTTAAATAAATATATATTTCAAATTTAATAAAAAATGAATGTAAAAATATTATACAATAAATCAAAACAGTTAATAAAGATTGTTTTAGGGTCGAAATGCTAAAATGTAAATTTTTAAATATGTGCATTTCTGTCATAAGACAATGTTACTTAACATTTTAATAAAGTGTCTTTTATAATAAGATAAATGCATTTTTATTCCGTAAACAAAATTCAAAGAAAAACATTCAACGCGTGTCACATTTATTTTTGCCTGAGATAATTTGATCATAGTTTTCTTTCGAATAGAACATAAGGAAAAGCATATCTATAGCTTAATAAACATTGTAGCTTACATTCTACTATCAGATAGTTCCAATACAAAGCATCAATCATTAAATAACATACACACACACATATATATCATAGATTTTTGCAGTATAAATATGGACTGAGCTCTTATCATCTAATAATCATAAGAGCTCAATGCATATTTATATTTTTCATGAATAAGCATTGAGCTTCTTATGTTTTAAGATATTAAATATCTCAAAATTAATCTGACACATATCTTACAACATATTACAAAGTCACTAAAAATATAAATAATATAAATTAAACATTAATTAATGCATTATTTTAAATGGGTTGCGAAAATATTTATAACGCTTAATTTTCTCTTAAATCTTTTTGTTAACGCTTAAAAGTGTTTCAAAAAGCTCTTGCATCGCATCATATTTTTTCAAATATTTCACAAGATTATTTGGGATTAATTATTGAATGATTCCAAATCTGCTATTTTAAAATATTAATTTTATTAAAGTAAATCTAATTTGTTCTGCTGCTTACTTTTAATTACAAGTACACTCTTCTTTTAGTGACCTTTCAAAGGGTTAAATATTATAATGTTAAACACTATAATGACCGAAATATCTCGTTTTATTATCTGCTAAATCCATTATCTATTTTTGTTTGCCTGCCAAAATCAACCACGAAATCGATAACAAATCGAAATCATATCATGAAATCGATACCTTATCAAATACTAGAGCTTGATCTTTTATCAGATACACAGAACTCTTATCAGATACCAAAATTCTTATCAGATACTAACACTCTCATTAGATACATAGATCGATACCAACAGAAGTACATTGAATTCACTGAAAATTTTTAATGCTTTCCTTAGCAATTTTAATATGATATTTTAAATGGAATTTAATTCTGTACCTTTCAATGCGAAAGAAATTTCATTTCCAACCACCTTTAAAGATAGCCAACTCCCATTGAATACTTATAATAGAATTTGTGCAAGTAAATCATGGCATTAATACAAGTTGACCAAACATTTTGGGATTATTTTGCTATTAATCCTTACACCTTTAAATTAATGCACAGCTGAAATATTTTTAGAAGTAACTTTAATTGTATTTAACATTTGTTTTTCATTAATTTATATGCATATTTATAAAGAATTATGTATACTTTATAAATATGCATATAAATATCACGGGGTGTATATTTCCAATTTTGACCAATATCCCAAGAAACTTCTTTTTCGAGCTTTTTGAGTGGCCACACAAGAGCCCTCAGGGTTAAAAAATATACCCGACGTGTCAATGGTGTATTGCTGACATGGCTTCCCCTACTTACATTTTGGCGAGTTTAAATTTTAACAAACACGAGGTATGGCTGGACCTCTTCTTTTGTAGACATTTTGGATATTTTCAAATTCATGTGATGTAGTCTAGCTCTGTTAGATAGTTCCTAGATTAGCAACAATAATATAAATATATAGGAAAACTTCATTCTTAAAACATCCCATAAGCTAACATAACAAATTGTAAGTAATATTTTGCAGCCAAATATTACAGTAATTAAATTTAAATATATTTTTGTAAATAAAAATAAATATTATTTTTTTGATTAAAATTCATTCACAGAACCTTAATCTCTTTTATTCTTTAGAGTATGTGATTGACTGTTTTGTTTAATAAAATCTAAAATAATAATACAAAATAATAGGTTATTATATTTCAATTCAATATTTCATACCATATTCTTATAACCGTAAACAAGTACTAGTTATTTCAAGAAAGTATACTATTTAAATTAATTTATGGGAAGCTATTTTTAATTCTAATAAACATGAATGAATTAAAAATAGATTGAGAAAATTCATTCTGAGATCTATTAACAAAAATCCATAAAAAAAGGATTTCTTTTTTTTTTTTGTTTTGACTTACCTCCGCAATTTCTACTGCAATTTAAATTCAATTCATCTTCCCAAAAATATTTTAAGAACATACTCCATTTAGAGTATTACACGTAAAAGTAATTTGCCTAAGTTGAATAGAAATCCATCAAACGTTAAGGAAAACTTTGACACACTCGTTCCTTCCAAAACTTTCTTTAAAATTAATTTAAAATTGCTGCTTGGTTCATGCCTGACACGCTTAAAATTGCCTTACATTATTAGACAAGCTTTTACAGCCACCTAATAAATAAACTACTCATATTTCTTTTTACCTTGCAAAACTTTCCTGTGTACAATCAAAAAAATTCTCGTCAAATAAATAAAAGGTTTGTCATAATTAATACAGCAGTTTATTTCTATGATAAACATTAAATATGAAATTTCACATGAATGAAACTTATCTTGATGTAAGGATAATAAAATTTGACATAAGAGAAACGAAAAGAATATAATTTTCGTTTTAATTTTGAAACTTGTTCAAATTTACCGAGAAAGGTTTTTTATTATTATATTTCAAATAGTGTGATTTTATTGGTACAAATGAAGGTTTTTCATGCTTTAGTTCTAATTAATTACTTAAATTGTACGAATAATATAACAGAAGTAACCTAAAACATACGATCAAAATTAATAACTCCCAAAATAATTGAGTAATATAGATTACTTTGGTTTTTCAAATTTGATTTCATGTAAATCAAAATCCAATGTACGTTACATTTATAACGTATTATTTCAAAACCATCTAAAAAGTCACATTGAAAACACGTTATATAAAGTATATTCAATGTTTGCTTACATTGACTTTACTTATTGATATAATTTGTTGCATAAATCTAATTATTCTTATTTTATCTAATCAAGTTTTCCTTCTTAATACAGCGGCAGAATAAACACGTTTTTTTATTACTATAATATAATAAAAGTAATAACATTTGCACAATGTATTAATGCCCATTTTTTACAATCTGAAAATATCTATGTATCTTCTTTAGAAAAAATAGTACTTTACGCGGAATTAGATTAATTTAATAAATTAAATAAAGTGAAATACAGAACTCTTCGTATTTGTTTATAAAGTATTGGAAATAATTCAAACTATCAAATAATGAAAGCTATCAATAAATAATCAAGCAAACTTTTTAAATTATAATCATTTCAAAAAATTATTTTCTTTTTAAATACTCATTCTTTCAATTTTAATTTCTCGATAACAAATTAAGGCGTTTTAAATCGTACTTGGTTAAATATTTAATGCCCTCAAATTAGTAGTTTGCATATTACATTACTCAGTATTACAATGGTATATACACTACTGGCCATCCAAATTGAAACAACAAGAAAGACAAGAGATATCACAACAAAATTTATTTTGTAGATAGCATGTTAACCAAGTATCAAATGGTTAAATTTATAGACTTCTGTGAAGTGTACTTCCTGCCAAAATCAGTAACCAGAGTTGCCGCCATTGTTGGAGTTCACTGCCGTTACACGTCTTGGCATTGATTCAAAGAGACTTTTGATGTGTTCTTGGAGTACAACTGACAAGGAAGCTTCTACACATTGCCAAAGCTGATCCATGTGATCTAATGTGCCAGCTGGGTAGTAATCTGGGTCAATCGTTAAGCAACCATAGACCACATGTTTTCTTTCAGTGAAAGATCAGGAGAGCGAGCCGGGCAGAGAAGCAATTCAATCTGGCTCTTGGACAATGCGTCCCAAGTGTGGTGTGCATTATCCTGTTGAAATATGGTTGTGCGCAAGTCCTGAAGGTAAGGAAGAACAACTGGCTCCAAAACCTCAGAGATTTAGCGCCGGCAGTTTTAAGTAGCAGCAATGCGTACTAGAAGAGTGCGAGAGTGATGTCCAATACCACCACATACCATAATACATGATACAGGACCAGTATGGCAGTGCATACCACAGCTGTTCAGCATCTTCACGGTGTCTCCAGACTCGAATACCATCGTGGTGTTGCAGACAGAAGCATAACTCGTCAGAAAAAACAATTTTATTCCATTCTGTCATCCACATCCTTTTTTCATCGCACCATTAGTAGTCGCAGACACTGGATGATGCGTTACAGACTGATTGTGCAGTGCTATGTTTCATGATGTTGCTAAGCGATCCATCACTGCCATGAACACAATTGGATTTTATCACGTGAAGTGGTGCCCTGAGGTGGATGCAATCGAACACGTTGGCCTGTCGTACCCTCCTGCATCCAACAATCACACATCCGCATTACAGTTGCTTGGTTTCTACCAACATGACCACCAATTTCCCTGAAAGTTTATCTACAATCTCGACAGGCCACTATCCTTCCTCTATTGAACTCGGATACTTGATTAAAAATGACCACTGTTTTCTATGAGGTATAATTGTTCAGTTTTTTTGAACAAACCACAAATAAAGCAAAATTGCTGAACTTGAAATCGCAGAAATCTCGAAGCCTTAAATAGTGCTTTGAAGTCGTGCCACAGGTACTCGTGATGTGTGTCTGTGCTGAAATTCTAAACATTTGCATATCTCACCTCCGCTAATGCATGTTGTAAATTTTATGTTATTTACATGCTTCCTTCAGAATGTTACATTTACGGTGGCCAGTAGTGTAATAGAACGTTAATAAATTTTTTCAAAAGTTAAATTATATGACCATTATGATAAGTTAACTAAAAATTCAAATTGAATGTGCTTTTAAAATTCCTTGAGAAATTCTAGCATGTTACAAGGTTTACTCTAACGAAAAAAATATGTCATCTCATGGAATACACTGTAAATTCTATGAGATCATAATCAATAAAAATTTTCAAAAGTGTATTAAATGTTACTGATAAGTTAATTTGTGATAATTGGTCTTGTGCTTTGTAGAAACCTCAAATAATAAAGAGGATAAAACTTTAAATAAACCAGAATGAAAATAATAAAAGACATGCAACATTAATAAGAGGACAAGCATAATATACTCACATGAACGCATTGTGAAGCTACTATAATATACATGAGATTTCATACATTACAATCAACAATATGGGTAGTATTTTACAAAAAGCAGCAGATTTAACATCATTCGCTTGGTCATATAAAATAATTCATTTCGTTTATTTGATTTACTCTCGATTTCATTACCTTGTAAAGGCAGTTATACCTCAGAAGATTTAACTTCATGAGCAGTGGTTTCCAATCTCAAGATATAAAAATGATCCGCTCTAGAGAGCTTAAGTTACTGGGTAAGAAAAGAAACTCTACTGGTTTGCCAGACATACTAAATGTTCATTAGGACTCTATAACCGCAGTGCCATTCACGTATCGCTTACCACCAAGGTTGCAGGAAAGAGTTCGCATCTTCTTATAAAGCTGCCATTTTAATAAAAAATTAAAAAAAGGTAAGAAAGTTTGTTTATCTACCACCTACCGACGTGCCTGGTAAACGTTCAAAATTCAAGGAGAGAATATATACTGAGAGGTATCTAGAATATTTTGTTTCATGTGGCTGCAAATTAAAATCAATGCACCTTAATTTCTAACAACGCGATGCATTAATATGCAAGGTAGACAAGAAAAATCTTGGCGTTTTTAATGATCCAAACGGACATCATCTACAAAATGTGTAGCCAATTGTTAGACTTCGAAATAAATATCATCGGCCTCCAGAAACTTCTGCAAACGTATCTCTAGTTGCCCAATCCTCATACGGTAAAATTCGGTGTTTGGATTTAAAGAAGTCCGTGATTGTTTGGCGCAAATCTGTTTCATTGGTGAAGAAATTTTCAGAAAGTTGATTTCTAGGAAATGGAAAAGGTGGAAATCTGATGATGCAAGGTGATGTAAGTAAAAAGCCCAAAGTCTCCCAATCAAGTCACTGTATAAAATTTGTGACCACCCGCGAGACATATGCCTTCGCGTTCTAGTTTAAAAACAGTACATATTTGCGATTAAGCAATGCTAAATCCTTCTGTTGCAATGTTTGTTGCACACGTTCCAATTGCTGCGAGTACAAACCGACAGGTACATTTTGGTAAAGTGGTAGGAGTTCATAGTGAACTACTTAACGATTAGTCCACCAGACACGAGCTTCATCACTGAGGCACAAATCTCCCGGCTTGAATTTCTGAAACCAATGCCTTGTCCTATGTTCATTCACAACACTGTCCCCAAACGCTTGACATATTTTTCGACTTCCTGATACAGCTGATAAGTCCATTGTAAAGTTGTAAGGCAAACAACAACAAACGACCTCCTTCGACACGTCCATTTCTCTTCGCTTCTGTACGAGTTATGTTTGATAAATTGTGCGTAGTGGACATGGTTTTATAACGACTGATATTGCTACTCTCGGCTAACTGGTGTCTCAACCACGTCATATACTAATCTAAACACTTATTCTCACTGCATTTGCAAAAGCGGCAAGAACAATTTTGTTTACCTATTACCTTCAGAAAAAAATTATTTTTTGAAACTAAAACTTGAAGCAAGACAAATGCAGTTCTAGAGTAACGCTGATTTTTTTTTTTTGGAAAGAAGAAACTCCGGGTATCAATCATATTAGTAAAAGTAATGCATTGTTTTTTACAATTTATGCATGGTTACCATTAAGCATTTGAAGTTTGATGGATTTTCTTCCTTGTGACAGGGGGATATAGTGAGCCACTGTCAAGTTTATGCATTTATTATTAATTAAAATTATTTCCTCGAGCATGCAAATCAAAATGCACTACTGGACTATTTTCTACATTAGAGTTTAAATTATGGCTTCATCAGCAAGTAAATAGTATTTTCTGAAAAGTATGTATATATATATATATACACACACACACACACACACACACACACACACACACACACACACACACACACACACACACACACACACACACACACACACACACACACACACACACACACATATATATATATATATATATATATATATATATATATACACACACACACACACACATATATATATATATTAGAAATGAGAGTGAGTAATAGAAATTAAAAGGTTAAATAATTCCTATTAATTTATTGCATTTATATATAATTTAACAAATGGAATGAGATAAGCAAGCTGTTCTGGAATTTCAGACTCACATGAGAATGCTGGTCTTGCATTCTTTTCAGTGTTAAAATTTTTAAATGTTTTACTTGTGTTTTCACGTTATTTTGTATAGTTATTGCTTTAAATGTGTGTTTGTTCATTTTAATATGTTTGTTCTGTTATATTTGAGCTGTTTAGTATTTTGAAGTGATTGATATATATAAAAACAACATCGTATATAATTTAAACTGTGTTCTCTTATATTTATTATTTTAATTTATTTCGAAAGATAAATAAACCAATTATTGTTAAAAATAAATAAACGATGATTTTCAAAGATAAATAAAATCGTTCGATAAAAAATTAAAGGAATTAGCTTAAAAAAAATAATTAAGCTTTCGTTCTTAAATATATGGGTTTTTTTCAAATCTATCTTAAAAACCTAATTTTCTGTTCTTGTATTTTGTATAGTGGAATAGAGAAAGTAATTCTTATTAGAACTATTTTTTTCTGAAAATTAATAAGTAAATTTCTTAAATGACCAGTTTATATCTAACAAATGATCAATTTCACCCTTGCATTTTTATGATTAGAAATTTCTTAAATCTTCATTTAGATTCTTGCTACTTTTCAAAGTTTTGATTGTTGAATTCGAGCTTAAGCAATATTGGGATTCTTCTCAAAGCTTCTTTATGTTTTCCAAATTTAGTAAATGAAAATAAATATGTATCCTATTGTATATTTTATGTCGCTTTTTGTACAAAATGTTTTCATGTGTTCACATGCATTTAACAAGTAGTGTAATTGTAACAATTAAAAGTTATGTTTCTCAAACTTTAAACTACTAATACTTTCAATTACAATAAAATATCTCCATTTTCTTACACACTCAATGGAAATTTGCGACAAATTTAGATTAATTTTAAATTTATTTTGTAACTAAAATGACATAACATCTTTATCAATCATAGAACATGTAACCAGAAATTATGAACTCAAAATACGTTTAGTCATTTTTATTTTTAAATGCTTAGAAACCTTATTCTAATAAAAATTTATCATGCCTATAAACACTCTCTGACATATAACAATTTATCATTTATGACATATAGATATAATATATTATTGTTATTCATTTATTTAAAATATTATCTTTATCTAGACGCTGCGTGTTTATTCCTAAATTATCTTATTCCTCGATGTATACATTCTATGGATTATGATTTCATGCTAAATATATTTCAGAATTATATTTTTGTTTACTTAGAATTCTATAAGTTCTACAGCTTATGTTAGCAAATGTTGAAATTTTGCTTTAATCGATGTCACTATATGTCTTTCAAATCTATACCAAGGTGTTACTCTTACACGTTTGGTGTACTTGGCTTATGGGTTTTATAATCATGTGCGAGTAAAAAGAACATGTATGAGCAATATACATATGAAATAATTTTGCAGCCTCATGCATTAAGTGTATAACATTAGCTATACTTATCTTTCCATTTCCATTATTGATGGTATAATAGTTTTAAATATTAGAGGCAATTTTTCCCACACTAAGAAATACATTTTGCTTCTAAATTAAAAAATGAGAAGTGAATCTTTTTTCTCGAACTACTTCCACATTCATATACTATAGCGTTTTTTTTAAATCGAAAACTGCAATATTTACGAAAAAATTCAGATAATTATATAAGGAGTTACAACTAGAAGTAAATCATACCAAACGATGAAGTTGATTTGCACAAACAATTTTAGAATTCTACAATTGCGATTTCTTATCCTTTTAGATCTATTTATGTTTCTATAAAACCTCTCTTAGTATATGTAATTAATAACATAAGGTAATTAAGAATATATTTAAAAGTTGCATATGAATGCATTAGAAATTAAAACAAATATATATATATATTCAGATTTATTTAAAAATCTGAAAAAAATACATACATTTCACAGAAATTGTAAACACTTATTAATAGAATTTACCTGAGTAAACACAGTTGCAATATAAAGAGTAGTTTTAGATTACTATGAACAAAATATTTTCATTTAAATTTCTATTAATTTAACAATATTCATAAGAATAAACCTGAATTTAACTATTAAAAATTAGTTCAATTTTTAATGGAATATTGGTATAATACTTGGATATCCGAAGTATAGTGAAGTTCAATATTGAAATTCAGCATATTTAACTATTCAAAATGATTTAATTGAGGATGCATGTTATACCAATCAGTCTAATGAATTTAGTAACTTATTTGCAGAAAATGAATAGAATTATATTAAAAGCAATAATTATGGAAATAATATAAAACAATTAGTTTGAATAAAATCAAGAATAATAGATAAAAATCATGTATCTTGTCTTCTTTTATTTAAATAAATTTCAATTTAACAATATTTTAAATCAATATATTCGTGACATAAAATAGATGCCATTTTTTAAAATCATAATCTTTAATGTTTTTATTAAAATTAAAAAGCTTTTATTTTCTAAAAAATACAAATGAAATAAATGTATTGGAAATTTTATGTTTTTAAAATTTGTTGAGATGACTATTTAAAAGGTTTTAATTATTTCTATACCATCTTTAAACACAAGATGGCCATTCTTCATCTAAAAAAAAAGAGTATCATGCCATTAAGAAATTATATTCTCAAAGGAAAATGAGATTTCTATACAAAAATAATAAATTCTGGCTTTATCTTGAAAATCTTTACCTTACCTCCATT
Source organism: Latrodectus hesperus (assembly GCA_037975125.1). Classification (NCBI taxonomy): domain Eukaryota; kingdom Metazoa; phylum Arthropoda; class Arachnida; order Araneae; family Theridiidae; genus Latrodectus; species Latrodectus hesperus. Next base: position 28,462,668 of record CM075856.1, on the reverse strand, counting down.
CACCATTGCAAAACATGAATCATTTCTCTTCTCACGTCTATAAAAAGTTGGGGAGGTGGTAAATCTTTTTCATTTTTCTTTCTTTTTTTTGTTCTGCGGCAGCAGCGTGCATTGTTATTTTCCATATGGAGATATGAATGGACGTGATTTGACTTGTAAATGAGCTTCTTGCGCAATAACCGAATAGGCGTGTGGCACATTGTTCCTCAGAACGGAAATTTCGATTCGTGCCTTTGAAGTGGAATGCTTGTCTATTAAATATAAATACAGAACAGTAGTGCTCTTCTGATTTTCCTGATCCTTCTTCCCCTCAAGAAAGATTTATTTTTTTCACTTCAGTTCATGGTATAAAATGGCACATTCTGGAAGAGATGCCATATACCCCCTTCATTTTTAGCCTCTGTTTTAATAATAAAAGAAGCTCAAGCACTAAGCATTGTGTGGAGTGTCAAAATAAGCTATTTTATGCTCTGTGATTGATGGCCCTTCATCTTCTGAATAAGATATTGGACTACCAGCGTAAAAGAGGAGTGAGTCCATGGAAATATCAGAATACATACATAGGAGAATGAATGCAAACCATTTTAACATCATTTTATTTTGAATCATTATATATGTGTGCAAAAAATAGCTCTTAATCAATATCATTCCTTTCATTAAATACAAATTAAAGGAAACTTTATTTACCAACCTGACCACTCACATATATTTAATGAATATTTTCACTAAAATATCTAATATGAATATTAATCGTTTTGTAGTCATTTTTGAAAATAAGGTTTTAAAGTAATATTTTAACTGTAATTGAAATTCAGTGATAATTTAAATTATTTATTTATATAAATTACTTTCCTGATTTGAGATTTTGTTATCAAAACAGATACACAAATAATGTTCGTTCAAACCTATTCAATACTATACTTATATGGAATTTTTTTAAAAATTATATTATGTTTTCTTTTAATATTCATACAATGGTAATCTTCAAAAAGGCAATGGAAAATAAAATGAAATTTATTAAATAATTTTTCTTTATTTGGAAGTTCAATAATTTATTAGTTTCTATCATTTATAAAAATTAATACGTAGCAAAACACGTATATTATAGAATAAAAATTTTACTTCTACAAGCTTTTATGAATAATTTGAAAATCTAACGGCTAATTTTTATCTTATTTTTCACTTGTATAAATCTTACCTTCATGGATCACTTTATATATGATATTGAAAGTTTAATTTCCAACTTATTGGAAATAACTCTAGCTTTGAAAGTATAGAAAAATATTATTAAATAGGTTATTATTATTCACTTAAAACCTAAATTATTAGATAGTAAATCTGTTATAATTAAGAAAAATGGCCTTAATAAGTGTAGCAACTCTTATTAACGTCATTTGCAACTTTTAATGAGTTTGCTATTGCTTGCGGTTTTTTCTCTATTAATATGTATGGGTATTTTACTATAACAGCTTTTCTTCAGACAATGAAATATTTGCATGCCGATTTTGATTAATATTGATGTTGATTTTCTACACTTTTAAAGCGAAATAGCAAAGTGCAAACATTACCGATAAAACAAATAACTAACATAAATATTTACATAAAATGCAGCTAACTCAACTGCAAATTGCTTAGTTTACTAAAAGTTATATTCTATATCCATATCCATTCCATTAAAGATATAATAATATATGATTGTATTCTTAATTCTTATTGCTCAAAATTTCCGTAATTTGTTTATTAATCTTCATGAAGATTTAGTAATGCTAATTCGAAATTTATAAATCAAAGCTATTTAAATTAAAAAATACTGATTTCAAGGCTATTTAAATTAAAAATAGTGATGTCGAGGCTATTTAAATTAAAAATATTTATGCAGAGGCTATTTAAATTAAAAATAATGATGTCCAACTAATGTTTTTGACTTACGATATTTCAGAGAGGCATAAAAATACTTTTATTTTTACCATAATTCATCAACTTATAGGAACTTTCAAACTTCAATTATGTTTCTTTTTAAGAAATCTGTTTTAAAATTTCAAATTCCTAACCTAAAAAATTTAGAATGTATGCTTTGACACTAATTTATCGCATCTCATTTTTTGAGGAGTTTTAAATTCTGAAAACTGCAATATTTAATATCAAGGTACAGTAATGAAGGGGTCTTAATATAGAAATTTCTAACTTTATTGGTTATAAATCGTAAAAAAGTAAATCTGTTTTTGATTTTCTTTTAACAACACAATTTATTTCAAGTAGTGAATGCAGATCATAACAGCATTAGCATTTCCTAATCAACAAAACTCGCGTAGTAACATTTAATTTTTTGAAATAATTTCTTCTTAGTTATGTCTGCAATTTGACTCTATAAACCGTCAGATAAGTAAGTGGAATACTTATATTGAATATAAGCTTAGCATAGCATATCTTAGCAATATAAAACTCTACAAAATAACATCTTTTTAATTTCTTCCTTACCTTAAAAGTAGTGATTAGTGTCTTAGTTATTATTTCATTGAACATCTAACAATTAATTTCACCGTGGATTGTGGATTATATGCTCTAAATTTTGTAGAGAAACGTAGAGAGATGTGCAGAAGCACGGTAATGTATTTGCAAATTCAAATAAACAACATTAAATTGCTGATTAGTTATATTCCATTTATGAAGCTACACGAACTCATTGAAATCAAAGACCGCGTTGCTCTTCAATGGATTCCGAGCCACTGCGATATTTTTAGAAATAAGCAGGCAGACAGACCTGCGAAAACTTGTTCCCTTATGATCCAGCTAAGTCCTCCTTTGCCTTTGCATGACACCAAAAGTATAATCCTCAGTAAAATAAAGTATGGCAGAGTTTCCCTTTATGCTGATGAGGCTATGGACAAGCAATTGAAAACTGTACTTGATGGGAACAATAAAATCCCTGGATCCTTACCACAAGCTGCTGGTGTCGCTTGTTCCCGTGTGACAACTGGACAGGACTATCTACTAAGGCATCTGCATCGAATAGATGTAATGGACTCTGCTCGTTGTCCATCTTGCAATCATGATGATGTGGATGCTGCTCCCCTCAAGAATTGCTTTGAAGTTTTAAAGTTCATGATTGGCAACTCTTTAGAGGCTACTAAAGGACTTTATTGTCGTTTTTATACTTTTTCATCTTTTTATTGGGCTACTCGTTGATTAATGCTGGAGATGCTGATGATAAAAAAAAAAAATTTGCATATATGCTTACTTAAAGATATGGAAGCTAAAACATTCTTCAGAAAATGGAAGAGTGATGTGAGTTATTATTGCCTTCATTATTCTTTTTTTTTAAATATTTAAATGGTTTTTGTCCCATTTAAATACTCGAAGAAGAGAAAAAATAGGTAATTGGAGAAGGAAAAGAAAAGAAATTTAAGTTTCAATTTTTCAACTAATTCTAAAGTTTTCATGTTGTCTGCATATGTTACGAATTTTATTTAAAAAATTGATGACTTAAAAAAGCTATTGACACTGTGTATTCTTAAAACCAAATATGTTAAAAAAAACATTTGTGATTATAATGTATTATTAAAAGGGCGTGTTAAAACAACTTATTCGGAGAATAAATAGATACTTGCATATAGATTTACATAAAAATATATCTATTTTTTTCTATTAAAATCATATAGAATTTATTGATTATTAACTATTTTTGATTATTTTGTGAAATAGCTTAACAACCTTTGTAGAATCGTAGTTAGAATCACTGCTGATACTAGATTAATTAAATGTCTTTAATTTTAGTACATAAGCTATTTAAATATTTTTATCATTAGACATGCTTATTTTAATCTTAGAAAAACAATCTAGAACGTGTAAAAGAAACTGAATGTATATAAAGTATCATTGTTTATTGCAGACAAAAACAATTCATTAAAAAAGGGAATGAATAAATGTTTATAATCTTACCAAAAAAATAAGTTTAAAACTTGAAATAGAACGTTGAAAGGTATTTAAACTATTGGGTTGTTCGGAAAGTTATTTCATTTTTCATGAAAAGGAAAAAACTATAACGAATAAATATCATATTGCATTTCCTATTGTCCTTTCTAATCTAGTAGCGTTTACCATCGTTCTGGTAGTAGCACGATTTCGCACTCATAAAGTGGTTGGTTTTTACTTGCAAAAAGCTGATCCAGGTGAGAAAAACGAAATTACTTTTCGAACAACCCAATATTAATCTGCGCTCTGTAACTCTCTCATTTATAATATCATTTTTAATTTAGTTTTATTACATATTTTTTAAAGTGATAACATGTAGTTAGGATACAAAAGTTAAGAAAAGAAAATTGAGATAATATGTTTTTTTCAATAAGTTCAATTTGTAATATTGACATTTGAAATAGAAATGTTATCTTAATTTCAAACTTATTATTTATATCATTTATTTTTTAAAAGAAATTTAATTTTTACATCTTTAACACAAATTTCAATTTTATATCTTATCAATACTTTCAAATAATTCGGTTTTAAATGATTTTCACACCATGCATGCAATAATGGACGGAAATGTATATTTTGAAATTAAATAATTCCTAGATGAAATGATTTTGTCACACATTAAAAAATGCGATGTGCCATAATTGCTTTTTCACATAGTAAATTTTTCTTTTAAGTTACTGGATGTCTTAAAGTATGTATAAATCAAATAAAAAAAGATAAATTATGGTATTCGATATTTTTGCAAAATAAAAGTAGCTTAATTGACCATAGTTTATTTTAAAAAATGAAGTTAAATTCTTACATAAAACCAGTATTAAATGAAAATTACTCTTGAACAAATTATTTTTTCTTTATCATTTGATACTAAAATACTAGAAAAAAAAATTACATCAAAATGAATTAACTACAAAATAAAAATTAATAAAATAATTTTAAGCCGTATAAATGTGATTAAGAATATATTAATCAAACTTAATTTATTCAAAATATTTACATTTCTCTCTGTTAATATCTTGAACAACACTGGAGAACGAAATTTAAAAATACAAATATTAAAAAATATTTTTTTTTACTTTTCTAAAATTTAAATCCCGCAAAAATAATTTGTGGAAAAAAATAAGGTCATACTCATTTATAGACAGTGACACACATATTCCAAGCTTTATTATTATTCCCGCTTTTTTCTTCACTTCACTTTACTGAGGAACCGCTTTATGTCAGGAGTGCTTCATGGAAAATTAAAGCTAACTCATTAATTAATAGTTTCGAACTTTGGCTTAGAGAAACACCGGCAAAACTTTTCTTCAGAAAAATGGGAAAAAAATTACATTTTCTATAAATACTGTTCCAAAAAAATGGAATTTTTTAATGGATCATTAGTTATGATGCTGACACTTAAGATCCCATTAGCATCCCACCTAGACACAAGCAAAAAATGCAAAACTATCACTAATTATTTTGTATGGCCATTTACTTTTTATGCATTTTAATCTTGGGATTAGATGCGACGTGGTAGTTTATACCCAATTCCTGTTTCCCCCACTTTTTCGCTAATTACTGCAATTAATTAGGAAAGTATTTTGAACCATTCTGTATCGGTTCCGACTAGCTGAGCTTTTATGGATCACAAATCACTGGATATCCTTTTCAAAACTTTAATAGCAACTGGATCATTTGCAATTATCAGTGCCTGTATTTACTGTCGAAGTTAATTTGTGTTTAATAGAGCTAAAGATGAAAAATTAATATTATTAATTATTGATGCATATTTTTAGCCTTTTAAAAATAGCTCTTTTAAATAATGAGCAGTTTTCCATTCAAAACTGTCAGCTTCAAAATATTATTTTTGAGCTTACATTATTAATATGATTTTTAATTTCTATTCAATGTAAATTTTCTTCACTCAAATCTGAATAAAGAAGATTTATAATATTTATAAAAAGAAATGAATGTTTGAAGATTTTAAAAATTAATAAATTAATTTTTATATTAAACGAGTTAAAATGCATTTAAAAAATTTCATTTTTAAGTGAAAAATAAATAATAACTTTTAAAATAACATACAAAATCTCGTTCTTTTGAGATATTGCAGAATATGTAGCTTAGAATATATTTTTCTAAGCTCCAGTTAAAAATATCTCAATTAAAATTAATGAATTTCATAAATTATATTATGAAATTGCGTATTTAAATTATACTTTTAATCTATAAAAAGTTGTATTTCTCTCTCTCTATAGGACAGAAAAAAAACTAATTATTAGAATAAACTTTCTGAGTGAATGTTTCGATTTTTTTCCGGGATGTAACTAAATATGGATAAAAGTAGATGAAATTAACGCATCTATTTCTCGCATGCATATCATTCAAAGTATCTTTCCATGTTATTTTAGGATTTTCCTATTGTAATATTTTAATACAATGGGCAGTTGATAAAAAGATTTTACATGCCATTAATGTTGGTAAATGCCTAAGAATGATTTCAGCGTGAGTCAGATTTCTAACATTACGACTAAAATATTTTATAAGCAAAGTTCAGATGTCAATATTTAATAAAAATTCTCAAAGAGTAATTTGCATCAATATTTTCCTATTTCACTTCACCCAAGAAAAATGAAAACTGTGGAATATTTTGGATAAAATAAAAATTTATTTAAATTCAATCCCTTTATATGAATTTATTATTTAATTAATGAATTTAATTTAAGTAAATTTCAACATTGTTACAGTTATTTTAGTTTTACTTTTTGAGTTTTCATTCTTACAGATAAGCACAAAAAGATAGATTTGCATTTGTCTTTTGTAATAAATGTTAATATAAATAATAATTATAAATGTAAAGTCTGTGTGTAAATGTATTGCAACTTTTATTACCCTGACTTATTCTTTGAAATAAATGTATATTTTAATATTAAGATATCTTAATTTTGAAAATTCCTCTAGTTAAAATTTTAAACTTAATAAATAATTTTTTAAAAAATTTATTTAAACAATTAATTAATTAAAACAATTTTTTAAAAACTCAAGAAAAATTATAGTAAAAATACCAAAAGTTTAATTAACAATATTATATTTTTCAATGGATTATGTGTACAGCAACTTAAAATGCAGAACTAAATATTAAAGAAAAAATATTTGGAATTACATAAAAAAACAGCAAATATAGGGTACTTGTACGTCACAGGTAAATTTACTTTAATTCTATTTAGTTCAATAACATGCTTCTAGATTGTAAAAGCGTAATAAATTTAAAATAAATTTTTCCTGTTCTGTGTAGATCGAGCAGCCTTTGGTTTGATGAAAAATTTAACAATAAATTTTGGCGAAAAAGCTTAATTTCTTGTAATCCTGGTAACCCTATCTTAGTTTAGCTTTAGTATAGCAACAGAAACCATCTTGAGAGTCACATCTTCGCGTTAAAAAAATTAACAAAAAATTAAGGGTCATCAATTGTTAAGTCACCTAGTTTTATTAGTTGAATAATTTATCACTTTTATATTAGATTTAAACTTAATATTTATCAGCACCATTTATTGACTTTTTGTAGACATGCATAAATGACAGAAATTTACCATAAAGCATTCAATAATAAAAAGCAGAAAGATCTATGGGAAAAATATTCGTCATTTTTTTATCCGATAAATTTGAACTCAGGGCTAACTTATTTAATCCAGCTAGCTTTAAGCCACACATTTATCTGTCTAGTAATTTTTTAAGGCTAATCTCACAACAGTCTGAGAATCTCTCTCCATATAGCGTGTCTCTAATTTTGAAAATAAGTAACAGTGACTAGATAAGAAAACTCGATTAAGAAAGCAATGTTTTTAATCATTTCAAGTGAATTTTTGTAGCAAATATTAATATAGCTTCTATGTACAACTCTAATATTATAAAATATTACATGGTATAAAATTTTGATGTGAATTCACTCCTTACAAATGGCAAATGAATCTTAGCTCTCCAATTTAAGAAAAACTATGTTTTTATAGTAAAAATTCAGTAGTTTTTGATTTATAAAATGGGTGTATTGTTTTAACAATAAATCGTTTCAACACAAAGTAATATTTAAATAATTGAATTTTATTGCAATTTATATTTAAGAAGGAAATTGTATTTAAAAACTGCATATATAATGCTTTTTTGCAATGCAATCAATAATATTTCTGTGTTAGGTTAAATTTGTTATTTAAAGTATGATTCATTTGTTATTCGAAATGTTTTATCGGACAAACATAAAACTGTTTGTGCAGTTATTTTGTAATGTGATGTATTAAATATAAACCATAAACTTCTTTATTGTAATGCCTTCCGAAATATTATTTTAAGAATTTGCTAAAGAAAAAGAGATGCGAAACAATTAACAAACATTTTTGATTAACCAACATTTTTTTTCGTATATTTTATTTGAAATACATCTGTAATGATTTGATTAAAATTATATCAAATCTAGTAAGAACAGTCAATTCGACTTGTTGATATTGAGCACTGGTGAAAATAAAATTCATTTCACTTTTTAAAATACAATTAAATATGCTTAAAGATATTTTAATCAAATGTGTTATAAACATCAATAAATAATAATATTGTTCATAAAATAAAAATTAAACCTAAATAAAGTGGCTTATAAGTTTATTTCCTTGTCATAAAGCGTATTAAACCTATAGGATAACAAGGTACATGAGTTCTTTAATTTATGATATCTAAAACGAATTCCAATCTTTGCTTAACTGATTCCATTGCACTCTCATTACATTTTTCTCACACATTTCTACGTGAATACGGATGAATAGTTATTTGATAAGTCTTTTTCTCTTTTGAAGTTGTGCAGATGGATGGGATGGTCATGGATGAGGACTTTAATTTCACGCTAAAGTAATCTTCAATTCAGCTTTATTCAGACACCTTGATTAAGGGCGGTGCTTAATACAGAATTCAGCAGTTCTTCATCGCCTTTGAATATAACATCTTCATTGAGCAGCCATCAAAGAGGGTGTTTTTTGAGGGAGTGTTATTAGATTCTTATTCATCATTTTTATTTATTTTTTTTAAAAAATGCTGGTGAGTATATAAATTTGCATTTAATGATAATTTTGAAGTGCAATTTAACTGTCAATGACATTTTTATGCAAAAAAATTGTGTGGTTTTTGTGAGAAAGTTCGATAAATTAAATGTAATATTTTGTGAGTGTTGATAATAGAAGAGTAAAATATAGAAAATATTGTGTGTGTGGTGTGTGAGTGATTTTATTTAAAATTATATATACTTTTAGGAATTATATTATACTTCTAAGAATTATGCTAAGAACCAGTCAACAAGAGAATAAACATGTTTTGGATAATCTTGATAGCTGATTCAAACATTTGAACCTAATCCTTTAAAAAAATATTTAACGAAATATTATAAACAAAATCTTTTTTTCATTTTACCAACTTTTTCACACCCTTTTAGATGCATATATTTGTTTTATGGTAAAAATTTTCTGATACTTACTATAAAGGACATTCGTATGTTTAAGTTTTATAAATCCCTTACTGAAAAAAATAGAATTTAAAATATTAAAAGTTGAAGTCCATTATTAACTGAGATGATATAATCTACTTGGTCCAAAAACTAAATTTTTATAGAAAATTAATATTAAATCTAAACAAATATTAATGTTTCATAATCGTAATAAATGTAAATTAAATACTGTGTTATTGAACTAATAAGCACATGACAAAAATAAAAATAAAAATGTAATGTTTAATCAATTCGCAATACCGATTTCAAACAAATAAGCTTACATTTTAGCAAAAATAGTGTAACATTTTTTTAAAAAAAGAATATAATTAAATTTCAGGTTTTCCTTTCCTCAAAATAAATTACTTGTATAATGGAATTTTATGAAAAAAAGTTAATAAAAAAGGAAATAAAATAAATCAATGGATCAATGCAGTTATAATTATTGTTTGGGTAAGCTAATGTTTCTCAAAATTTATTTTTTCTTCTCATCATGAACTACAAGCGAAGCCAATTTTCAGTAAATCGTGAAAGAATTTAACAGAGAAATAATTAGAAAACATTTTCTTTCTCTGATTGGTTAGAAGCTATGGTATTTAAAAATTGCTTTTGATTTAAATATTATCCCCTATTTTTTCTTAAATGTAATCAAATAAAATTTCCATATTATTTGTTCTACTTGAGAAATGGGTCTTTTAGATTTAAATTTTATCTTTATTAAGATAGAGGAAGGAATTTTTGAAAGTTACTTTTTTAAACATGCAGAAATATTTCCCAAAAAAACTGAATATGTATTTATCAACGAATTGCGTGACAGGTAATAAATTATGGATTAAAAAATACATGTCCTTCTGAAATTCACATGAATTTAACCCAATAAACTAAACAAATCTTGTTTTTTGTTAAGTTAGCATATTAAATTTACAACAAGTATAGGTTACTTTGTCTTTCTCACTCATTTCGTTTGGGATTTTTAAATTCTATGTAAAAGAGAGAACTCTAAATTTTTAATTAAAATTATTTATTAAAAAGATATATGTTTGATAACACAGGGTGACAACTTTATACTGTTGACAAAATTGTACCGCTTTTTATTGCTTTAATTCATGTCCATCACTTTTTATAATAATTTCATTTGCTTAAGAGATCTTAATATTATAGTAAAACAAATAGGTAGTTTTTATTTCCTTGCTTGAAATAATTTGCCAAACCAAATATGACAAATAATTGCTTTATTTGAGGCAGGATTGAAGCAAATTCAGATTGCCAGAAAGTTGAATATCCACAGACAAACGGTATCACGTACTATAAAACGATACTTAGAGCTTGGCCATGACGGTGATAGACCCCGAAAACCGAAAAAAAGAACAGTGAATACAAATGAAATTCGAAAACTTATCAAGAAACGAATTAACCGAAATCCAAGAAACTCAATGAGAAAAATATCTAAAGCAATAGGGGTTAATAGAGAATCAGTTGGAAAAATTGCAAAAGAAGAACTAGGATTTAAGCCATATAAGCTTCGAAAAGTATAGAAACTAACTGAGCAAAATAAGTGTTCACGGTTGCAAAGATGTCGAGCTCTCCTTCGAAAGTCCGCAAACAGAGAATGGAAACAGTTCATCTTCACGGATGAAAAACGTTTCACAATTGAACAATTTTATAATAGTCAAAATGACCGTTACTGGTCATCTGATGATCCTGGAACTTCCACAAGAGTAGAGTGTTGGTTAAAACCACAGTCAGTTATGGTTTGGGGAGGCATTTGTAAATCTGGAAAAACTCCTTTGGTTTTCATAGATCAAGTTGTTAAAATGAACAAGATCATATATTGCCGTAATATTTTACAGTTGGTTTTACTTCCTTGGGCCCAAAAACATTTTAAAAACAGCATCTGGACACTTCAACAAGATTCTGCCCCTTCTTATAGAGCAAAAGCAATGCAAGACTGGTGTCAAGCAAATCTTCCAGGTTTCATACCTGTGGGAATGTAGCACACCTATTCACCTGACTTAATCCCAATGGACTATAGTGTTTGATCTAGTCTGCAATCAAAAATATGCTCTAAGCCACTTTAAAATTTGGAATTCTTAAAAGCTACTCTTAAGAAAGAATGTGCTAAATTAACGCCTGATGAACTGCGGCCCATTGCAGAAAATTTTACGCGACGTTTAAGGCTCTGACTGATGCCCAAGGGGGCCATTTAGAAAATACTTAAATATGTTGTATCTAAGAAACAAATAACTTAAGTAAAGTTAGTTTTTTGAAAATAATTTCCATGGTTTTAGTTTAATACAGTATTTTTTGTCTACAGGATAAAGTAGTTACTCTGTATATTTAAAGAATAGTTGCTCATAAGCATGGAAAAACAGTGTATACCTCATTCAAGAAATAAATGAATATTTTGCATCAATTTCTACGCCTGTTAAACATTCGTTTTTCAATGATTTTATCTTTAATTTGTTAAAAATATTTATACATTTGTACATGCAGATCAATGTATATTCAGAATGTAAAATATTACTTATTTATGTACATATATAGTCGTATAAATTTGTAAAACCCACTGTGAATGTCATGATCATGACATGTTAAGCAATTAAACAATAAATTTTAAATGTAAAATACTATCGTGCTGTATATTATAAATGGAAGTCAAATATAAGAGCTTTCAAATATGAGACAAGGTTAAAGTTTTATGAATTATTTAATATGATTGCTTTTTTACTTTATTATGGATATTATTTTTACAACGATGGACAATGGATGACTAGTCATTCGCCAAATCAAGACTCGTTTATTGTTACCCGATGGGCACCTGTAAACCAAGTCACAGAGACGAGTAACAGAACCCAAGTCATACCACCGCAAACTTGTTTAAAGGGTTAACCACATTTATACATCATTTATTAAGAAAGGACAGAGAAACACAGAGAGAAAGAAATATCCAGACCAGAACCGGGATTTGAACTCGGGACCAACAGCTTAGGAGTCAGGAAGGATAAGCACTCGATCGCATATATATATATATATATATATATATATATATATATATATATATATATATATATATATATATATATATATATATATATATATATATATATATATATATATATATATATATATATATATATATATATATATTATATATATATCCGATATATATATATATTCTAATGATAAATCTGACTTATTGAAATGAAATATAAAATTTCTTCGTAAAGCTATGGCTAAATTACATTTGTTTGTACTAATACGTTCTTAGGTAGCAGAATTTATGCATTTATTTAGCTGGATTCTTCATCTGAAATATTTAATATTATAATTTAAATTTATCGAAACAAAATTTAATGAAATATCTATTTCTTATTTCGTTAATGGATAATAACATTAATAAATTTATGCAGGTCAAACACAGTAGAACATGTGCTTATAGTGAAATTCTTCAATGATTCAAACTCTCCTATCTAAGTTTAATTACAAGTCAAAGAATAAATTGAAAGGATAATGTGCTATGCATTCACAGCGGCAATTTTATTAAATTAATAAGAAATGCTTAGAGAACTTAAATTGAAATGAAATTGTATTATAAAAAGTTTTTATATCAAGTTAAAGCAAACATTAGTAATATTAATATAAAGGTGTATTAAAATTGTTTGTTTAAAGAAAACCATATTCTTCTATAAAAATGAACTTAAAAATATAATTAAATATGCCTTACTGAAGAACAACATGTAGAAATCCAATTTGTCTTCATAATAATTAAAATCTTATGGTAAAACACTGATAATTGAAATTTGGAGAAAAGTAAAAATTAAGCTTAAAACTTTTTTAATGAGGAGCTATGCCATTCTACGCAATTAAATAAACTGTATTTAAAAATATTCTTCATATAGAATTGCTTAAAATAATTATGTTACCTTTTCATCAAGTATTCTTTGTAAAGTTCTAGTGATAAATTCCTTCTCATTCCCCGAGCCATTTTAATTTAGAAGGGAAGAAGAATAATTTAAAAATATAAAAATATTTTAAATCATTAATCAGAATATTTTAGAATTTCATTTGAAATGAAATTTTCGAAAATGAACTCAAAACGTTGCAGAAAATATTACATATCCAAAAAATAATAATTAAATAAGATTGAAAAAAATTCATTTAATTTATTTTGAATAAAAATTGTAACATTTATCTTATAATCAAAACTTTTTGTTGAATATGAAGGAAATGATTTTCATTTTCTTGAGGAAAATTTCTGCCTCTTTTAATTGGTTTCATTTGGCTGAATAAAGACGAGCATTGATTTATCACAGAAGGCTCACCAAAAAATCAAAATTCTTTAAAAGCATATCAAAAACTTATTCAATTATATCAAAAGTATATTTAATAAAATTCTTCATACGTAAATAAGTTAATAAACTCAAGCTCTTTCATTAGATAGTAAAGATAACATCTTCCAACTAATTAAAAGAGTCTTTTATGAAATTTATTTAATTTTCAATAAATATGGGGAATCCGCTTTCACCATTATTTATATTTTAAATTAAAACGCCAGATGCATTTTACTCATAATTTACTTTTTATCAATATTGATCCAAGTATTTATTTCAAATCTTGGTTCTTGCTTCAAGCTAGATTAAATTTCTATCCTTTTATAAACAAAATATATCATATTTAGAAAGCAAGTTCTTAATAAAGTGTCACTTGATACCCTTGAGTTATTTTTTTTTCATAATTTGTGACACTAATCAAATTATTCTAACCATTCACACGCACACATTAGTTGAGTATTTAAGTTTTACGGTTGGTGAAGGATTCTGCTTGGTGTGCTTATAATATTGCTATTTTATAAGTTAAAATAAATATATTTCAAAACATGTACGAAATTCTTAATAATTAACAGAAAAGTATTTTATGTTATAAAATATGTTTTTTTTAGTATTATGTAACACCAATGCATTAATTTTTTTATGATTTGATGTAAGAAAGAAACTTTTTAAGAAAGGTTTCTAAAATCAGCAACAAGCTAGAAAAATATTAATTCTCTGTTAATAATGGAAATTTATTAATAACAATTTATTAGTGAAAGAAATATTTAAAGAATATTTAATGAATTTCAATAGCATACATTCTAAATGAATATTGATTATTTTCTACTCATTTAATTTGTTCCTTTTGAAAAGAAGAAATAAATTTAAATAATATTTTCATGCAAAAGTCATATAAAAATGTTTAAAACTCTTTCTGAATATCTCTGCTGTTAGACTTTTCATTTGAGTTTTGTTTAAATTGCTATATGGACAACTGATGGACATAGACAAATTTTATTTTGTTAGATATTTACCTGCAAAAGTGTAAAATACCTTTAGATTTTTTAATATATAACTATTCCATAACAATTAAAACCATTAATTGATAAGAGTCAGCTATTTACAGAATTCAATTTACAACAATTGAGAATATGTTGTTCAAATCATATCTAACTTAATAACTGTTATAAGTTTTTCATTCGTATAATTATTAGATGATTTTGACATATTTCCACACAAAAGAATATTTTCCTTACCATAGCCAATTTAAATAGATGTAGTGAATTTTTAGTGAAGAATTTAAAATATCAAATAAACTAAATATTACATTTGCAGAAATTGTACGAAGAATGTTTGTGTATTAAATAATATTTAGATATAACTTTCATGAATTAGATGAACATTTAAACCAATAACATAGTTTAATTGACAAGGTCATGTAATACGAATAATTAATACATTTTCCAGCGCGTTCATGAATTACTTATTAATAATCAATTACATAAACAGGATAAATTGATAGAATTTTAATTAATGCTATATGAAAAATCTAACTCATTAATACGTTTGAGTAACGTATTTATATATTTTCACATTAATAGAGAAAATTTATTTCTTGCAAATAAACAATAGAGTTAAAAACCTCATTGATATAATTTTAAAGCTAGAGTAATTTAATTAATGGAAATAAAAAATTATCTTGACATTGAGATAGTTTAGAAAAGGGTAAATATGTATTAAAATATACATAAGATAATTTTGATTCAATAAATGGGTAAAATGATGCTTATGAAATTTTGTTTTTAAATATTTATTTGAAAATTTAGCAACTTAAAATTAACTGATTATTGATCATTTCTTTCTTAATATGATTCACGGAAGTTCATTTCTGTATATTCTATTACCTTTAATGGTACTGCAATAAATCAATTATTTAATTAAAATATGTCGTAATTTACTTGCATCCATACAATTACATGATCAGTAAATTTAATTTTATTTACTTATTCTTCTTAAGAAGTTACAAAATAGCAATCAGCAAATATATATATATATATATATATAAAAAAAAAAAAAAACTGGGACATGTCAAAAATGGAATATATAAGAATGTAATTGAATCATTAATCCAATGTTGGTATCATTGTAATAGATTCACACACTACAATAGATTATTATATACATGAGAGTCTTTAATCATCGTTTTTCCGTAAAACAGATTAAATTAAAATTTAAAGTAAACTATTAAAATTTTCAAGGAATTTAAAAAATAATAAATAATTTTTTAAGATACATTCTTAATCTTTTTAAGTACTTTCCGCTAAAATAGATAATGATTAAATAAATATACATGCAATGGCTTTTTTAATTTTTAAAAATAAAATTATTGAATTTAATTACATATTATGAGTAAATAAATAATAAAATGCCTGAAATTTAAATAATGGAATATTATTATAACTAGAAAAAAATTATGTTTTAACAAATTATCTTTGAAATACTTTATTTTTTCCTCGTAGACATATTTTTGAAATTTTAAGCTTTTATTAAATATTTTTGAAAAACTCTTCGTATCATTTTTCTTGATTGAGAACATCTAAATGATCTATGATTCTCAAGTTTGATCTTATTATTAAAGGAAGTTTTATGATAAGAGGTAAATTTAATTTAGCTATAGTTAAATGGATAATTCAGCTAGAAATTTTATTTTTTTCTATATAGTATCATTTAAAGCTGCAAAAATATAAATACATGATTCGTTGAAATTAAAAATGACATTAATTTTTATTATAAGAAACCTATATCTATCTACAACATTACGTTAATAATATGCATGCAATAAAATATATCTTTGTTAAATTAATGAAATTAAATAATTATAATAAATTGTTTTATGAAAATTAATTGCTTATTCTTTTTATCATTTAAAAATCAATGGTTTGCTGTTTGATGAACATTTTAATAGCTCATCTTTGTATTTGATGATTTACTGATCAACAACTCTCGAGATTAGAGACAAAATGTACCATTTCATTGAAACTATTTGAATTATGACTGACTTCATATATTTTTAGGCTGGTTTCAAAATCTCTGACTCTTTTTTATACAATGATAAACCAGATTAGTTCAAAAGTAAATTTAATTATCATAAATATTGTGATTTAGGAAATATAGATAGAATCATAAAATGGTATATTTTGATGTTAAAGAATCAAAATATGTGTGTGTGTGTGTATGTGTGTATGCGTGCAATATTTAATAACATGAACCACAAAAGTATATGAAAGAATTATATTAGATATTATCATGGGGACTATTCCAGCTAAAAATCATGATACAAGAAATTAAAATGTGATCAAAGAAATATTTATGCCAATTTAATTAAAACTTAATAAATATTAATATTATTAAGAAAATATATTTTGCAATGTTTTCTTTGATTGAAAATGATTGATGTTTGTAGACTTATAAAACGTATACTAAAATGAATGAAAACGCGCTATTTTCTATGATGCTTTTAATGGATAAATATGTTTTTTTTATATTATTTGATGTTATATTTTAATCAATTCACTCCTCTTGACGTTTGTTAAATTTATTAAAAATTAATTATAACTTCTATTTATTTGTCATAAAATTATAGAAGTTCATTTTATATTTATAGAATTTCATATTCATTTCATATCATTTTGACGCAGCATATTTTTAATATACACATAAAGTTTTATCTTGGAAATCTTTCAAAAGAAAAGAATTAAATATATTATTATATAAATTACTATAGTAACTTTAAGTCATTAAATTGATATTTAATAGATGAAAGATATTAACCCTTTTTGTTAAAATTTAAATTAATTAAAAATTTAAATTTTTAAAACTTACAAAAATATATGTGGGATTATATACAAAATTGAAATTAGAGAATAGTGGTAAAGATTATATGCATACAAACACACAAAGAAACATATACACACATGAATGCATACTATAATATAAAAACAAATATATTAATGTATGTGTTTATGTCAATTTATTTGGTATGATAAATAGTTACATGTGTAATTGCAAATTTTTATTTCAATTTTTCGATCATGGAAATTAAATAATTTATCCTAACTAGTAAACAGGTTCAGAAATTAATTATAGATAAAGAATCATTCTCGAATAAAGTGAATAAAAATATATGCGACACATATCAATATGATAATATATATCGATTTCAAATTTTATACTTTTATTTTCATCTGGTGTTTAGAAAAGACAAATGATACAGTCCAAATATTGATATATTCATTAATGTCTATTACGATATTAGAGCTCTAATCTATTGTACACCCGAAGAAGAAACTAAAAGAAAAAGAAAAACAAATTTCGAGTGATAATTCTTTTGTGCTTATATCGAAGGATTGATAAGATTATCGCATCAAGAGATTCACGTCTCAAATTGTGTATAATTCTTCTTTAAATAAATAAACTCTATGGAATGATACAATGATGCATTAAGGGAAAATGGATTGTCTAATGCTTGGTTATAAAACACTTAATCTTCTCATTTATATCTACAAAAAGACAGAAAACGGTCAATAAATAGTGCCTGATTTACTAAGTCTACTCATAAGTGTTATAAGTTTTCCTCCGAATCCAAAAAAATTTCATCCATTGTTATAGAAAATTACTTAAAGTTTAGAATATTTTTTTATCCTAATTCATATTATTAATTTTTTATATTATAAGACATTAACTTTTTTCGAGTATGTAATGAAAAACAAAGATGGATTATTTTACAACATAATCGTTACCACATTTTGAAATAAAAAAAACACATGCTTGTTTTTCAATTTGAAAAATGTAATCCCTTTTTAAATATTCAATATAATTGTGTTTTTATCATTGTCATCCTTATTTATATTTTCTTTGAAAGAAATAAAAAGTAATTTAAATTATTTTATTCTATAGTGTATTTATTTTACTTCTTTAACAATGCCGGAGCATTCGGTAGAAAATTCTCATAGCAAATTTAGGTTTTATTTCCGTGAATATAACAATTGCTTCTGAACATTTCATTAAATTTTTAATCCTTATTTTTATATCAACAACAATAGTGCTCATGTGTGAAGGCAATAAGCAACTCTGAATTCTACAAAAGAATATATGCAGAATAAGATAAAATATCCTATTCTGTAATTAATTATTTGGTTATTTTAACTGCTAACTTCCATTATTTACGATTGCATATAAAATAGAAATTATTTTACTGTTTCAAAATTCATATGAATGATTTTCGTTTATTTTGATGATTAATTTTACTCTTTGACACTAAGATTTTGATTTTACGAGCAATCAATTACTATTTACATTATTTGAAAAAATCAAGGTCATTTTTGTTAATATGAAATATATTCTTTAAATAAAATTGATCTGTGACAGATCATTTTTACAAGTGTAGAAATTTTGGACGAGAATTAAACGATACAGATGGAAAATTCATTACTCAATATTGATTCCAAATTGCCAGCTAATTAGCTGTTATTAACTGTGGTCTCTAGTTTGCAGAATATTGTAAGGAGAAAACGTATTACAAAATTGTGTAAAATAAAGTAAAATCTGATAAATATATAATGATAATGTAAAATATTAATATAATAACTAATATAAATAATGTAAAATAACTTAAGATATATAAAAAAATTGGCAAAGGAATTTGTTATGTAGAAAAGTGATTATCTAATGCAAATATTCATGTTTCATTTCCTCTGAATTTCCCATTCTGAATTTTTCTGCATAAATGTACATATCGTGTACAATTTAAGAGTCCCGTGAACTCATTTCGGAACATTTAATTTTCTATTATTCCAAAATATAATATTTGGCTTCGATAACTGATAACAGGAATTATTGTCTATTTAATTTACTGTAAATCTTCTAGCTAATTTATGCATTTTCATTTTTGAATTAGCATCTGAGAACTTTGAGTTCCATTTAATGCGTTCCTTTTATATTACGATATAAGATTTTTGACTAGAAAATACTACATATTTAATTCCTTTGACAGATATATTCAATCGACGCATATAAATTCCTGATTTCACAAAATTGTTGCTCGTCTGTTTGCTACTTAAGTGGAATAACATTATTTCACGCATTTTTAAAGGTTAAAATTGGAAACTCTATTTACTTATACGAAGATTTTTGTACAATATTATAATAATAAATATTAAATTCAGCAATCATGGTTTGGCTTTAATACAACACGCAGTGAAAAAGCTCTTTCAATTAAATCATACATTGATCGAAATATTTGAACAACTAAATGATCGGAAATTGATAAAATAATCAACGATTATCTTATCATGAATAACGTATTTTGTAGCATAGAAAGTGAAATTTTCTGGAATCTAAATTCAAAAATTTTTTTCACTCCATTATTTTTGAGAATTCATAATAAACAAATTCAGGTTTCTTTGAAAACATTTTTCAATGTAAAATCCTAAGTGTAACAAATCCTTATATATACTAGAATTTAATTTAAGGATAAAATTAGAATGGCTAAAATAAAATATGGATAATAATAAATTTATTTTAAACTATATACAGATTTTATTAATTATAATATATACTATTATTTATTAGATTACAAAATATTTTTAATGCAATAAATTATAAAAATATTAATGACTAGAAGAAAGAAATATTTTCATTTTATTAATTCGATTTACAACGTATTGCTTCCTTGTAAAAATGTAACTTACTTTCCAAAATAAAACGAATACTTAAAAGCGAAAAGGGTAAGTTCTGAAAATCAAAAGAGATATGCGATTAAATTGTCATATTTTTGTTTTAACATTTTAAGATTAAAATGATGGAAAAAACAATAATTTAAGTAAACCTTTGCCACATTTACGTTGAAGTTAACTACTAATGTTTCTCAGTTCTTATAAAAACATAATTTTTAAATTTAGGCAAAAGTGAAAATTATTTGATGTAATATAAATTTGATCCTAAATTGTTAAATGATCTCAAATAATAATTTCTATTAAGTAAACTGATGTAATGTTAGGAGAATTAATAGGCACTATAATACAGTTTCGTGATATCTATTATTACAATTAATCATGAACATATTTTAATATTTTCTATCAATATTAATTGTCAGGTTATGAAATTGCTTATAAAATCCCATTTAATTAATTCACAAAGTTCCTTTTCTGATATTTAACCCATCAATGTAAATAGCATAATACTAGAATAGTTTATGTATCCCTTTTAATAACATAAAAGCTATGTTAATTTAATTAACTATTTTCAGTGGTCACAGGTTTCCTTTCTGTATCACAGATTTCAAAAGGAACTAACATTTAACTTTCTGCTTTGGGTTTGACTTCAGAATATAAATTCTGATCTATTTAATCAAGACATTAATGAGTATTATTAGGTAAATTATAGTATTTTACTTCTGTTTTTTATTTCATACAAATGATTGATGCGAAATATAATCTATGACCTTTATTATATACAATCTTCTAACATTATCTATTTTTTCCCTATTGTATCATTATAGGTGGTTGCAAAAATGAATAAGAATTATGAAGTAAGCAACTGCAGTTAATCTCTGTGCAAGTACAAAGTACCAGTACGAAACTTCTTGCCATTTTAATGAACCAAAAAACATGACCGATAGAAAATGTAGTCATTGTTAGTTCTCAAAGTAATCCCATCAGCATCTAGCACCATGTGCCAATGTATCTCCTGTTGCTCAATTCCCTTGTGGTAAAATTCTTCAGTTTTGGACACTAAGAAATCCGTGAGTGCTAGGCGCATCTGTGTTTCATTGGTGAAGAATTTTACACGAAGATGATTGTCTAGATAAATGAAGAGGTAGTAATCTCATGGTTCAAGATCAGCTGAGTAAAGAGGATGGCACAAATTCTCCCAACCAAGTCTCTGTATGATATTCCTGACCACTCCCGCGACATGTGGCCTCGCGTTACTGACCGAGATCATTATATCCTTGCGATTAACCAGTGATGGCTCCTTCAGTTGCCATATCCTGTTGCACACATTTCATTGATAGTGCAAATCCGTTGTGACTTTTAGGTCAATAGGTAGCATCTAATAGTGATTCCCTTAATGATTAGTCCATCAGACACATCGCATTATCTTGCTTGGGTGCATAAGTGGTTTTGGGCTGCGCGTGGTAGTATCCTGGTGTGACAACACGCACTATCCCGAAACACTTGACATATTTGGCGACTTGATGTAGCCTCTGATAAGCTCACTTTGAAGTTGTAAAGCAAACAGCGCTGAATAAGCTCCTTCGACAATTCCATTTCTCTTTACTACTGTACGAGATTGATGAATGTGCACGGTAGATCTGCTTTTATTACCACTGATATTCTTATTCCCGAATGACCGGTTCCATACATATTCTTACTTCATTCAATGGCAACGTGGAAGCAGCAAGAACTCTCGTGGTTACCTTATAATTTTGATTGTTTTCACAGAAAAACAAAATTATATCATGTGGTCTTTGAACTTCGAATTTATTTATGCTTTCTAATTAGATTCTAGTGATTTTTCAATACTGGTCTAGTATTTTTCTTAGACTTAAATGTATCTCTTTAACCAAAAAGAAATTATGTGATTAATAAATACATAAAAAAACAATGATTGATTATATCACTTTAAATGTAAGATACAAAATCATTTCAAAATGGTATATATTAATTTTGCATTTTCTTACAAATTGCTTGCAAGATAAATATTCAACGTGTTTTATGCTGTTGTAATATACTAATTTACTGCTTCCAAACCAGTGCATAATGGTTTTCTTGTAAGTAATTTTGTTAAATTTCTGTTATAGAATTAGGAAAAACTTAAATTTGTATTTTAATAAAAATGAGTGTCTTTATTTTAAGAGGTATAAAGGAAAATTTTATAAATAAATTAACAAACTTGTTGAAAATTATGAGGAGATATTTGAATGCACAATTCATGTTTGTAATTAAATTATATTCTATAATTTATTTAAAAACGTGGAAAAAATTTTAAATAATTTAAACACTGAATAACAGAATATTTTTGATACCAAACAATTTTTAAAAAATGAACTTTAAAAATTCAATTTAAAAAATGAAAGCAATAGAAACAATGTCAATTTTTCTCATTTGTCAAGTATAATTCTAAAAGTGTGGGATTGGTAATATTTGAAGGATTTTTTTTTCGTTTTCGTTATAATACAATTTCATATAGTAATAGGTATAAAAAAAGTTCATCAATGTTACTAAATGAAAATATCATACGAATTATAATATATAATAGAACATGTACTAATTTTCAAGCTTAAATGATTCAACATATATTATTGGAAATTAAAGCTCTAGTATTTCTTTAAATAACTAATAACAAATGAATAATAATAATAAAATGATTATTATATTTGAGATGTTATTGTTAATTAACATTTTATATGTATTTGTAGCAGAGACTTCCATTCACAATATAAGCTATGCGGTACTGACTGATGGCTGAGTGGTTATTGTTCCTGACTCCTGTGCTGATGGTCCCACGTTCGAATCCCGGCTCTGCCCTAGGTGTTCTTTTTTTCTACATGTGCTTTTCTGAGATGAAAAATGAATATGGCCAACCCCATAAACGGGTTTGCGGTGGTATGACGTGGGAAATGCTACTCTTTTCTGTTACTTGGTTCGCAGGTGCCCATTGGGTAACGAAAATTAGTTGCAATTTTTACCTTTTTGTATGACTACGGATTAGTCACTTAGCGTCCACCATTTGAATGTTTTTGAAAGTAAATTGGCAATTAAATTTTTTTAATAATAGGAATAAATTACTGACATAAAATATGAAACTTTTATCAAACTCTTACATAAATATGTTTATTCTTTTTCAATACGATTATTTCCGAAGATCTCAATCATAAAATTTAAATTTTTGATCAAACAAGAAACATAATAACACTTCTTGAAGTACAATGTGAACCGAAAAATTTATAAGACTTGTTTTTCAAGCTATACATCATCTATGTTTTTTTTTTCTTTCAAAAGACATCTCTACTTCTAACCACCTATGCTTTTAAATATACCTTGCTTGCACAATGAACAAAGCTCATAATTTAGTAAAGCAATGGTCTTTTCAAAAACATGCTAGTACAAAGAGACATACCAATGAATAAATAAGTGCTTGCAGATAAAATTGTGAGTTACAGAAAAACAAAAAAGAAAATTACCACTTTAATTTGGAATGGGTGTAGGCAGGGAATATGCGATTAGTATGGCTTGCAGAATCGATCAGATACGTGCTTTGACCCTAATCCGTTAAGGGCTTAGAAAGGGTTAGGGTGAAATGCGTACAGATATTGATGTGTCATCCCTTCCTATTTACGTAAAGGGAAAATATCCATATTTACATTTCATACAATTTAACTTATTTTTTTATTTAACATTAAAACTCATTAACCTCTCATTAATATATTCAAACTTATTATCCATTAATTGAATGGGAAATTAAATGAGCTTCAGAAGAGACAAAACATGCCAAAGTTAATATTTTACGAATATAAAACAAAGTACTTCTCTAATCTTCAAAATCATGATAAAATCCAAAATTGATAAATGAAAATTATTAATATTATAATATGATAAATAAAAAAATTTTAATGATGCAAACAGCATAAACACGTGTTATTTATTTATGTTATTTGTATTTAAGTTATTTGTATTATGGTATTTGTAAGAAAGAACTATGACACACCATCAGCAACATTTATTTAATAAATCCATATGTTCAAAAATGTTTTGAAGTCAGTATATATATTAAAGAGAGAGTATCGATAATTAGCTCAATATAGTTAATAAAGGTTTTCGAGAAATAAATGGTAATTCTAATATATTTTTCTTAAACTTATTAACATATTTTTTATTTGCTATTCATATTTTGCTGTACATTTAGGTCTAAAAAACTTTAAAAAAATTTGTTCAATGAGAATAATAGCTAGCGCATAGATACTAAAAGCGTAATTGTATAATGTGATAGATATTTTTTCAATTTTTAACAAAAAATAAATATAAACATTTTAAAAATTTGCGTTCTGAAGCATTTTTATGCGCGAATTTAAATATCCAAATAAATTATTAATAAAACGTGAACCAAATGCACATAAAATCATTTTTCATTTCTTACTCATGTCTCGCTTAAATCTTTACTTTTTAGTTAAGTATTTTTTTATTTTAAAATAGTTAACACATTTATCCTTAGGATAAAATGTAATACATTCTATGACAAATAAATTCTAAAATCCTATTTCCTAAATCCTAAATCGATTTACCAAATTTATGCAAATTAATATTTAATGTTGTTAGAAAAAATTAACAATGAAGGCTTATCATTTTTTTAATCGTTTGTGTAGAAAATAATTAATTTTTCTCCAGTCCCCATGAAAATTTTACGAATAAAAATTGTTTGAGATAAATTAGCTAATAGCTATTTTTAAACAAAGATTATTAATATTGTTTAATTAAGAAAGGAAAGAAGATTTGATTTTCATAGCAATTTAAGATGAAAGACTTGCGATAACAAGCTAAATTAATCAACCTACACTTTAGCAATTAAGATGGAATCTAATAATATCTATGAAAGCGTTCCCAACAAAATATAAACGTTGTAAGCGTATAATAATGGTTAAACATATTTTATATTATAAATTTAATTACTTCATTAAAATTAAATGTTATAAAGCAAAAAGAAAATAATGGGCATGATTACTGAGCAATATTGTTCTTATAAATGTTATGCAGTTAAGTAATTAGTTCTCGTTAATAATTTCTTTAATGCATCTGTAATATAGAGATTTAAAAATTATAACCCCTATAAAATTAAAGTGAATCAATTAAAATAAGTTATAAAGTTTTAAAACGTTTTTAATTAAATTTGAAAAATGTATGAAAGTTTTTTATTATTAGGAAATATTGCTGAATCCTTAATTTTATATGTGCGTTGTGTAATTATTTTTCAAAATTATTTAATTTTGAATAATGATATATATTTGACATATTTAATTTCCTTTCCAGTTAATGTAAAATAAGTTACTAAAGTAGAACAAGTTATACAAATTAATGTAAAACAAGTTATCAAAATTTATACATTGATAAAAAACGACAATAAACATGTATTTTGTTCTTATAAACGTAAAACTCTCTGACAAAAGCAAAACTTAAATTTTGAAAAACTTCATTGATATCTATTCATCTCTTTCAATTATATTAATTTTTCATAAACCTCACAATTAAAATTAAATGATATCAGGGAGAAAAAGTTTTGAATTTGCATATTTTCGTCGTATTTAAGAATAAAATAATTTTCTATTTTATTTGAAATTAATTATAATTTCTTTCAAATCAAGTAGTTTATAGGAAACACGAGTATAAATATTAGAAAAATATGTGTTTGATAATGGTTCAAATAAATGCTTATAAAATTAACACATTTGAAACATTACCAATATTGTTTTTCAAAACTGCTTATCATTTTTTACCATTATAAAATTTACATGCTGGCATTTATTAAGGAAACTATTTTAAATTTCATGACCACCTGTCTTTTTTCATTATAAAGTACATTATTTAACCTTATATCCTTTTAAATAAATTGTCACATTATTCTAGAAATCCTTTTACTATTTTTATTCTGCAAGGCATTGGAATTCCTTGATGATTCAAATTATTTACAGAAAAGTAAAGATAAGAAAGAAAAGATATATAGGTAAAAAGAATAAATATGATTCTTATTTTAAAATATATTTTATATAATATTTTAACAGAGAATTCTTAAATTCAGAAATAAATATATATTTAAAAATATTATATTAAAATTCGATCATTTAAATTATTTTCTATCAATTTATTAACATATGGTTCATATAGAATTAAATTTTCTAAGCATATCATTTATTATAAGAATACTCTCAAATAAGAGATTAAGAATGGTGGAATTTATTTAAATGTAAAAAATTCCTTACAATAATAATATAAAATTACAATATTTTTACACCAAATGCTTTCACTTTCTGTAAGAAACCTCACAAATTCATCAAAATATAGAGATTAAATTCATTTACCTTATTTTATGAAATTTTTGGTATTTTTGTATAAATTTTTAAATCAAACTGAAAAACAATTATTGATTGATATTTTTTGGGCCTTTGGGGATAAATCTCCCTCAAAGTTTCGTGAAAAACTCTTAAGGTTTGATTGTATTTTTATTGTTGTAAGAAGTTACATGTATAACTAACAGTTGTGAAGTTCACAAGACCGACTGGCTTTACAAAGATCTATCGTTTTCCGATAGTTTTCAAAACTTTATGCTTCCGAATTCCATAGAAATGTTTTATTCTTCTTTGAAAGTTTTTTGTACAACAGGGATTTGCCATATTTTCTTTCTTTTATTTGAGAAGAAATGACCAAAATAAAAGTTCTACCTAATATTTTTTTTATATTTTTAAATTTACCTGACATGTATTCTTTATTTTTAGAAGTATTAAGTAAAGAGTTTCCATTTTAATAAAATAATTATAAAATAATTTTAATATATGTATATATATATATATATATTTATATGTATGTATATATATATATATATATATATATATATATATATATATATATATATATATATATATATATATATATATATATATATATATATATATATATATATATATATATATATATATATATATATATATATATATATATATATATATATATATATATATATATATATATATATATATATATATATATATATATATAAGTATACCTGTGCGTTAAATGTCATTAATTAATCATCAAAATCAATCAAATGAGAGTAATATCAGCAAATCATCCCTTAGCATAATAAGCCAATTAACCAACAAAAATAATTATTAACCATTTAGAATGATTAAATTATTTAACATATTAACATAAATATCTGACCTATTTTTACCTCACGTTTTTTGTGGCGCAGATATAATTACATAAGAATTGACTTTTTGATTAAAATCAAGTAAGTATTAGAAACAAATTCTTAATAACAGAATTACTTAATATAATTTGTTTCACATCATATTAATCATAATAGGAAGACGCTATAAAAAATGTAGAAATTTTATATCGAATATTTTATATTATCACTAATTTTATTTTTATGATATATATATATATATATATATATATATATATATATATATGTAATGTATTCAAATGACGCTGTAAAGTTTCTTATTTACATTCCAATTTATAGTTCTGTCTTTTCTCTTTTTCTATTTGGAAAAAATAAAAATGAAAAATTTAATTTTGGTTGAAATTGGACTCTTGAGAAACATTTCACAAAAATAATGTCTAAAAATTCCTCCAATTTAAACTAGCTAAAGCAGGAATTTCTCATATTTATGCTTCATAAATGAAAAGATTGTTTTCAAATTTGTCATTTTAGACAAATGATGAAAGTATGTAATGAAAATAGTAAGATCTCATCTAGTAGAAATTTGTATAAACCTGATAAGCATCACACAAACTGCTAAATATCAACTAACCTGATGAATATCAATTGAAAGTTCCTATTTAAAATAATTTTTAAAATATTACTTTATTTTTCTAAGTGCTAGAGAAAAAGTATAAGATTCTAGAACATGTACTTTACGAAAGGCAAATCCCATTTATTAAAAATAAAGAATGTATCTTCTCATTTTTGAGCTATAAGTTTTTCTAAAATAAGAAAACCTGATCGATTTTTAAGTAATATGATGAAAAAACAGTTATACATTTTTATTTTTGTATCTACATCACACACCTTTTAAAATTGCATTATAAGCTTACTGCATATATTTTCTTATTTAAAAGCTAGAATTTTGTTTACTTTTAGCTATATTTTTAAATTTATCACATATAACTTTTTCAGGGAAAAAAATAAAATATTAACCAATGGCGTAGGGATAATAAAGATTTTCCCAAGACGAAATGAAGTTATCGATAATTTCATGCAAAGAAAAATGTAAGGAAATATTTAACAACGTATTTTTAGCTTGAGTAAATATAACATTGAACAAGTCATAAAGAGAATATAAGAAATTTGATACATGTTATCAGATTTGTATGCAAACAAAAGGAAAATATATTTACAAAGGAATGTTCAATTAAAATTTTGAATGATTGAATTGCTCAAATAGTTTCGTAATACCTAAATAAATTATTGAAATAGTTTAACGTTTTACAAGAATGAAGGTCATAGATCTAATACTAACTTTAACATGGAAATTATGTGTAAAGTTATTTGTTATAAACTCGTATTTAATAAATAAAATTGACTTCTTCAAAAAAGTTGTATATACGAAAATGCTTATGAGTGATTCTTGAATATTTTTTGGCAATTAGAACTGACATTTTCTTTTAATTAACGTGGCTTTCATAATCTACAAATTTACATTAAGTTGAATTTGAAAAAAACATATATTATCCGTTATTAGCAAGTCGTGGAGTAGTATTAAAAGAGTACTAACATGTCTTAAATTTCTTAGGATATAATCAAAATGTATTATGTACACCCATAATATGATATACTTTTGCTTTCTAATGCGCTTTCATAAGAAATTACAGAAAAATGTATAGGCAAACATTTTATAAATATTCAAATCTTTCTTATTCATCATGTATTGATAATTTTCAGAAATACTACTTTTTTGCATCATATTAACTGGCAGATGACAGTTTTATTTTAGATAAAGGCTTAAATTTATTTTGAATTTCAAAAGAAATCAACAATTTACGTGTACATTTATTGATACCATTTAAAATAGTTAAAAAATATAAAGGGGTAAATTTATAATTAATAAATAATATTAATAAGTGGGTAATAAATATAAAGAATAATAAAAGACTGAAATGTGTTGCTAACACTTACAACATGCAAAATAGATAACATTTAATCATAAAAGAAAGGAATAAGAAGCTAAAAAATTATCAAGATTATAATACTAATTTTATTCTGATACATTTACTCTAAGCATAAATATTGTTTTTCATTCATATATTTTTTTGAAGATAAAATTTCCCAATGGAGCCGAAACAGAAGAAAATATTTCATTGTTAAAGAAAAATCAATAGTTAATATTTAGCTTGAAATTCCACAGGGTAAACAGAAAAGTATTTTTTTCTTTCATGTTTAAACTATGCCACAAAATGACGGGTCCGGAAGAACTCAGAAGTCGAATTGAATTCCAGACAAACTGCAAACGCTTATTACACCAGAGTGCAAACAAAACAGTGCCCCAGGCGAAACTGATTAAAATATGGAAGAGGAGATTTTTCAGGTAAATTTTAATTCGTTGCAAGATCAATTTCTTTTGAAATAAGTAATAAAATGAAAAGAAAGTAAATTGAACGAAAAATCGTTATCTTTTACTTACTAAAAATTATAATAATTTACAACAGAACAAACTTGTATTGCAAAACGTCTAAAATAAGTATTCTTTAATTTAATATAGATGTTTAAATATTCTGAAAATCAAAATAAACTGTTTTTTGGATAATTTAAACATAGAACATTTCTGATAAAAATTTTCAGATATTAACTATGACGAATATTTAAAATTAAATAATGGAAACATTATTTAAATAAATGTAAAAGCAATAGAAATGTTTTTATATTAAGGTATACATTTCTATATATATATATATATATATATATATATACATATATATATATATATATATATATATATATATATATATATATATATATATATATATATATATATATATATATATATATATATATATATATATATATATATATATATATATATATATATATATATATATATATATATATATATATATATATATATATATATATATATATATATATATATATATATATATATATATATATATATTTAAATTTCAGCTTATCTTAAGAAAGAATTCTTTGAAAACCATTCATTTTATTTCTTTAAACTTCTCTCATTTATAATCGCATACGATTATACGTCTATATTAAGATGTAGAATTCTGTATTAAGATATAAACTATAGCATATCATAAAAATGCATTCCTTGACACAATCCTTCCTATTTTCTTTGAGCTTTACCCATTTACAATTGTAATTAATGCATAAAATATATACTGAACTAATTACATATACTTAAATATTAGATATATTACTATTTGATAGATGCATATTTAAACTGAAATTTATGTTAAATAAAAGTTAAATAGCAGCCATATGAAGCAATAAAGCTGATAAATTAGATTTTTAAAGATATTTATTGCTGAATAATTTTAATGAACATGATTCAAACATGCATAGCGTAAAAGGATTGACACACCCAATGTGTGCCACACTATATAAGCTGCCACTACTTCTGCCCTTTACAATGCTGGTGGACACCATTGTAAAGTGCTGAAAGGTGGACATTTTTGTAGCCGGGCATTATACAACAAGTATTGTAAAGGATCTTCCTCCACAATACGATTCATCCAGTCAAAAACGTGATTATGAAATATGTAAATTATCAGAGATCAAAACAATCATTAACAGATATAAATATGAACATTTTTGTTTATTAAGGCATGTTCAAGTGAATATTTACAAACCAATGTGGGAACGAGAATTCATATAAGTGCATTTCAGTCAATATAACATGCATTTTAATTAGTTATTTTTTGTTCAAGAAGGTTAATTTAATATGAAGCTTAGCTTTAAAGTAATTTTTATCAATAGTATGCTTAATAACAATACATTTATAATAATTTCCAATTAATATGTTTTACCAACAGTACGTATCAACTGACTCATTTGCAGGCAAGAATCTCAATATATTGTCATTCAGTCTCCTGATCAATTTGAATTAACGGCTTAAATTTTCAGAGTTATTTTCTTTAGTTAGAGCACAGGTTCTCAAAGTGGTCCAGGTGGACCCCTAGAAGTCCATAGGAGACCAAATGGGGGTCTACGTAGACGTAAAATAAAAACAGGGGTTCACAAGTTGCTAGTGGGGGTTCACGAAAAATTTTCTGGTTTTCATAATAAAGAACAAAAATTGTGGCTTGATTTACCTATCAATGTAGGCAGATAGCATCATTCACTAGGTAGATACTCAAAAATATTCGAGACTCAGTTCAAACACAGAATTGAATAGAATAATAGGTAATAGTACAAGTATACTTGATGAAAGTAAAAAATGAAACATTAGTCTGCGCGAATTCTACCAGTTTCCGCACTTGTCACAGCTAGAATGTCTTGCTGAAGATATTCAGACTTACGCTCAACATTTAAATACCCTGAATGGAAACTACAAAAACAGATTTGATGATATTCTGACGATCGAAATAACATTATGGATCATAACCCCATTTGATGAAACAGAAGAGACAAATGTGGTATTACGAGAGGAGCTATTTAAGCTCAACACCAACAAGAAGCTGAAGGTGAAATTTAAAAATGGCTCTCAAACATTTTGTCTGCACGCAGAAATTCCCGAAAATATCCTGGGCTGTGGGAAATTAAGAGAAAATATTTGATAACGTTTCCCTCGTCTTGTCGAAAGTCATTTTAGTGCCGTTACCAACCTGTTAACAAAAAAAGGATCAGATTGAACGTCACAGAACAGGGAGATTTGAGATTACTTCTTACAAAACTGAAGCCAAATATTGATACTTTGCTGTCAATTTATTAAGTACATGCGTCTCATTAAAAGTATGAATATTTTTTATTATTGATTTACATTTCAGAGTTCATTGTTGATATTTTGTCAATTGTTGATTGTTTGTAATAATAAATGTTCATAATTTTGTAAAACCACAAGTATTACTTTAATAAATAGGACACACGAAAATCTGCTACTTTTTTCTTCTTAACACCCCCAATTTAGGGTGACATTTTTTAGGAGTTTTGGGAATACAGTAAAAATGTACCAGCAGGGGGTCCACTGAAAAAAGTAAAACTTTGAAAGTGGTCCACGAGAAAAAAAATTTGGGAACCCATGAGTTAGAGGGTTCGTCAAAAAATGCATCGACGTTTTTAACAGCCATAGAAAATTTATGTTCCATTCTACAAATCGATTGATCGATTTGCTCTATCGGCTCGATTGGTGGAAATAGAAAGTCAAATGTCCAATTTGAACAAATACATTTTCACAAATTGGACTACTGTTAAACATGGTAGCATGCAATACTAAAACATTTCTGAGTGTTTCAATACAACGTAAAACGTGTTCAATGGAAGATTATTGCATACACTTCTTGAATTTCATTCCAAAGTGTGCCTTAGCTACATTATTTAAATTTGTACACCTGCTTTTCTTACTATGCTCGATAGGAAGAAACCCAGCGGTGTAAAATCTAGGGTGAAAGGAGGAAACTGGATTGGAGCCCAGCGTCCTGTCTACTGGTCTGGAAAATTTTGACATAAGTACGTTCGTAAGTCGTGATGAGAGCTGGCAATGTTGCAAATGGTTGGTTGGTTGATGTCATGTCCATGGGGAGAATTAAAGAAGACCATGAGTGTACAGAACACAGCTGGCTATCTCACATTGATGTTTTCAGAATATAGACACTTTTCGATGTCGATGGAGTAAAATTCCCCGAGCTGAGCCAGAGATTAATTCAGAGACGGTACGTTCAGTAGCCATTTCTCTGAATCTTTATATCTCGATAGTAACTGATTCTAAGATGAGTGATAGTTTTAGTAAGGTCTCTTTTCCTAATTTTCCTTCCGCTAATTTTTCAATTTTCAACTCATATACTGTGAGAACATTTAATAATGATATTTAGGCCTCTCATTTACAAACAAATCAATACAATCAAATTACATTTAAATAATTAAATGTACTCATCAGGAAAATAACTGTAATCGAAAAACTATGTAATTAAGATCCTACATAAATGAAAACAAATTCTGTCCTTCATAAATTATAAATCTCATATAGTTGTATGTAAAATAAAGTATTCAAATTTTGGATTTTTGTTTTGTTTGGAATTTAAAATTTAAAGTGAAAGAAATGTTATTATTTTAAATTTCAAATAAAAGTGTTGAATTTGAAAATTTTTTAAAGTTCTATGTTAATCTGCTTGGTTTCTATGTATATTTCTATGTTATACTATTTGCTTTCTTTCAAAGCATAAAAGAATTAAAACTTGTGTTTAATTTTATGTGAATATAACTTATTTTGACCGATGCTTAATAATTAACTTAATATATATTTTTAGATAAATAATACCAATATGTTCATCTTTATTTAAAGGATTTGAAGTTCCTTACTTGATGTTAAGCTTTTAATATAAGTTACCTAAAAATGCAATCCTACACAAAATATAAGTTTTTAACTTTAAATTTTGGTAGGTAAAATTTTATTTTTGTTGATTAGTATACATCCATTTATTATGATAACTGACCTAAGAGTTTTAGTAAACAGATAAATATAACTTAATATAATAAATGAAAGTTAAATAAAGCTTTGAATGATTTGTTTTTAGTTTTATTTACAATAACTGTAATGACAAAATGAATACGCTGTTTTGAATGTAGTATAATAAATTTTAATGATAAATTCTGCCAATTCGATGTTTGAACTCTGCATGTTTTCTCAAAGAAAGTTTAAAATATTCCCAATTCTTATAAGAACATGCTTATTTTATCATGATAAAAATATCTCGGAGCGGTTTCCAGATAACATTTTCAAGTAATTTCTAAACACTAACTGCGTTATTTTAACACGAGAAAAATTCAAAGCAACGCATAGCTATAGTAACAATTTAACTTCATTCAGAGTAAAATATAAGCTACTTAATTATGAAAAATGTATTTAAAACTTTACAAATCGTTGAATTCCTTAATTAAGTATGCAAAGTTACTATTAAGATAAGATTATCTGGGTTATTTCACTTAAAAATAACAACCAATCTGGACCTAAAAGTCTGATAATGGGAAAAATATACACTAGTAATAAGATGCCACATTTAATGCCTCAGGAAAAGATTAAATACAGGAAGAAGCATTATGAATTATTTTTCCCTCCACGAAAAATAAAAAAATAAGAAAAAATCCCTAAAATTTCCCTTTTCCCATATTCGTAGCATTGTTGTACCCAAATCCCCAAAACAAAATAAAACGAAGGGAAATCATTGTTCCTCGGAGGATCTTAAACGGAAGATCCCATTTGGGGAAGAGAGCGATGAGGATAAAAAATCGCTTATGCCATACATAATCGATGCAAATGTCCTCCGATATAATGTAAAATTAATTTGCATTCTAATAAGATTTGAGAGACGGATTTTCTGAAGATAGATAGAATGCGGGATTTAAGCGAATGTTTTCTTTTGTATTTCATTCCACCATTTTTCTTTCAAGGAATATTACAAGAGATTCATGCTTCAGTTCGAGCTTAATCGAAAGTTACAAACAAATCTCCAAGTTGTTTTGAATGAATATGAAGGAAAAGACATGGTTTAATGAATGATATCTCCATGAAAATTTATTAGGCAGAATTCATCAAATAAAGTATCATTTAATAATTTTACAAATAATAAATTTATAAAAAAATGTATTGATACGTTTAAAACTGTCGTTAATTGGAACGAGGAAATGAAAAATGTGTACTTTAAATTGTGTGTTTGAATAAAATTGATAATTTTGAGTGGCTAAAAACTATGTAAAAGGAACCTAATTATGTTGTGATAAAACTGATACCATAAAGATTAATTAATTACTGAAATTATTTTAGCTTGTTTTAAGTAACTATGTTAAACAATGTAATATCTTTTGAAAATAAATGATTATGAATGTAGCTAATTCATGTTTTACTTGGAAAACAGCATAAATAATTTGATTGTCTAAAAATTTTAGAGTACTTGCCAAACGTAGTTTTTTAAATTTATTCAGTTCATCATATTTTGAATTTTATTTTCTTGGCTTAAGAGACTTAATTTACTATTAGATGCAATGTTTAAAAATATTAATAAAGCGAAAAAAAACCTTATGTGTTATTCAATTTTCACAGAGTATTGCTAATGATATTTGTAGTCCTAATGTTTGACATTACTTAACTTTGACAAATTTCACATCTTTGTATTTTACAGAGACAGCTGTGTTAGAAATCAGTCATGTTTAAAATATATCTTAAGAATATTTTTCTAGAAGAAAATTGTTTAAGATGAAAACAAATCTCATAAATAATGGCAGATTTTGATTTGGATTATTTTGTTTCTTAAATTATCGATAAATACAAAATTTTATTTTCAATAAAACATGGAAAATTTATTCTCTTGCAAATAAGAGGAAGTTTAAATATAAGTAATTTAGTTAAAATTAATGAGTGTAGTAAAATTGCTTAATGATCTACAATTTTTATAGAAATTCTTTACCTTTGAGTTCACATTCTAATCATAATAACAGCTATACAAATGGATAAAACCTTTCATATTAGGAACTGATGAGCCTGATGAGCAATTAAATTCTTTGGAAACTAGAAAAAGAGAAACCAAACATAAGAATTAAATTATTGATTTATTTTACTGTTATCTGCTTTACATTTGTAACGGCGACTAATATACAGAGTAGAGATCGGTAATACATACTTTAAGTAAACTGTTTTTCGATCGACTTTAAGTTAGATACTAATCTATGCTTATCAAGCAATTTTAGTTTATAATATTTAGCAAACTGAGAAGTGAAAAATTCTATTATTTTCAATTTCAATCATATTTAACTGCTTTCCATATCATAACCTTACAGAATTAATTAATTAATTCATTATTCCTAATATAATAATAATAATTTCGTTATTATTTGCACTAATTTTGCATAATGATCCACGCAATGGATCCTTATTTTTAAATATTTAAATTCAAAATACTACCTTTAAAATTCTCTTTTTAGTCAGCGTTCGTGGCATTTTCTTTTATGAGCCTACTCCACAACATCTCGTGCAAAATCATTACAACCGCAGTAGCTAAATATCCTAAGGATTTTATTCTTCACCCCAAAAAATAATAAGTTTACCGCGGTTATTAGCCGTTAACCAACCGCTAAATTAGATCATTAAACGCGTGCGCCAGACTTTCTTTCTTTACCTTCTCGCTCTTTCCATCATAACTAATTCTTGGGAAAGAAAACTTCACCCTCTCTCTTCTAAGCACCCCAACATCCCTTCGCACTGTTAAAAAGAACAAGAACCAATTAATCCAAGCAGTTGTTCAAAAGGATGATGGACCCGCTGAAACTAAGATCCAAGCGCAAGACAAGATGGGGCTGAATAAAAAAATAACACTTGCGCAATTACGATAATGATCTTTAAAAATATTGGATTCTTACGAAAGTGTTATCTGCCTTTTATTAAGCCTAAAAATAACAGAGACTATTTCCTTAAGTATTAACAGTTTTCGCTTGTTCGAAAGTCTTGTTATTGTTTTATTTTTTGATGAATGATTCGTTAAAACTGCTATTTAAATATCACCGGTAAAAAATTATCAGCTTATTACAAGATTTTGTTCGACTCTTATGCAAGCAATTTTCTGTCGCAACAGTTTTAAAAAATTATTTAGCCATGTATTCTAGATAATGATACTGTCATTCACTTTTTGTTTGTAATACCTTCAAATCTGTATTGCAAAGGAAGTTATCTGTCTTAAACAAATCTTAAAAATGTGAGGAAAGTTTTAAATCTAAAATCAAAACTAGTTAAAAGCATGACATTTTTTCCCAACTTATCATTTTAAATGCTTTGATAATTACAGTTTTATCCTCATTCTTAACTGTTTATGTTATATTTTAAAATTTTGGCTAGTAGAGTGTTTTTATAGATTCTTGTTAAATTTTAAAAATACAGCTAAATGTATAATAATTTCGAAAACAAAAACTAATTGTAAGCGTAATATTCTTTAATAATCTTGATAATATATATTTGCTGATACTTATATATATTATGGCTTGGTATTTTTAATTAACTAGTTCAAAGATAGTTTCCAAATGTTCTAGTAACAATATTAATGCTTAAAATATAATGAAATTATTGCTTGTGTACTTATATAAATCCCTCTGATCGTAAAAATAAACTCTAAGAATTTAAAAAAATGTATCTATAAATTTTGGAAAACAATCTCAGACAAAATATTTCTATAAAAAAGAGTATTTAATTTTGTTTCTCACATACATATATATGAACGTTGATGTCAACCAGATATGTTAAGGATATTTTTGTCGTAAAAATGAATTTTTTGTCATTCTGTTGAAAAATTGTCTTTTAAGACTTTTTTATATTTAAATACACAAACTATTTCATAATCTAAGTTCAAAAGTTTTTCTTATTCAAAAAAAGCCATAAAAGTTTATTTCGAAATCATTGCAGAATATTAGAAATTTAATTTGACTTCTGTAAAATAAATCGTTCTGTAAAAGATGTTTTATTATGAAATGTTAGTGGATTCTTTATAAAATTATAATTAAAATATAATTTTTGATTTAGAGCAATTTACATTGAAATATTTTTGAGGATGTCTATACTTTTTGTTTTACGGAATAATGCCATTGAAATGTTTATGTTATAACTTTTATGAATAATAATCTTTAACATTTCATTATTATAATGGAAACAAAAATTGTGAAACAAATGCATGGATTAAATTACTAAGGCATGCAATTTTAGATATTTTTAATCTTGTACATTTTTCCTTTATTTTTGAATGTGATAAATATAAGGATAATGTAAAAATATCCAAAGATTTTTATATTTTAATCAATTTAAAATAAAACTATAACATTAAAAAGTACTTTGTGATTTACATGTATATTCCTGCATTACTCACAGTCATATGGGTGGAAGAGAGTATAACCATAATCATCCATCAGCTTGCAGACATTATCAAACATTAAGTCCTATTTTCTCTTCCAAATCTAAAACGCGCGCCTTCCTATGTGCAGAAAGAAAAGCTCTGAGCATTAAGCTCAATTTATCAAGGGGCTGCAAATCTTTTCTGAATTAAAGCTTGTTATCTGGAGATAGAAAGGCGCTGTGGAGGCTAGATTTTACTGCAGGGTGGAGGAAGGGGTGTACTATGTGCTTTATGGCCTTCTCCTGATTACGAAATCATTAATTGCATTTCGGACACCAAGCTTGGGTAGGACGCGTTAGCTGTCTCTATGTGAATGATTTTATTGCAATCACCAAGGCAGGTGAAGGAAAGGGAGAAGAGCACTATCCAATCTTCCGATGCATGAAGTAAGGATAGTGTGGGAAAGGAAACGAGGATTATGTCTCTTAAGATAAATGAAGGAATGGTTAGATTAGGGCCTGAGGTCTGCCTCTAGTTTAATGGTTAGATGCCAAATAAAAGGCTTCTTCTCAACTTTGTATGCTTGAATGTGATTAGGAGGAGCTATGTGTATTTTAATAGGAATATATAATATATAAAGGATTGTAAGCCTATTACTTAGTCTATTATTGCCTTTGTGAAATACCAGTTATTTTCATGATGATTTTATTGAGTAGATATTGATCATTGTATTAACTAGTTTGAAATAAACTACATAAGTTCTTCCTGTAAAGAATATTTGTGATATTTGGCTAATTTATATTGAACTTCTTGTATTTTATAAAATATTTATTTGAGTTTCTTAAGATTAATATTACTATGAAGATTTATTTCTCGTATTCAATATTAAATCATATGAAAATAATATCGTAAAAACATTTTTACCAAACAAAAAGTGTATTTCTAATTTTATAATATTTTACATAACCTTAGAAATGAATAATATTGAATTATGCTTAAATATTAGAAATACATTTCGGAATAATAAAATGAAGCATCATTTATTTAAAAAATTTTGCTAAAGGATTGTTTGTACTAAAAACAATTCTTTCAGCAGACTATTTTAAATTCTATTAATCAAAAGTTATCACTTCTTTTTATGATTCCTTAATTTTTAATATGTAATTTTATTTCAATTTTAAAATTTTTGTACTTAAATAACACAATAAATTAAAGTTAATTATTATCGACATTCTTAGGGTATATGAAAAATATAATGGAAATAAAAATCAGCCTAGACTTTAATAACTTTAAAAAAATACATCAAATAATTAAATAAATATTTAAAATAAATCCATCAAATAATTTTTTGTGGGATTTATGCCAAAATTTGATAAATTGGTGTCTTTTACTCCAAAATCCAAGCATGAAAAATTGGTCAATATTTGGAGCAATGTGCATTTAATCCTTTGTAGTACATGAGTTGTTATCATTCCATTATCAGATGAATCGATAACAGTCTTTATTACAATTAGTTATGGTTGCCTTGATAATTCATATGGTAGTTAGAGAATATTTAAAATAGGATATTATTCAGCTCAAGTTGTCTTTATTGCTTGTCAACAGTTTAGAAAGAAATATCATATGTAAACCTGATGATGCAATTTGTGGTTCCATTACAATAACTAGTTTCCAAAATATTCAAAGCCAAGCACGTTTTAACAAAACATACTTCAGGAAGATTACTAATATGACAATCAGAATGAATAAAACACTTTTATTTAAATAGCTGCGAAACAATTTTGTGTGGTCTTTCTAACATTAATAATATTATAAAACGAGTTCTAAAATTTTATAAACAACATTTTAAACTTTATAATAATATTTAGGTAATCCTGTCACTTATTTTTAGCCTTTTTTCAATGTCCAGATGTTAGGAAGTTTTCCGCCTACCACTGCAGTGGGTAGAAGTGATGGTGCCTTTTTAAAATGTGGTAATTAGTGAGCTTGTCATCATGACCTTCAAAGTGGGTGGATCTTCGTAATTTAAAATATGTAACCTAGCAAACAACCCCTAGATATTGCCTGCCTCTCCTCAGAAGAATAATTTTTCATGGGATACATTTATATTGCAATACATTTTATGAGCCTTAGCCACCATATTAGGGGACACGATGCTTTGTGATATTCGTTTGAGTCTGGATTCAAACTTTCTATTTTCCATTAGCAAGACTGACACCCTAACTAACCAGGCCACATCGGTAACAATTAATTATATCTAACATAGAAATAAAATCATATAATGGAAACATGCAAAAGGTAGTTAAGATTTTAAATTAGTTTTCTTTTGAACTAAATTTAATTTGCCATTTGTTTATAATTTATTAAAATAAAAAACCTAACCAATATTATATGTAAAAATTAATTACTATTTTGTATGACATTTAATATGCAAAACAGCTGAGAAATATCCTTTATTAGATAGCTTAAAATTATGTATTTTTATTTTAATAAATAAATGCACGCGCGTTTCTGCAATTAAATTAATTTATAAAACTTTTAATTTAATCAATTTTTTTGAATGAAAAAAAACATCTTAACTCAAAATGCTTTGAATGCATTTCCATGTGATATCCCTGTAATACACTAGGTTTCAAAATATAGCGACGGTTTGTTTTATTTAAGTCTATCTTATCGATGGGCATTTTCACTTAGACTCAATTGGAAACATCCTATAAAACCATTAAAGGCGTTGTATTACGCCGAGATTTCTGTGCAGCAAATTCGGGTGGAATTTCGGAATGGGCGACA
Source organism: Latrodectus hesperus (assembly GCA_037975125.1). Classification (NCBI taxonomy): domain Eukaryota; kingdom Metazoa; phylum Arthropoda; class Arachnida; order Araneae; family Theridiidae; genus Latrodectus; species Latrodectus hesperus. The sequence goes on along the minus strand of CM075856.1, from coordinate 28,421,281 downwards.
AAAAGAAAAAAATAAATAAAACTTAGAAAACCGAAACAAAATCTCGAGAGAGAATGGATACATCCTCTCGAAAAAACTTCCCCCTCAATCTACCGATTCGATTCAATCTTCTCTTATTTCGCATGAAAGTAAAAAAATGAAAATAAAAGGACAAAATGATTCTAAGATCGATTTTTTTAGTTCTCTCTATTTCTATTTTACTAGAACTTGGGGTATCTGTTTCCTGTGCACATCAGCCGGCTCTAGTAAGTGGTTCGAAATAGGATTTTATAGCTTCAACTGAGTATTCCAACCGAGAGATATTTGTATGAAATATTTATAGAACAAAACGCACGTTGGCTGTGAAAGAATATATGTGGAAAAGAGAGTGGTGAAAGTTGGAATATAGCAGTAGCTAACATACAAAATATATGTTGAAAGATTTATAGTTTCTGTGATTATCAGTACCATCAAGAAAAATTGCATGTTAAAATACTTTTTATGATTTTTATGTGATAAATTTTTCTAATACATAATAAAGGCAACTTTTAATAATCCAATCCAAAATAATTTTTAATTTTCTACAAGTAATGAACTTGTCAAAAATATCCTATTTTGAATTCCGAATCCCCCTTTCTTTAAATAATGCAAAAGTAGCTCATATAAGCGTTATTAGACTTTTAGGTTTAGTATTTTATATTTAATCTTTTAAATTTTTTTAACGTTTACTTCAATATTACATGCGAACAGAAACATTATGGTGATAAATTTTAACAACCCACATACACAGAATATGAGGCGTTAAAATTATTTTTAATATATCACAAAATTCTATTCTCAAAAAAACATTTTTGACTTTTAAATTTTAAATTCGCAATACTTTTTTTCGAATTTAATAGCATTAAAATAACTACAGAAAAACATAACACTTTGAGCTTTAATGAATTTCAATAAGGATGAAATAAATTTGAGTAAAAATAGCTCAACTTATCAATTTTTTAAATTGTTTGTTACAAACTGAAATCGAATCTTACATTTATATTTAGTACAAGACAATACTTACTATAATGAAGTTACAAATTTCCTTTGCTTTTTACTTTGTGAGGAATAAATACGACGCTCTATAAACAGAAATTTTATAAAGTGGAAGATATTTCAGAAACCTTAAAAATCACTTTGCTGTTAAGTTATAAGAAAATTAGTGATAAAAATACTTGGATAATGGGTTTAAGTACTTATTGAAAGATTTGTAAGCGAACATTTGATTATGTATATAAATAATAGTTAAAAATATCAATACAATATTATGCCTTGAAATAGCATGTTTATTTTCATAATACAACCAATCATTAAGTCATTTTAGAATGTAAAAAATCTTAAAATAGGAAAACAAATTCACAAACGTTTGTGTTTCCATTGCAATAGTATTGCTTTTTAATACTCTTATTGAATATAAGAACTTATGAATACGTAAATTAATGTCTTTATATGCTTTTATTTTATTTCACAAGTAATGTAGTGTGAAATGCAATATTATATTTTGAACAAGGTAGTGATACAGTTAAAAATACAGTTATGATAAATTTATGTCCAATTAACCTTAAAAATATCAGTCCAATAAATTCAGTTAAAACTAGAATAAACTTTAATTTTTTAAAGACATTTATACTGTTGTTTTTGTGTGATTTTAAACAAATATTTTTTCACAAAATAGTTAAATCAGAATTGAATTAATCATGCTATAAATCAGATTTGAATCAACATAGATATCCTTGCATAAATTCTAATAGGCATTGTGAAAGTAAGAGACTTAAAGCTGTAAAGCATATTTAGACTTAAATGCTATTTGAAACAACAGATTTTTTTAATAGAAACTCAGATACATTTTATTTTAATTTTATATTACCAGTTATCTTCTTTTAGTAAAACGATAGAATTAAGCAACTTTTGCAATTATAACTTAAAACTTCAATTGAAAGGCTAGAATTAATTATAATTAGTTGTAGTGTGAATATATAAACTTAAATTCACACAACTTTGTACAAGGAAATTTAAGTAACAGTCACTATGCAACCAGTCATTTGATAGATATAATGTTTAACACACTATAAGGATTTAGTGAATTAATTAGAATGATATTTTGGATAAAGTGCAAAGATTAAAATATCTGCTCTCAAAAGTAACACTTAAATTGATAATAAACAAAAGATATAAAACTTTTTAAAATCAAATGTCATCGGTCATATTATTATAAATCAATATATTTTCTTAGTATAAAATGCAGGAATATATTTTTGCTGAATTATTTTACAAAATATTATATATAAATGCATGAGAATCATAGATATTATAAAATGCATTGGTCTTTTAAAGTTTTCCTGAAAAATGAAGTTACTAATTTTATGCGAATCGTATGAATACTTTAGATACAATTTTAAAACAAAAACATATCTTTTAAATATTTTACTTGTGATATTCAGAATGAGCATATTATAAAAATAAAATTTTATCAAAAAATTTTGCCTCTACATATATTTCAAAATAAAATCAATTTCGTATTAGAATGAAAATATTTGGTTCTTTAAAAAGTACTCAAAGTTTACTTTTAATATCCCAAATAAATAATAACAGCATTTATTACTTACATCAAATTATATATTTATTTCCTACCAATTTTTCACATTAATAAAATGTTAAATGTTAGTTAAAATAATAGAATTGTGTATATTGTAATATGCATCCATTGTTAAATTTTAATTGTTTCAGTATGTTTTCCTGCACTCATTGAAATATCAAATTTAAATATCTCGGGTCTATTACACTTACGCAATATTAAATTATATTTTATTTCTCATTTTGACGTTCAATGTTTCTAATTTTCTTAAATAATCTAAGTCAAAATAAATTTTACTAACCCTTCTTAAACTATATACTTATAAAATTTTTATGGTAAAAATTCGTAATTATACTTATATATATTACATTTAATAAATACAATATTTTATGTTCTTATTGTTATAGGTTTTAATTATGAGTTTGTGCATAAACATGCATAAAAATCATAATTCACTTTCTTTTATCAAAAAGCTGTCAAAAATCGTATTACTTAAATAACTAAAACAAGAATAAAATGTAGTTAAAACTTGCAACTATTATATTTATAAAAAAATTTTTTAATTTTATTCTATAAAAATTTTGATTTAATTTCTTGAAATTTTTTTATTAATAAAGTTAAAATTATTCATAAACAGCAACGTTGTCTCAATTATTTAATAGAGGTTTTTGCAGTTATCTGAATTACAATAATAAGTAAGTTCAAGTAATTATATTATAAAATTAAATTAAATTTACCTTATTTAAAACCTATAATTTCTAAATGATTAAAAACGACTAAGGCCAGAGATATTTTATTCCAAAAATGTATTTTATAATTCTGAGAAATATTAATGTGAAATTTAGTTTTCTAATTGAATATATGTATTTAAAAAATTTTAAAAATAGCTCATTACATTTAATTTCAGTTGATACAGTTTAAAATTGGGTAACATAAATAAAATTAATTGCCATGCGAAAATACAAAGAGAACAATTTTATTAAAATAATGAGTAAACTGGGATAAAATGACACTAAAGATAAAAAATAAATTTAAAAAACTTATTGAAAAATGTCACTTAATCTCATTTATTTTATTTAAATACTGATTTTATTGTACTGACTTTTAATTACTATATGCTTTTGCAATATCCTATATTTTTAAATTCATGTATTAAAAAGATTATTATTCCTACTTTTGTAGTTTTCTATTAGGATAGCTTGTCCATGATTGCATATTAAATTATTCTAAATTTCTGTAACTTGCTTCATTCACAAGTTATCTTTAAATTAATTTTTGCTACAAATGCAAGAAAATGTCTTATTAAATGATTGCCTTATTTTTTTTAAATAATTATTTAATCTACTATTACATGGTTTACGCAAGATATTTTAATATAGGAAAAATGTCGTATTTTATTCTTCAATATAATAAAAAATGTACTTATAATTAAATTAGAAAACATAAAATAATGTTTATGTTGTGTTTATGTTCAACATAAAACAATGTTGATACGATATATTTCAATTTAAGTTATAAAAATTCTCTATCATGTTAGTCAACATAAGTAAACCGTTTCAATATAAAATAAGATGTTTGGAAAAATGTGATGTACCATATAAACAAAACAAAACATAAAACAATAATTTTGCTTAAATAAAATACGAATAATGTTTTGGTTTATAATCTATTAATTAAATTGTATAAATAACAGAAATCAATGCAGGTCCTGTTACCAGTAATATATTTTTCAACTTATAAAAATATGTATAACATTTACAACATCAAATAGGATTTCATTTAATAGCCAGATGTATCTGTTTTCATAATTATATCTTTAGCAAAATTATCCATGGTGGATACTTTATATTTAATTTGCCTCAATTTATTCTAATTTAGAATATATATTACTTTCTTATATCATTTATTTAATTAAGAAATTGTGTGTCTTATTGAGAAAAATATTATGAATTTCTTATATATTAAAATTTCTAACTAAATATCAATATTGTTTTATATATATTTAAATTAAAAAAAAATTCGAAATTTTTTTCTTAGCTTGAAAATCTAGAAAATGTAAAACAAAGTATTATATTCTGCTTTTAAGAAATTGAATTAAAATATCATTACTTACATTATTATTTGCATGTTTGGGATTTTTTAATGTATTTTTACAACATAATGCATTCGCATTTTGTGCTATGAATTCTCTTATGTCTTCGTGCTTGATTCTCAACATTGTTTCCCGGCTAATTTGCATTATAGTGGACCTGAATAAAAGGAATAAAACATTTTGATTGTATTAGTGCTTAAAAATTTTTAATGCAAATTTGTTATTATTATTGTCATTTATATTTATTATATTAGTTACAAAAGAATAATAATCGTAAATTTGTTTTTACTAAACAGCTGCGTTTTAATGTGTTAAATATGTTTCATTATATTTAACACATTAAAACACAGTTGTTTAGTAATAACAAATAATCTGATAAAAATCAATTCTATGAAAAGAAAGAAAAACACATCAATATTTATTTTTTCCGTTAAAATATTCTATACACTTAAAATTGAAATCAATATTATATTGTTATTTATATTTTAATTTAGTTTAGATTTTGAAATTCTAATTTACATTATTGAAAAATGTTCATTTTCTCGGGATTTTTTTAAGTAAGTAATGTTTTGTTAAAAATGATCTACAAATATCGCTTTTACTCTTCCTTTATTGGACAAATGTAAAATATTTAAATTTCAAGAATGATTTCTATGACATGATGAATTAAATCACCTGAATGAGTATTGATTTTATTATTTAAATTGACAATCATAAATCATTTGAACTTAGACATGCACTTGACATTTTCACTTGAAATCAGCATATTCATGTAACTGAATAGTTACGTAACAATCGCATAAAGGCATAATATAAAAAACTTAAAACTTTCAATTTATTATTTATTCGCTTCGCTGAATAATTTTGCTTAAACAAAATTTTTATAAATTTGGAAGAGATAAAACTTTATTTTAAGCGTTACTAAGGAATAACTAACAAATTAAATAATCTAATGGTTTATGTATTATATGATGAATAAACTTATAAGGAATAAACTAATTGCATCAATTTAAGAAAATCTTAAGCATTATTTACTATTAACGTAACAAATGAGAACCAACTAATCCAAATTTTAAATTAATTAAACTATGGAAATGCTTTTCTTCCTCAAGGCATTGGTTTTCTTTTAAATTAAGCTATTTTGTAAGAAAAATAATAGAATTATGAGATTTATTACCAACTTCAACTAGAGGTTTTAAAGAATTTGTTATAAATGTCTTAGTTTATTCAAATGTGAATGTTAATTTATTCTGTTATAGTCTCGTGTAATAAATTTAATAGGGGGTTATTTAAAACATTTTAACTTAACTGGTAACTGTACTTGGATAAATTATTTACCAATTGTTTATTTATGAATATAAATCCATTTAAATATTAAGCTAAAATACACTTTAATGCACATTTTGAGTTAATTCATATTTGACGTTATCTGTAAAATGTATTATAAGAATATAAAATCGACCAAATATTAATATGATTACATATGAAGTGACGATAGATTTTTACCATTCTAAATTTAAATAAAAATTCAAGTTTGTGTTTATTCAAACAAAAATACTTTAGTCTTGTTTCAATGCTTTTTAAAATTAATTTATTAAATTACCTTGTTCGAATATAAATTTACATCTGTCAGCAAAATTTTAAAATAAATAAATGTTCCAAATTAGTTAATTTCATATGACATTTGATGCATTGAATAAACTGAAAATATTATAAGCGAATAAGGCATTCAAGCACATTGAGCTCAGTTAAGCGTTCTACCTTTCGCATTGATTTTGTGTTTTCCAATTCTTAAGCAACTTGCTTTTATACAAAAAGCCTTAGGCAAAAAACATTTTAAATCTACAAATATTGTATCTAATTTTCAGTATTCTTTGTTGCAACTCAAACGTATTTTCCATCTGGATGTCGAGTTGACTAGACGGTGTTTTCTTACAACAACTTCTGGTACTGTACAATCTCATCTTTTATGGAAGTCTATTATGTCATGATTCCAAGTCGATTGCTTCAGAGATTATAGAAAAATTCAGCCAAGAATGTTCGCTATAGAATCAGTTGGCGCTTTTGTTTCATTATTGACGCCATTTTGCTTCTTTCAATATTAGCAATAATGCGACTACGTCTTCCTAGCAGCTCTTAAATTCTTTATCTGGTGAACACATATGGTCTCTATGGCGGAATTAATTATTTGAGGCTTAAGCCATGATCCAACGAGCCGTGCGATATTAATTGATTTCCGAGACAATTCAGCCAAGTATGAAAGAAAACTCACCCTTTAGCTTTTAGAAAGACAATTCTGCCTTTATTTTGTCCGCTCTTCGCACTCCTTTTCGAAATGAATTCATTCGATTTCTCTTTAGAACTTCCAGCATCTTCAGCATCACTTAATTAAAGAACTCTAGCAGATAAGCGATAGCTTTCCAGTACATTTTTCACTCCTTGCCTCGGCTGAGTTCACTTTACTTCTGAAAAGCATTGAATAAATTCTTTTTTTTAATTAGGTTTATGGATTTCTGCTCCGGTGCAATTTTACATTTCATAAAATTCTTCCTTTAATTTTGACATTGCAGAATAATTCATTTCTATTTGTCAATAATTTTAAACTTAGATCGTATTTATTATTATGCATTAATTTTTCTTGATATGTGAACCATTTAATTCGATGTATTCAGTTTTGTTGATAGCCGTCGGAGTTTGTAAGATTTTAATAATATCTCGTATTTTCATTTTATGCTAATTTATCTTTTAAACTCTTTTGAGCTCTTTGTCTTAAATCATCGCAGACTTCCATCAATAAATATATTGTCTTGATCAGAAAGCTCATATTCGATTTTCTCCACATTGAGTGTTTATATTCTCACAGATTCTTTCAAATATTACCTCTTTTGAGTTATATCATATGAAATGTTTTCGGCCGTTATGCTATAGAAAAATTATCGCTTTTTTGCACTGACGTGACAATCTTCTTAATCTGTGGAATGGTAGCACGATTGATTCTTTGCGCCAAATGCTGAGTTGTCAGAATAGTCAAAATGTCCATTGTCTGATCTTTTTAATTAGTAGTATCCCCTCCCATACATACATTTATAAAATCCATATTTTTTGTTTGACTTTAAGTGGTTGCTTTGACTAACCTAAGATTTTAGCTATGAAGTCTTTAATACTTTTAGGTTAATCAAATCAAACAAATAAAAATGATATTTTAATTCGAACAGATAAAAATGATATATTTTTAAGTTATTTCCTGTGGATGCCGATTTGCTTGCCACTGTAACTTTATAATTTATGTTTTAGGAAACTACAATTTCACGTGGACTCCAAATTATAATAATTCTAATCTTTGTGATAGAATCCATGAATTGTGGAATATTAAAATTCTAAATACGAAAAATCAAATTTGTCATCTTTCTCTGTCATCATTTTATATATATGTAAAGTTTTAAAACAAATGACAAAAGTTTTAAAAGAAACTAAGAATGTTTTCAATATTTTGAAATATATATTGCTCTTTCTAAACAATTGTTAACTAACAATAATTTTTATGAGTTAACTTGCATAAGCTGTATGAGTTTTACTGCAATTTTTGTTTTTATGAAAAAATGATGTACTAAAAATTTAAATGCTTATCTTAAAAAAGTATTCTTTTATAGGTCTAATAATATGTAATTTTAATATATTAAAATATTTCTTTGTCATATATTATTTGGACAAACTCAGTTTTACAATATTTATAGCATTATTTTTGTAATTACTTATTACACAAGTTAAGTGTGTCGACCAGAATGCAGATCATATTATCTTTGATATTGTCATTTACCGAAGATAATATGATCTACATACTGTTTACATTTCACAAACTGTTTTTTTCTTAAAACTATATTATCAAGTTTCATTTCATTATAAAATTTTCATCGTTAAATGTGCGTAAAATTTTAACTAACACTAACTAGTTGTAAACATTTGTGTCAAGAGTATTTAAATTTTTATTGCTTTCTTTAAATTGTGTCTTGTTTATTATGCACTGTGTCAGACAATATGTTATATTTGGTTATTTATATATGTTATACTAATGTGACACTTGTTATTCCAAACAGTGAATTGTAATATTAGTTGTAGACGTAGATTTTACCCTTTCATGACTCATCAAAATTTTAATAAAACAGGAATATTAATCTATAATTATATTCGAACCTTAAGTCCGCCGATGGACGTCCTAATGATCTAGGTCTTGTGATAAGATATTTTATAATATCCATCATTATATTTTTATCATTAGATAAAAACATATACGGTTGTCTAATGTCTAGTGGTTGTAAAGTGAAGCAATAAGAATCTTTCCAGAATTGTATAAAAGGGTTCAATTGCGTCATAATACGGAATTAACACAAATTTTGCATAAATACAATGAGTGGTATTCTTAGGTAGGTATTATTTTTTACGTGTTTTTGTGATGTAGTATTTTGTGTATAAATCTAGATTTGTTTTGTAGTCTATTCGTTTATTTACTTTTACCATACTTGTTATAATTTTTTTTAATTTAAAATTGAATGCATTTTTTTAATAAACGTTCTGATTTAAGACAATGTTGGTGTTTTTCTTCATCAGTAAGTTGAAGTGATTGTACGAGAATATGATTACTGTTTTAAATAACTTACAGAAATACAGGGGTGTTCTGTAAACAAAACCGTATAAAAGAAGAAAAGTATAAAAAGGAAAGACTAGTTATAATGCAGAGTTGGTCGCGAGCGTATCCGAAAAAAATCGTATGGCTTATAAAGAATGGTACCAAAGAATTGTATCAGAAAAACCATACTAACTCTGCTAAGAAATCAAGGTGTGATACTGAGGGAAAATTTATGAGATTTTAGAAAGATAGAGGGGATATATAAATATTTACTTCCTGTTAGAGATACTTGAGAGAGTAAATAGAACTATACATTTCTTCTTTACTAATAAGCCCATATTGATTTAACAACTCTCACTGAAATTGAATCATATATTAAGAAGTTTAATTGAAATCGATCAGCAATAAAAAATTGAAGGATTTACACTGAACTGGTGAATATTGACTAGTCTTCAATTTGATTAGTCTACCAATGCAGTTATTAGCAGAGAATGAGAAGATGGTTCAGTTGGTTACATACTTAATAAGAAAGATGACCCTGAATGCAAACAGCTACCAAAATAGGAGGTTGTCTGTTATTATATTTTTTATATCTTGTATTTAATAATTTTTCCAAATGTGCGTTAGGAGATATTATTTATGCTTGAAAAATTGTTGAATGATATTGTTGTACATTTCTTAGTGGAAAGTAAATAACGTGGGTAAAATAATGCCTTGAACTAGATTTTGGAAGAAATAAAATTCAATATTGGCTAATGATGTTTCTTCTTTGGCTTTAAAACTAATGATGATAGCATTGTCAAGCAGAAATTTTATGAGGTCAAAGAAAAATACGAAATATTTAACAAGTTAATCAATCTTACAAAAGCAATATGTATATAAAGAATGTAAAATTTTGCATTAAACTGGACAGAAATATTAGTTCGAATGTTTTTATATTGACAGAATTTTATGGATATGTGATATCGGTTTTTTTTGTTCTTTCATTTAACTCTGAAAAAGGCTATCACAGCATCTAAGCACTAAAGAATATATTTTCTGTAAAAAACAATGCAAATCATTGCATTCTTTTATGACATTGTTTTAGTAGATAAATCCAAAACGTATATGGCTGAGACACTCAATCTAATATAATAGTAGGCAAGAAAATTAGATAATCTCGATCAAATATCTAAATATGGAAAAAAAAATTTTACGCAAAGTTTGAAAATCACAAAAAATTTTAAATTCTATATCTGGAATAAAAATAATATCCATATCGAGAGTATACCTAACAATAAATGAAACAAATTAAATTCTTAGAAATTACCTTTAAAACTACAAATCCATTGTTATTAACTAAATAACAGTACTTTAGCAAATGTAATTAAATTTAAATATTTTAGAACTATATTTACTAATAACAATGATTTATCCATCGAAATAATGAATAGAATTTCTAAGCCATGTAGATGATAGCATTGTCTTAAAATCATTTTAAATTTTGAATCACCTGACATAACACAAAAATTAATTTATGTAAAATTTAACTTTATCTCATAATATTGTTTTATTCTGAGTGTAAAGTTATAGATTAATTTATTGAAAATTATTTATTGATCTACAGTCTCAAATTTCTGTGGAAGATGATGATATACTTAATAAAAATCATATATAAAAATCAATGTATGAAATTGAAATGTGCTTAAAATTAAAGAACTTGACATTTCCAAAATCATAGAAAACTATAATATTTAATGTCTGAACAGAATTATTTACAAATAAAATACAAGAATTAATCATAAATAAATTTTTCTGAATTAACTATTCTTTACTTTTAATATATAAATATGAAATAAACACTTTCGTGAGTTTTAAACTCACGAAAATTTATAAAACTAATTTTGGAGTTCAAATAATATGTGTATGGAGAATTAAAAAATACAGCAGATGTTAAATAATCCACACATATACATATAAACACATCTTTATTAACTTAATTTGTATTAAAGACTGTTGCATATATACCCCGAAATTTCCAACAATGTTATTCAATACCGATGATTCAGATGAGCTTCTTCAGAAAAATTAAATAATTTCTATATAGATGATGTTAACAAGTATTACAAATCTATCATAATGAGCTTGAACCATTTCGTTTAAATGCTGTTTTCCTTTAAAACATCTGCATAATTTGTTATAGAAAATCTTAAGAAGAATGTAATCTTAAAGTAAAAAAGGAGCTCTGTGTTCTATATAACTTATCTTATCTTCGATACATATTCCCTATTTAACATTCTCTTTAGACATAAAAGTTTATAAAAATAAAGTGTATTAAATTGCTTAATTTTTCTAAAATACTAATTAAAAATCTTAACTTTTTACATAGATTAGGAATCATAATTCATATTAACATATTGTTCTGCAAGAAAGAAATATACTATTAAAATATTGATGAAAACTGTGATCATCAAGAAAAAATTAAAAAATAGCATCTATCAAGGAAAAATCATTAATATTTAATTTTAAATCAAACTAATTAGAAAGTTAAAAGGTAAAACATTTCTTTACTTTGTTTTCTTTATTAGAATAGAAGTAAAAAATTGGACACTAATTTTAAATTCAATATTAAAATAAATCAAAGGATATTATAAAATTTAAATATTTTCGTTGTAAGCTATAAATTACGTATTATAATTTTTACGTAATGCATAAGCTTATATTGTTTATGCAATATTAAAGTAAATCAAAAAAAGGTTACTATAATTTTAAGTATTTTATTTTTAAACTATACATCAAGTAAGATAATTTCTACGCAATGCATATCTTTGCATAACAAAATTCACGAATGCATTCTAGCTTTTATTTATTATTTATATATATATATATATATATATATATATATATATATATATATATATATATATATATATATATATATATATATATATATATATATATATATATATATATATTGCGTGTATATGATGTATTTCTGCGTATGCACATTTTACAATGATGTTAATGATTTATTCTGAAATATCAATTTCATTAAGGGTATCTAAAGTTTTTTAAGACAAAAAACACAGCCATATATGTTCATACTTTTAAATGTTTTATTACCTATTAGACTGATCAAAATAGCCAAATTTATATACAGGCTGAGATTATGCTTTTTAACAATTCATAATTGATTGATTTTATTAAAAAAATTCAATATATAAAATAATCAAAATCAGAAAATATTCAATATTTTTCCAATATTATTTTATCTATAAGTTTGAGTCAATAATAAAATATTATACAATTTTAATTTTATTTAATAAATGTTAAAAAGACTAATCATTATTACAAAGCATTAATATGTATTTTCATTTACATATTTGAATAAATTTTCTTAGGCACTGGATACAAAATGCATTCAGACTGAAAAAAACATCAATTATTTTTAAAACACAGTACAAATTACTTTCATTTTTATATGAAGTATTTTCTTTTTTTATATGAATACTTTCTATTTTAAGTTTATATAAACTGCAGCTAAATATATATAGAAGCGCTTAGATGTTTCTTATTTGTAAACATTATTGTATGTATAAAATATTCTATGTTATGATATTTAATATCAGTTATAATTTAAAGTATTATTATTTAAATCAAATATGAATAAAAAAGTATAAAACATCAATCGTTTTGAAAAATTCCTTTTTATTTCACATTTGAAGATAAATTTATTTTCGTATTCACTTATGCTATAATATTTAAAGTTTTAAGCCTCAAGTGATGAATACTCATTAAAGGGATTAAAATCTTAAAGAATGAGTTCCTGTGAAGAGTTTTTCTTTAAATATATAATATAAAAGGGAGAGCTAACTTTAAAAAATAAAAGTGATAAACAGCTCAGTTTAATAAAGACAGTTCATTGAACTACCTAAAACAAATGCGTCTAGTCTGCGTCTGCTTTGTTTCACAGTTGTTGATTTCAACTGTTAAACATATTTTCCCTTCAGTTGGTGTCTTCCCCTTTTGTTTTAAATGTTTATTAGTTAATTGCTCTGTTTTTATTTCTTGCATTCAAAGAGGTTAGAGAAATTTCAAAACATTTGTTTTTGAGTAAATGAAGGAAAATTGCATTCCCTTCAGAGACTGACTTGCACATAGATTTCTTTTTTATAATTTATGTTCCTTTCATATAAGTCTCTTATCTTTTAAATAAAGATTTGTCTAATTTAGTTAGCGGTCTCTTATTTAAAATTTTTATTTAAAAATGGTTTTTGTAATATCTTTAGTGTTCACAAAAGAAGTATATGGTATTGGCATAAGCACTCTCTATAAAAACCTAAGCATTTTAAAAGAGTAGTTGATGAATTTAATTAAATGACATAGCTAGAATTCAAAAATAAGTTTAATATTTCAAAATAAATTAATGCATAGTAAAAAGATTCGATTTACTAAATGATAATAAATTTTGTTAAAACCTTTAGATTTATTTTTAAAAAAAATTCCTATTTAATTAGCGTATTTTTCATAACATATAATTGATGATTTTATTTTATTTTACATATTACTTATCTTCATTATTATACTTAATTCTTTTCCATTTTATATCTGTTTCATTCAAATATTTTTAAACAGTGGAATTGAAAATATTTTCCTGTAAATATGAAAAGATTAAAAATTATCGGGTAAAGTAAATTGAGCGATAAATTAAAAACTACATTTTGCATTCGAGAACTAACTTCAGAACTCTGCTTGCTTTAAAAACAGAGACTTGAATTTCTTAAGCGTTTTAAAATTGATATTTGTGCTTATCCTTGGCAAGAAACAGAAAGGCACTGAACAAGATGTTTGATTTTTTATGTTTTCAATGGGTAATTTCTTTAAATAACGGTGCATCGATTTTTTATATTTGGGTTTTAATTGGTATATAGTTTTTGAAGAAAATAATTATTTGTACTGCTAAATGTGTTTTTGTTGTCCGTAAGACTACCTAAAATGCTTGGAAACCAGAGTGAAAGGAATCCCGACTTAAGAATGCTCGTAACTAAAAGTAGTAGCCAAATATATTCCAAATCCCATCCAGTTTATTCTTGCTTTATCTATACATGATACCTCATTATTGCGATGCAAAGTAAATTTAGAAAAATAACTCAAAAATACTAGATATACTACAAATTTTCCAAATAACAATTTATATACAGAAGTTAGGAACTCATGCCACACAAGCTTGTTAATTTATATATAAGACATTTGAAATCATTATTACAAACCTTTAGCATATATGTGTAGAGGTCTTTGAATTTCGTCTTCAAAGATGCTTGTTCAAACATAATAATATACGTTAAAAGAAGCATTACAGGTGTACCATATATAATGTTTGATAAATACATTTGAAATCATTTTTTAATTTTTATACATAAATGTGTAATTTTAAGTTACAGAATGTTTGTAATAGCTAACAGTGTATTTGCTAGAAGCATTTTCAGAATTCATTTATGTTACAGTCAATTATATTTGACAAACACTATTGAAATAGATAATACTTTGAATAGAAAAAAGTTCATTAGTAATTTTTCTCTTATAGTTGAATAATTTAAAAATAAATTTAATTTACTTATAGAACATTTAAACATGTCTTTGTGACTTAAGGCTTTAAAGAAATCTTTGTTGTTAGTTTAACTGTAATTATCATAATGTTATTTTTAAACAGTCTACGATCTTCAGTATATTAAGTTTATTACGAAAAAATGCAATCACTCTTTTTTGTTTTGATTTAAAATTATTTAAATTCATATGTGTGGTTTAACATGTTAAAAATCATAGAAAATTATTCTAATAAGGGTTTTAAAATATAAATTACTTAAAATAAAATCATTACACTTTGTTTGAAGTAATTCCTAATTTTCAAACCATTCTTTATTTTTTTAACTCAAATAAATTCCTTTTTAAGATAAAAATAAGTGATAAACTAATATAATTTGTGAGATACTTTACAACAAATCAAATTAACTTATAATTAGATAACAATAATTTGATCTGCCTTGATTGTAAGTACTCCGATTTTGCCAAACTTCCTACACATCAAAGACGAAGTAAATCCCCCCAAAGAGTTGATTTTTACCCTTTATTGATGGAATTTGCATTAAACAAAACAAGTAAATGTCAGGGACTAATTACAGTTCACCTTAGGCTCAAAAATAAAAAAAGACGGTCTTTTATATATAGTTCATTTTTACCTTTGTTTGTGTAGGGGAAAAGGCAGTTTTCATTGAGGTTCTTTCTCAAACAATAAACAGTTGCCAATGCATTCATTAGGAATAAATTAGTCACTAATTGCTCGGCAATTCTAATTAATTAATCACGGTGGCTACGAGCAACATATGTAAAGTTTTCTGTTTTCACTCACACTTTCGTAAATGTAGTGAATAGATTTTAAAAAGGAAATTCTAATAACTGCTTCCAGCTTGAATATTACCATAATAGTGTTTTGGTTAATGGTTTCCGGTATTTGGTTTTCAGTTCAATGAAAGTGAAACAACCATATATTTGTTCTTCCTTAAATTTCCTTAATTTGTTAGAAGCTCTTGTATACTTTTCTACTTAAAAAATTAGATAGAAAATCCACATTTTATATATTTTTTAAATACTTTCATTGCTAATATTCTTCTATTATTTAACTGTTAATGTAAATGACAGAACACTTACATATTTTCTCTAAATTTCTGGTTATATTTGATATTTTTACTTCGTATATTTTGCTTTGATTACAAATGATTTAGAGAATTACTCATTCACAAAATATTTTATTACATGTTGCCTCATTTTATAATCTGTTTTTTTTTCAACATGAAAGCAGTTATAATACTTCTATTAATTTAAGTACTGACTTTTCATTTAAGTTTATAACAATAATACTAAACCTTTATGTATGTGTATAATTGCAAAATACTGCTTGAAATTTTTGAAATCAAAGTTTATATATTCAGTTCATATAAAAATAAAACGTAATATGATTCAGTTACAATATCTGCAAATTTTGCTATTTTTGTTAACAATCATTATTTTACTTTCAAAATAATTTTTCAAAATTATTAAAGGTTACCAATGTTAAAATATCATGTCTACCAAAACGTGTAGAATTCAGGATAAATTTCTGCTTTCTTCTTCAAGTTAGATGGCGATAGATACAGTCATAAAAACGTTTCAAGATACGTAAAAGCTGATTTTGGTTTTTAAGCAAATGAGCTTGTAACTTCCTTAATTGTAAAAATAGGAAGATAATAGTGCTACTTTGAAAACTAAACGAAATTTACTTTTATAGATTAATATCGGGTTGTTCGGAAAGTAATTTCGTTTTTCCCACCTGGATCAACTTTTTGCTAGTAAAAACCAACCAATTTTATGAGTGTGAAATTGCTACTACCAGAAAGATGGTAAAAGCCATTGGATTAGAATGGACAATATGCAATGACATACGATATTTATTCGTTATATATTTTCATTTTCATTAAAAATGAAATTACTTTCTGAACAACCCAAAAGTTACATATTATGAAGTGAAAACTAGCATCCTTACTGATAAAGAAAAAAATGCGGATTAATTTTAGCTTTTATTTAAAATATTCGACATTTCATAAAGCAGATTATTTCATCTTTAGCATTTGTATTTTTTGTAAACCATTGTATCGTTACCCCAAAGTGTTAGCTTGAAGATGTTTCTCCGATAATGTTGTAAAACCTTCCAAAACCCGTAGATTTATTCCAGAATTCGTATGTGTAATTGATTGAAAGCGAAATCATCGAACATTTATGGAAAACAAAAGTGCTGAAAACAAACTACTTTTTTTAAACATTCTATTATACAACATTATTGATAATTACATGAAAAAAGTAAGCCTTGTCGTCGGTGACTTTCTGTGTGGAAATTGTTATGAAATTATAAATCACTACAACTATTTTTAAATTATTTTAGAATATTTTCACACAGTTTAAACTTTAAAATGTCTAAAAACTGACTTTAAATAATATGGCAAAACGTGTTGCAAGTCATATTATCCTGTATAACCTAACTACTTTACCTATTTCAGCATTTTTTTTAACTTTAACTAAAAGAAATTAAAATTTAAAAGAATATAATAGGACATTATTCAGTACTCTGTATTCATTATTTAAACAGTTTTTATGTATAATTTCTGTGAAGTATATACCAAATTAAGTAAACTTGCATTAATTATTAATTAAATATAGCAATAAAAATATTTTCTAAATTATGTACTATAGATGTATTAGATATTACACATTTTGAAACATTTTTTATAACAACAAAATGTAAAATTAAATCTTCCTGCTTGCAAAAACACAAGTTTGCCTGTACATAATAATATATGAATAAATTTTATATAAAAGTAAAATGTAAGTTTAATGACAATTTTAGAATAGACTAGAGACTTACTATTTTTTCAGTACAGATATTTCAAGATGAAATTTTGCATGCTTAGATATAGCACAGAAAAGATAATTCCAGGCTCGCTGGAAGAATTATGTCATTAACATTTGTGCTTATCATTTAATTAGTTGAAATGCTAAAAAAATTAATTTTGCTCCTGTCACCATAAAATTCCGATTTTTCTTTTAAAGTATGTATCACTCGACACGCCTAAGCAAGTTTAAAAACAGTGGCAAAATTTTTTTCTTGAAAAAATTTCAAAATTTTAAAAAACATTTTTATCTAATTTTATAAATAAAATACTCACTATAAATGTATATATATATATATATATATATATATATATATATATATATATATATATATATATATATATATATATATATATATATATATATATATATGTATATATATATATATATATATATATATATATATATATATATATATATATATATATATATATATATATATATATATATATATATATATATATATATATATATATATATATATATATATATATATATAAAGAGATCGATTAAATTTGCTACTTTTATTTAAAAAATATTGTTAGAGTATTAAATAACACAACATAAAGAGTTACTTTTACTTATTTGTTACATTTTATAAAAAATACAATTACATATTTTCATTTAATCACTAAAAACTCTGATTCAATGCAGTAGTCCATATAAATTTTTTATTTATTTAATAATATTTTGTTACAATAACAATATGTTATTACCAAAAATTGTGTTTTTAATATTGAACTAATTTTTTATTATATATTTAAATAACAATAACAGTATGTGTCTAATAATATCGTTGCCAATAAGAAAAAAATGAATGTTATATTAAAACTTTTGTGAGGTTAATGAGACATTTTGGAAGAAAATTTCAGGAAATATTTAAAGGTTTATTTATTATAATAAATTATTTTCTCATTTAAACATTATTTTACTAATATTTAAATGAAAAAATAGTTTATATTAATTTAATTTTGAATTTATTATTTAACAATACTATGGATTTCATAGACACAATAACATTTTTATGATAAATATTTTTTACATGAGTAAACTTTTGAAAATCAACCCTTTATCACTCTCAATAAATAAACTATTCAATTTGAGCTTTTATTGATTGTTACACTGTTACGTCTCATAATATTTGCTTACAATAAAAAGTGTGAAATTTTTTCTCAAATATATACTATACCATAAATCTTTAATGTACAATTAAGATAGCAGAAAGTAATGTAAATTTTCAAAATACCAAATAAATATTTATCTCATAAATATGATAAATTAAAATGTATCAAATAGTATGAGCATGATTTTGTTATATATATATATATATATATATATATATATATATATATATATATATATATATATATATATATATATATATATATATATATATATATATATATGTCTACAATTTAGCCAACCAAAATATAAAATAAATAGAAGGTAATAACTCACAAATTTTCCAACGCTGATACCGACTTTTGTAAAATGTGGATCCTAGTGTCAACACCTTTTTTTTTCAGAGAATTTCTAGCTCGATCCTCGAAGGCAAATCCTTTGCTTAAAGTAAATAAAAAACAGCAAAGGCTTAACTTCTATGTCTGCGATATGAAAGATTTATTTTAGAGCTTATTTTTCTTTCGGTATACGGATGGCTTTTCTGCATGTATATATGGATATATTGTGGGACAGATATAGATATATGCGGATAAATACGCCCAATGCGAGACTGGCTTCTGTGTATAGTGTGAATCCTTCCTTTTGTTGTAGAGCTCCATCAAGAAATAAAGAAAAAAATATCTTTTCAGTTTGGTTTGATGTAGTGCTGAGAGAAGTATGGAGAATTTATATACAACAGTTAAGGTAAACTGCAATGTCAAGATAGAGGAAAATAATGGAACGGCTGTAGAACTAATGGCACTTTTACTTAGAGCAGTCTCCTTGCTATTTATGCCCGAGATTTACGAATTGTCACATGGAATATTTTTCACAAAGGGAGTGTCTTTGAAAAGTTATTTGCTATACCGAAATTAAATATTTACTTGTTATTTCTTCATAATATCTGAAAGACCATGTGTTTTGTAAACACTTTATGCAGCATATAAAGTAAATATGTACATATGCTGTATTTGTATTATGTGAATGAATATTTGTCAAATGATAATCTAAACTTTCAAATATTAATAAAAAATCCACAGCAGGTTAACTCATAATTTCTTAATAGTTTTTTTAAATAAATAATATAAAAATTTTACTCATATTATTTTTAAAAAATAATAAATAAATATATTAAGCTGAAAAAAATTCATAGAAATTTACAATAATATCAGGGTTAATATCATTTATAATTGTCGTGATTGCTTTTATTAGTTATTCTAAAACATGATTAAAAAACAGCAGTCTAGAAAAAAAAATCCTTGAAAACCATCCCTTCAAAATTTTTAAATTTATATTTTTATTGTAAAACCAAAATTTATATTCTAAGTAAATTTTACGGTGGTCAATTTCAAATGGAAAGTTTTTTTTTATTAAATTACGAATTTAATGTTTTTATCTTATGTTCATTGAAAATAAAATACATTCCTGTTAAAAATCTATAATAATTAAAAATCGATACAAAGTTTCCTGGAATTACCATTTGTAAAGTGAATATATTAATAATCTCTTAATTAAATTGAAAGCAAAATTACGCATTTTTTAATTTAACTTCTAAATGTATCTGAATATATCAAAAATATAAAGATTTTACCGAAAATCTGACAAATCTGTCAGAGATTTTAATTACCTTATTATGAGCAATCTGAAAGTGTTATAGAAGATGCAATTTTATAGGATATTATGACTTAGCAATTGAACTCGTTTACAAAATGCTGATAATTTCAATGTATTTGAAGAAGCTCAACAAAATGATTTAAAATAATATTTTGACTAAATATATTGACTAAATAATTCTGTTATAACTGGAAATTTATTGGATGAAAAATTACTTAAAAAGAATAATTTTCAGAAAGTTCAGTTTCAATTAAATCAAATAACAAACAATTTAATTTCCCTCTGATAATTAATTATTTGTAGTAAAATTTAATTAATTAGGATTGAATGCGTATCGTTAAAATATTTTATCAGTTTTTAATTGAATTTCCTTGCAAGCCTCTTAGCTTGTAGAAGACATACCTAGGTATTAATGTGTTTATTATTAAATCGGGCAAAATATTTTAGTCTAAAACTCCTAAGTCAATTTAATTTATTAAGCAAAAAATAATAATCATATTAAACTATATTACGCTTTTTATTATATAGAAGTCAATAATCTTGTTAAGGGAAAAATGAAAATGTACTTACAAATTAATTTATCAAATAATGTAAGACATCTGTTCTGAATATGCTAAATTCCATATAAATATTTTAATCACGAACTCAATTCAAATTGATTTAAAAAATTTATATTTTTCATTTATTTAACTTACTATTCTAAATTTAATAAATAAATATTTTTAGAAAATACATTAAATTTATGTATGCTTGAAATTTATATATGGCAAAGTATGTGAAGAAAACAACCAATATATTTAAAGACGTTAAAGATAGTGCAAGTAATTAATCATTAATTTATTTGGAAACTTATGCTTTCATAAGAAAGCTATGATGAAAATTTTTCTTGCTTTCGATTCAATAGTTCGTGGGTTTGAATCATACATTTGTGTTGGGTGTTGGTATTGACTTTATATGCAATTCTGAATGAAATCAACTTTTTTTATTGAATTCTGAATTACATAAACTTTTTTATATTTAATTCTGAATGAAATACACTTTTTTATATTTAATTCGAAGTATACCATTAGCACCAAATGATCTTTAAAGTATCAATGCTCTATATACATAATCTAATTTTCCTTTAAATAAGTTATTTCATACCTCCAATTTTAAGTGCATTTTTCTTCCTAAGACTAAAAAAATTGTTATAACTTTATAAAAAGTTACAATTGGGTTTGCCACACTTGAATTTATTCGAAAATGACTTTTATTTACTAATTTGACCTATACATATAAATTTCAGTTTCACCTGATCTTATCTTTCTCAGAGATGTTACGCTTTTTATTTTTCGAATCATTCTACTTTCTAAATCTACAGATTATTTAAGTCTAAATTATATAAATAAATTGCTTAAAACTGTTGTGTAACTGTGAATTGAGGACCAGTGAATAAAAAATAATAATAAAATAAGGAATCATGTATAAAAAAGTTTTGAAAGGTATGTCAATATTACAATTTATCTGTTAATTAAAAAAAATTATGCATTGAGTTTGAAAACTATTTTTGAAATATTCAATAGTTTTTAAACTATCTATATTTTAGTTAAATGCACTTTTCAAAAGGATATGAATAAATATTTAGCATAAATTTTCAATTAACTAAAATGAAAAAATGATTGTAAAGTATTTGAGTATTTTCAGCTTATTAAATACGTAGAGAACTTTTCATCAATGGATAACCAACACTAAGGATCTCTTATTGTACAGGAAAAATTCTGAAATCTTGAAGATATAGATCTCACAGTTAGAGAGGATTCAGTATTGCTTACACTGTAGAGCAAAAGCATTACGACCACCGTAAATATTTGACATGTAAAAAAAATTACTTTAATGTCAAACAAATTTTAAAAAATCATCTTTTTACAGCATTTTTTCACGTGTCCCACATTTCTTCGAAGAATTGAGCTTTAATGGTCAAGTAACATGTTTGATCTTCCCTCCAGGATAATCCTTGTTTTCAATGAGTAAAAGTGTTCCACATTTGCAAGTACCTTTGCACATTTTATACATATTTTCATATACATCTCCTCATTTAGATACTGTGTTAGGTTGAGCTCAAAATTATTTTACCGAAGAATGTATCTCCAGCTGCCACTTTCCTATTCATAGTCTCTTTAGTTCCTAAATTTTAACCCAATCGACTTTAGGATTAAAATTATAATTTGTATCAATATTTGACTGAGATTGAAAGAGAATGTTTTAGATTTTTAACTAACACACTTTATTTTAATATGTTACTAGTATTTGTGCATAAACCAAGAGTATATTATCAAGATATAAACCAAATATTTATTTAGAGATGTATACATAAAAATAATTCATTAGTTCTATTAGAATTTATTCAAAATAATTTGTATTTAGATGAATGAAAAACGAGAATAGAGAGCTCAATATGAGCATTTGCAAATGTAAAACTGTAATAGTAATAATAATGTGAAGCGTTTTACAATTGGAGCAATTTTAATAACATGTTTTGAGAATAATTATGCTGTACACTTTATAATAATATTTTATTATAATTTCGAAGTAAATGGAATTTTATTACATGCCTCATTTATAAGTTAAACTCTGTTAAAGTAAGATTAATTTCATACACATTAGAAACAAAAAATAAATAATTATATATAATATTAACATTAACATGGTGTTCTATTTGTGAAACAAATGTTGACTTAGAAGTTATTTATCAATTATTACATTGACAAATAGAAGAAAAAAGTAATTTGCTTTTACGAAACTTTTATTGCATAACAAATAATACAAGTTTCCTTAATGCGATGGAAAGCAAAATATGACAAACAGAAATGCTGACTTCTCAGAGCAAAAGAAAAGATTCCTCCATGCTAGTCCCTTGTTATCATTGGTATCGGAAAGAATTCTTACCATTGATCATAGGAAGCAAGAATTGTATCGACGCCATCTTCTGTCAGTGCGGTCGGCCGAATCCATCAAGCTTGCAGATAGAGAATGGCTACTCTCGCAGTCTTAAAAGATATATAAGATGATAGTGCGGTAAAAAATGAAGGAGATTCAGATCAAAGAAATCATAAAGATTTCTGACTCCATTTTATGGCTTTGCCTCTCCGTTCCTAGAATCCAGGATATTTTTTCTTTTCTTTACCATGTAGATATGAGCCCACAAGACTTTTTTTTCTGGAAGAGAAATATATAAAACAAATATAGCTCTCATTTGAAAATCTCTTTTGTATATGCGTGTTAAGAAACATTTTCTTTTATCAAAATATATCATGATTGTTTTAATATCATTTATCGTTTTAGAATGATTGTTTTTATTTTAATGTTCATAATTTTTCATAATCCTCTTATTTAATATGTTGTATTTAGAAGTTAAATGGGAAAGCATTTAATTGTTATTACAAGTTTGTATTTTCTTAAAAATAATACAAAATTTCTTAGAAAATTCATGTATCCTAAAACCTATTTGAAACAAACGACACATAAATTTAAAGTTGGTTTAAATAATAGTAATCTAAAGTTGATTTAATAATAATTGCATTTATCTACATATCCACAACAGGTATAATAACTTTGGTAATAACATTACCAAAGAGCACCGTCCCACCCGAAGGTATACGGTGGTATCCACAACAGGTATGAGATATGTAGCAACAGATAAAAACATTTTCAAAATATTTTTTTCTGTTGCATCTATATCAAAAAATAAATGTTTGCTTAATTGTATTCATGCTTCCTCAGTATTAAATACGTAATTTTGCCTTCACCTAGATTAACTTATCATTTTCCCATTAAACATATATGCTTTTTATTGTATGATTATATTTATTTATTTATGACAAATACCCAAAAATTAGCTAATACGCCATTATTTCTCTAGCTTTTCAACATTTCTGAACTCTACATTTAAAAAACACAAGTGCAAAGCACGAGTCGAGATGAGTAGCATCAAAATTGTATGATTATATCATCAAATATACAACCACTGTATGTATATCAAGTTTATTGGTGTCAATTAAAATATTTTTTAAGGACTAGATATGGGATTTTTTCTATTCAATATATCTTTTGAATTAGGAGACTTAAAACAACAAAAATTATTGTCATTCTTTTAGTATTTCTAAGTTATTCATTGATTTATTTTTTCATTCATGATATTATGGCGACTTGGTATCAATTTAAAATTTCTAACAAAATTTCTAATTATTTTACTTAAAGAAAAAAAGAAATATTTGATGCTTTGAATTATTATTTTTTAATTGCATGACTAAAAGATAGGTTAATAAAATGGAATAAAAATTTATAAAAATCTTTTTTTGCTATTGTAAGATGGATCATGTGAGATAGTTTTTTCAGCCTCACGACATATTTTTGCCTTTATTATACTTTTTAAATCCATATATTTCTTACTTTACAATCATATCACTTAAAAAAATTCAAATATAAATCTATAACTAAAAAAGAAATCTGATGGCATATATTGATACAAATAAATTAATATTAAAACTAAGCAATAGGCATACAAAGTTGTAAATTTTGTTATAACTCCTTACTTTGTTTAATTTACGAGTTTTCTGATTTTAAAAAATAACATTAATTTCCAAATTATTTTTGATAAAACGAATAACATAAAATTAAAATAAGTTAAAAAAAATTAAACTGTGTAGTGATATAAAATAGTATACTAGTAGAATATGCTTATAAGACATTTTTGAGATATATGAACTAGAAGAATACAGATATTCGTGGAGCAATAATGAATTTTATAGGTACCTTAACTATGATTTTGCTAGTTCCAAAACAATATTTATCATCACATAGTTTTTTAAACTTGAACTGAAAATAATTTTGGAAATGCAGGAACATAACATTAAATTAATATCATAATAATTAAATTTATAATTGATAATTTTATTATTTTTATAAAATAACGAAATGAAATGTACTATTCTTTTATTAATAATAAATAATTTATAGAAATGAAAAAATAAATAAATTAAAGTAGTGTAGATTCAGTAAAATTTCTTTTTTTACCAAAATTAAATTTTTTTCTAAAATTTTGCAAAAATCTTAACTTTTAAAAATATACATTTCATAAAGGTCTCTAATCTAAATAAACTAATGATCAGAAATAATAATAAACAAATAGATTGAAATGAAACCAGTTTCATTATTATTACTTAATCTAATCACAAAATACAAGTATTCACACTTGCCAAAACAGCAAAATAACATTGTCGGCTAAATCTTCACCCATTAGTTTTATAAAATTTATATTTCAACTGCCCAAATCTATAAATTATTCAATATCTTTTGATGGAGTTTAGAATGAGGCAAATTTACCATTATGTACATTTTAAATCACTGTTCATTGTTTGAAAATACTCTTGGAAGTGCTATGATCAACCTTGAATTTGAAATCATTTTTTTCCTACAGCTTTTAGGGATAAACATGAAAATTATGAAATCAAATGAGGTCTCTATATTTTCACACACATTACAAATCAAATGGTAATAAAAGGAATAAGACATTCTCATCATATTCACAAAATTAAAAGAAAAAACATATTATTTATTTCACATTTATGAATAAATTGCTCACACATTTCTAATAGACAAGAGCTTATACCTATTGCTGAAATTTGTATTCTACATCTTTGTATTCTACTAAATCATTTATAACTCTTAGTTAAATAGAATTTCTCAGCTTTGCCTCTGCCGTTTCAAACCTCTTTCTCAAGCTTTTTTTTAAAAATGTGTACGCAGCAAAGCACTTGATTCAAAAAATCTCAAACAAAGAAATCCATAGGTTTAAGAGATCTGCTGAGCATGATAATCAAAGAATCAGATGTTTGGGCCTAATCTATCTTTGTTGCTGCTCAATATGTTAGTCCAAAAGTTCATTTGTTGAACCAAACGATTGAGTACCTTATTTAATCCTGGATTTTTTTTTATGAAATCTCCAATGAGTTTAACTTGTATACATATTAATTGACTTTTAACTTAACGAAGCTGAATCTTTGATATGAATCTTGCTTGAATTGTTGAGTTTCGTATTATAAAAGCTTAGTTGATCATAAAGGTATCAACATGTAAAGTATAGTAGTGTAATATCGATTGTACTTTCCTTTTTACTTTGTGAATATATATTTCGTTAAGTACTCTGCTCTATTATATCATTCACTTGATAAGTATTTTTACCCATCATGTGAATTTCCTGAAGTTCACCATATATGCACTTACCGATGTGATTCATGCATTGAAACTAACTTGTAAGATTTCTTCCGAAAGATACAACTAATTTTCGTCATTTTAGGGTTATTGTAAAATTAGTTTATCTAGGTATACCTTTGCTACTAAACTCTGTAGGTAGAATGATTCTTGTGAAATTAGAGATAGAGATTTTGGCAGCACGTTAGTTTTACATTTCATCATTGTTTAAATAAGTTTGTATTTCATATCTTAGTGCAAATCTTTTTGAAATCTCATAAGTTTTAATTTTTAAAATTGACTCATTTTTTAGCATCACTTCAAAATGAATACTCATTAGATGAGTAAATTTACATTGACTAAAAACTCTTCGGTATATTCCCATTTGGTAATGTAAATTTAAAGTAGGGTAATGTTCTAATTACTCAGTAATAGGGAAATACTTAGCTACATAGGTTTTATTAAATTCATTTTTGTATCACAAAATATGTCATATA
This sequence comes from Latrodectus hesperus, assembly GCA_037975125.1. NCBI lineage: Eukaryota > Metazoa > Arthropoda > Arachnida > Araneae > Theridiidae > Latrodectus > Latrodectus hesperus. The sequence continues at coordinate 28,394,015 of CM075856.1, read as the reverse complement.
GAAAAACAATTTAACATTACATCACTAAACATAACTTTCTTCTTCATTAACATAGCTCCCTTATAAAAATCTTAAAGTTTTTTTATATTCAATTTTGATGACTTTTTCACTGTCTTGCCAAACCGACTCGACACTTCTTCGTAGTTGCTTCTTTTAAAATCTTCACTGAAAAAACATACTTTCGGTGTTCATCCCACTGGTGAATTAGCAGCAATATTTCGACCTTTACACATAGGTTGAAATATTAGTTATTTTTTATAGTCCAAACAAGCTGTTCTATCATTTTTTACATTTAATTTCTTTGTGACCCAGCAATCTTTCTTGTACACAAGGTTAAATTAGACTAAGATCAAAAATTTAAATTGGTTTCTAAATCGCTTTTATCATAAAAGTCTAAAGTAGATTCAAAACAAGAAGAAAATAAATTGAAGGCCTTAGGGTTATTTATTCGGCTACAAGTCAAGCATTTAAATTTTAGCAGATTCTGTCATAATACATTTTTTTATTAAAATCTGCAAAAAATTTCAAACTTGCAAATAGATTTATTATAAAAAATTTTTTATTTAAAATATTAAGGGTGAACAATCAAATCAAAAATTACTTTAAAATAATAGGTTATTTAATAAGTCATTTTAGATTCTTTAATTTTATCACCATATATCATATTAAATAACAGTTACTATTCAATAGCAAAATAAAACCAATCGTTAAATTAAATCAATATTTATTAAATTTAAAAAATATAGAAAATATAAATAGCTTAGAAAAATACCTTAAGGTTTAATATAAAAGTACAAAACATGAATTAAACAATTAATTCAGAGTCATATTATCTTATATAATAAAACTTTATTTTCTCATTTGTTGATGAATATGTTGATAAATAATTTACTATTATTATATAATTTAATCAAATTATTACAGATAATTCTGATTAACAACAAAAATCCGATTTAATATTTATAAGACTTCATACGTATTTTTCTTCAGAAATCTTTCTTAGAATCATTAACAAGCTTTCAAGACATAACCTCGAACGAAAATGTCCCTTATTGATCAAAGCAGGAAGAAATAAAGAAATCTGTGGCCAATGGCAATCGCAGCTTCTTGTCATCATTTTCATCAACATCTATCATCGAAATCGTTGTTGGTTAGGGAGTCTTTTTCCTAAACCTTGGAAATTATCAACGTCCATCGTGTGCATTGAGGTTTTATCGCAATAGAGTCATTTTTCACCAAAAGGTACGAAAAGCTAGTTTTTGGCCTCATTTAACCCTCTTTATGGGACGTGGATCAGTTTTGCCTGTCGTGTGTAGCTCTAAGATAGCTGATCACTGTTTGATAAGAAAATTCTTATAAAATAGGTCTCCCAAAGGCATTTATTACAAAACTTGATAGTAAAAAGTATTATAAATACCATAATATAATTATCTTCATTTTTCGTATGTGTATTTCTTACACTATAACTAATGGATTTGTAAAAGAATAAAACAAACTATGTATTTCTTTTTAATCTTTTTACAAAAACTCACAAGTAACTAAAAATACTTCAGACTTATTCTTTAAGTGTTAATGCAATAAAATTTATAATGGAATACCACAAAATAAAATAATATTGATATTTGATTTAAAAATAGTAAGAAATTTTTCATTCATTTAATATGTCTTTCATGGCATGGTTTCTTTGTAATAAATACTAAAGTATAATTTTTGAAATATTCAATTTGTTAACATCGTTTAAAACACACATTTTTCAATAAATTTCTTAAAGGTTATGTAAAATTCTGTTAAATTCCTTTTATTTCTGCGTATAAGGTGATTAATCCAAAAGATAGTCAACGTTAATAAATTTTAACTCCTTCAAAAACAAAATAAACATGCTTTAATGTGAAATTTTATTTTGATGAAGAAATGTGTTCATTTTTGTTGTTATTATTATATTTAATAAAAGTTGATAAAGTAGGAACTTTAGATAATAGATATAAATACTTAGATTTAAAAATTACTTTAATGTAACAGCAAAATAGTATTTATATATTAAAGTATATACATATTGTTAGCTTTTTTCATGTTCCTCCAAACCAGATATTTCAAACTAAAAAATTTCAGATGAAGAAAAACATAAAAGATATTCAACAAAACCATTAATCATCGATTTTGAGGAGAAATTCAAAAATAATTTTTTCGAAACAGTTTTGTTTAACTTAGAACTTTCTTCCTGGAATTCGATATTTTTAAAGAATGTTTTCTTTTAAAATTATTTTTTACATACATACATATATCTATTTGTTCTGTTTACTTATATTTTAATATTTGGTTAATATGACACTTATTCTTCAATAACTATAATAATTATCTTTTTATTAAACTAGTCTTAGTTATAGTGAATAATGTAAATAATTTTAATTATCTTTTATGAAACATACTTTTCTTCTTAAATTGGTATAAAATAGGAATGAAAACTGAAACTATTATTTATATCTTATTTTTCATATAATGTTTTTCTGATACGTTGCTATTAGCAAGCATTTCGTTAAAAAATTATTGATACATTATTTTTTAAGCATCATCGTTACTACCAAATTTTAATTGACAGTAAAACATTAACTGTAGTATAAATCATTCATAAGTTGTTTAAAATTATCTTGAAAATTGTGAGACAATTTAGTATAATTACGCATTTTTTAAAAAATAATAACTCAATTTCTTACAATATTTCAATAACATTAATTTGTAATAAACATATTTCAATAACATAATTTCAATAAATAAGAAATAGGGCGTTTTGACTCGTATACTAATTAAGTGATTTTACTGATATTAATTTTATTTTATAATTTCCTTAGTTCTGAATTTATAAGATCATAATATATTTTTTCAATAAAAAACTTATCTTTTCAAAAACTTTTTTAGCATTACTTCGAAGCATTATATTTTTTAGCATCACTTGGTTAATGGTATGAGATTCAACAAGTTTCTTCGAGAGTAAATAAGATTGCATTTGCTAATTTACTCAAAATTTATTTTTTAAAAGTAATGTCAATTAAGTTATTTTTATACATAGATTTAATTGGATTTTTTATTCTTTTAAAATTGTATAGTTATAATGAGTTTGGATATTCACTTAAGAGATTAATTAATGCAATATTCTTTCTAATCTGAACATTAATATAGTATAGTTTTTTAATTTAATTTATAATCTTTGTTTGATTCAGAAGTTTAATTCATAATTGCTACTATTTTTCAGATGTTATTAGAAAGGAATTTTAAGCACATGCTTGTGAATTATACAGGGTGTCCCAAAACGACTGCATAAACTCTGCACAGCTACATTCCTCGTTGGGAGTACGTAAGAACTGCCCAAAGAAACGTTCCTGTATGACAAATAGTTTACGAGGAAAATACGAACTGGTGTATCAAGACGTAGTGCCAACACCAACGGTCTTAGTTGCTCTTCTGCACGCTCCTTATACTTCGGTGGACCTCGCGATGCTGCAACTTGTAATGACAGTCATTGCAGGCGGACACTTTGAACATCTGCTTTAAATTGTGCATATACTGCTGTTGATATGTTCAATAAAGTGTTTTTTCTTGCACCGGAAATGACGTCATACTTTGTTTTTCGTATTTTTCTCGTAAACTATGGATCGTACAGGAATGCTTCTTTGGGCAGTTTTTATGTACTCCCAACGAGGAATCTAGCAGTGCAGAGTTTATGCGGTCGTTTTGGGACACTCTGTATAATAGCTGTAAATATATATTTTAAACTAATAAATATTCTTCATGAATATAATATTTATGTAAGGAAGGAATCAAAAACATAAATAATTACGAAAAAATAATATCTTCTCCTATATAATTACTTTATTCCGAAAATCAAGCAAAATTAATTATTATTACGTTATAATAATAGTAAGTAAAATGAATAGTAATAGCAAATTCAACTTTAGTTTCATTTTATAAATATGAGTAGTATAACTTCTTTATTATTTATATTGAAGCTTTAAATCGATTTTTTGTATAATAGAAACTTTTACGATTAAATAGATAGTTATAAAAATTAAGTTGCAATATTTGCATAGCTGGTTTTTTACAACTGGTTTCTTTATATTTAGTACTTAAATAAATTTATATGTAAAATAATAAGATGATAAGAATTACATTGATGTTTGATAAAAATCAATCCTATAAGTCAAATATTTGTCAAAATATTTTTTTGGAATTTTATTGTAAATGAAACCAAATTTATTGTAAGTTTAATTTTTGTGAATCTTTATATAATCATTATAGTATCTTTTTTAATAAGTTTTCAACTGTATATTTGTCTCTAAAATTATAAAAAAAATATTTGTTTAAAACTGTTAAATTTAAATGCTAAAAGAATACCATTTCTTGTCATTGTGTTTTTTCAATAAATATCTCAAAATTTATAACGTGAAATTGATCTTAAGAATATTAGAAACGAAAAGATTGAAAAAATAAAAAAACATTTTTACATCAAAATGAAAAAGCTATTTATAATTTATAAAAATGAGTCTTCGTACCTTAACATAAAACATTTGTACTTGAGGTATGTGCTAAACAAAAAATATCTTCCTTTCAGAAATCAAGCAAAAAAATGCCATGAACATCTGCTCTGGCTCACTTTTTAAATTCCAAAAACTAAAGTAAAGGCTGAAAACAACAAGGATAACTTGGCAGAGAAGGAGTGATGCTAGAAACTGGATGCATTTTTATACAAAGAAGAATAGATTTGCTTAAATGCGCTACCATAAGCTTGCAAATTTGCAGAAAATTCTAACGTGAAAAAATGTTTTTCCATGTTTTTAGAAACCGACGCAACGTGCATATATGGATTGATTTCTTTTCCCAACTTGTTTTGTAACATTAGGAAAACTGTCAGATGATGTTGCTTTGCAGTTCTAATCTTTTTTTTATTATTATTTTTTCTCTCCTTGAGTTTTGTTCTTCTGTGTCTCATAACCTCACTCTTGGAAGAGCTTTAAAACTACGTAGAAGTACTCCATGACAATTTCAGAAAACATTTGAGAAATTGTTTCACATTATTTTTCTACTTTTGGAAAACGAAAGGAATTTCGGTGTTAATCTCATTAATGCTTATTTTTTTTTTTTGAGGTGCAAGTCATACCGATGAAGTTAAATAATTTAAAAGAGAATGGAATTTCTATAATAAAAATACGTCTTGACTTTTCTAATATATTTTCTTCTTAACTACTAGTACCGTAATTTAAAATAGTGCAATATTATGGTGTTTTTTAAAGCAAACAACTGTTTTTCATGACATAAATTTGAAATTTATTTTCATGAAAGTTAGGAAAGAAATAAAATTATATATGTAATTAGTTATATGTTGCTTAAGGATAATATTTTGAAAATTTAAAATTCTTTAACATTTAAAATTCTAATTCATGCTGATTAAATTTTTGTAAATTTTCTATCATATATACTGTTAAAATTGCAAAGAAATATTACCAAAAATAAATAAAATGTTTCATCCTCATCTTACATTGCATTTCATAATGTAATTTGTTTGATGATTTTGCAAATGTTTTGAAATTTAGTAATTTTTTGGTTTTTATTCTGAAAGTTTGAGTATTTTAATTTAATTAATTCCAAGATAAAAAACATATATGTTGTATACAGGAAATATTCACATTTGATTTCCAAAAGTATGATATTAAGCGATATTTTCAAAGTACAGAAATTTTTTGCATATTATTAAATTAAAAAAATAAGCATGAAACAAAATGAAATAGAAAGCATCTATATGACTTTTAAAAATTTGATTCCAATTAGAATTATTACATTCATAAACAAAACAACTCGTATGTTAATAATGAGAAACTTTGTTCTATTATTTTGATGATTGTTTTCCAAAATGATATTTTTAAAAGAGTAAACCTATACAAATATAACAATTCATTCTTTTTAAATTTTTTGATAAAATATAATATAAAAAATAAATTCAGATACTTTTAAAACACGTAAATTTAGCAATCTGATTAAAATAATGTTTGTCAATATTGGATCCATATTGTAAAATACATTTGTAAATCTAATATTACAATGGGAAACATATATAACTAGTTTATTACATTGTTATGCATTATCAATATATATTTTATTCAAAACATAATAATGAATTCCCTAATAATACGTTCGTAAAATTCCTTGTAAATAACGCTGATTTCTTATACCAATGAAATATTATCGGTATGTATTAGTTTCTTTATTATTAAAGAAGAATGCAATATTTCAGAGTGTAAAAAACAGATCCAATATTTATTATGCCATACATATTAAAAAGACATGGAAAATGAACAGCATAGTATCAATAAAAATATTGTAAATATATTGGTAGTCTTTTGCATTTACAATAATCTAATGATTGTAAGTGTATCCAATTTTAATGTATGTTTGTCTTCTAGAATATAAATTTTTCACATTGTTACAATTTGTTTTAAAAAGTCTGTAACACACACAATGTATAATGTACATATTAATCTCCTTAAAAAAAACTTAATTTATATTATGTAATTAGGTTGAACTCTAAAAATATAACAAAAACAAGATTTGGAAAGAATTATAGAAAACTGAGTGTAATTAAAATAAAGGTGTTTACATGCTAGGATGAAAACATATAAATAAATAAAGTTTTTTCACTTTTATTAAAGCAAAATTATAGTATATTCTCTTAAATGGTATGCATTATAAATAATTATGAAGCCAGCTAATTTTAAAGAATAAATTCCCATTACTGAAACTGTTTTATTGTTCAAATTAATAAAAATAGAACATATTTAATAATATAACCATATTAAAAGAGTTCATTGCTATTTTAGTTAGAAAATTATTATTATTTATCTCATAAAAAAGAAGGAGAAATATATTAAATGTAAGAGTTTCTGACGGCAGTGTTTTAGTCTTTTTTTTCTTCGTAGAATAATTTGTCAGGCATTTATAATAACAGAATTATTAATCAGAAAGGAAACATGTAAGCTCTTGAATAAATATTAGCAAAAATACAATCTAAGAAATCTATATTTAAGCATCAGAAACGAGAGAAAAGAGATAACAACCACTCAAAGTAATCAAAAGTGAAGCACAAACAAACCTTTTTGATGAAACATAAAGAAACAAATACACCAAAAATCAACTAAAAGTTTTCAGTTTCAAGTTTAATTACAGCATGTTCGCACGCAAACGAAAATAAAGAAAAATAAGTTTTCGAAATAAAAGACAAAATTTGAAGTAAAATAAAAATCAAATTAAAGGAATTGATCAAATAACTATGCCACGGATAAAAATACTCGAACTTTAAATTCCCAGGCTTATCTCCACCACCCCCCCATCCAAAGCCGGGTCTCTATAGATCCCTTTCTTAGAAACCATAATATGACTTAAACTATGGAAGATAGAATAAATCAAATATTTACGAAACCAACGTGACTGAAGATTTTTTTCTTATTTTATTTGAGAAAAGAAGAAAAAAAAATCTTAAATGAATACAAAAATATTAAAAAGTCCCTCTTTTAAAGTTTCTCCCACACTGAACTCTTTTCATATTATTTTTTTCCCTTTTTGGATATATCCTTCTTCTTCCTCGACGATTCATTTAATTTCTAGAAGTCCTGGAAAAGACTGCTGAAACCATTGATTCCCAGTAGTGAAAATAAACAGAAGTAACAAAAATGGTAGGGAAGAATGGGAATAGGCAGGGATAAAAAAATACATATAAAATAAGGAAGAATGCATAAAATGTTTTCCCCTTTGATAATGCAAAAGGGCTTAGGAGGTAAGGACAAATATAAATAGATTTGAATAAGTAAGAAATAAAAAAATGGGAATCCAACTTGCCGTTATTGTGAGAGGGATTTTATTGTTTGTTTTTTTATCTTTATATTTTTTCCCCGGGGCGAATGGCTCTTCTAGAGTTTCGCGGTATGTGGTCTCCCCTCGATTATTCCAAATGGTCCCCGCATCCCTGAAGGGATACGTGGGGTTTCAACAACCCACCACATACTCTTCATACTCTTCCTATGAAAAATGTGAATAGAAGACAGTTAAGAGAGTGTTTCCATATGTAAAGCAGCTATCCATCTGGAATTTCATTTATTTTTCCATATTCAGCGTTCAAATTTTTATTTTAAATCTGCATTATTCCCCAGCATGTGTTTGTAAAATAACTGAAAACCATGCAAACTATCAATTTTTCTGAATTAAAATGAACTTCTAATAGCTTTTAAGATCAATCAACTTTAAAATAACCGAAAATCAGCACTTTATATATTACTTGAGTAACATACTTATTAAGATATAGAATTCAAGTAATTAAGATATCAAGACCACATTACATATGAAACTCTTAACGTAACATAAATACATATAATGTATTATTCAAAAATCACAACTTCTAGTTAAATTTCAAATTTTATTGAAATAATTTTTTTTTAACAATTAATTGCTGGAAGTTAATTGCGTGCACATATTTTATTTTTCAACTTTTTATATAGTTATAAATCTGTATAGTGATCAGGTAGATATTTTGTTAATATATTTTGTAATATAATAAACATAAATTAGAGGATGAAAGATCCAATTAATTGCATTAAATATCATATTAAAATATTTATTAACACGTTGCATTTAATACATTTTTACATATTTATTTATAAACATTTATTACATATTTTCTGAACATTAATGTTATAAAAAAGTTTTTATAGGTAAATGTTCCGACTATATTGCAGAATATGAAAAGTTATATATTATATTAACTCAATATTTCTATATGCATGATTTAGGTAAAAATAGTAATATATTTCTAACTAACGATTCTTTCTCAGAAAAATATTATTAAAATGTACTGTTTTCATATTATGAAGAGAAAAATGATTGGCACATTTTTATATCAAAATATTTGACTTATGAAACATTTTTGGGTGATAATATCCTTAATCATAGTCTTGTTATTAAATATAAACGAGTTTCAAGACTACTTGTATTTCAACCTTGAAAACCCTCAAAATGTCAATAGTAAACGTAAATATATAAATTAAATTACTATCATTCTTGTTAGAGTTATATCTATTAAGAAAAAAATATTACATTTATTAGGTTGAATTACATAAGTTAATACAAGTTCAATTACATAAGTTAACATAAGTTAATACAAAAATTAAATACTTACACATTTAAAATATCGTAATAGCAAGCTTCTTTTTAATAATATTATATTCGTTTATTACCGATTATTTATTTTACATACATATTTACTTCACAATTTAATACATTAATTCAAATTCTATGAGAAAAATAATTGTAAATTTTACTCACAAATGGATGAATGCAAAAAAATCAGGAAATGATAATTGAATGTAGAATTTGCTTCGTTTTGCTGCATGATATTCAAGTGTAATCTTTTAATGTGATTCTAAAATGGCTGTTAAGAACAATGCAAAATTAGCAATCAAGAATGTGTAAAACTCATCTTATCCTGAAAATGTGAAAATCTTAGTGACACGCGCTTATAACTATAATTTTAGATTAAAATTTATATATAAACACACACATATGAATATATATATATATATAAACACACACATATGTATATATATATATATATTATAACAAAATTTTCAAGGATAAGTTATTCAAAACTTTCTCTTGTATGTTCCTAAAACTGAGCTGTACTTTTTCCATCAATTGATATTCTTTCATTTTTACTGATACAAAAGTCTGTTTTTCCTAATTTTCCACAACTTGGATTAAAATAACATATTTATATTGAATATTTCAACTCGAATTTCACTTGGATTTTCTGGTTTTGTTTATAAGGAATACAATATTTAGTAACATGATAACTACGCTAATTTTAACAGATTTGTAATCATATTTTAACAATACCTCTAACAATAACTGGCAATGTGTTAATGTATTGCTAAATAATCTTAATGCGTATAGAATACTTTTCTGAAATTGAATTTCCTCTCAATTTTAAGACAAACAATATTGTGAAATTATATCAAATTTAAGAAATAAAATCTAAAATAAAAAAATGGTTTTCAATATATCAAGACGAAATATAAAAATATAATGGATTCTATTCTTCGGATTTGCGTACCAAAGGTGTTAAAATATAAATAGGAATGGTATACCTTATAAATCGATATCCATTTTGAATGATATGGGAAAAAGGACAAAAAAGAATGGTATATATATATATATATATATATATATATATATATATATATATATATATATATATATATATATATATATATATATATATATATATATATATATATATATATATATATATATATATATATATATATATATATATATATATATATATATATATATATATATATATATATATGACTTTATGTCAGTAAAAATGGAATATTTCTCGGGAATACGTGGTATAGGATTTTTCGATTCAATAATAGATATGAAATGTATTTATCTCGTTTTTATTAAATTTCTCATATTCTCAGTGCAATGAAAAAGGAATTTAACCGCAAGAAAAATTTAATCCACCAGTTGATTTAAGTAAGTCGACATAATAGATCACTGGACATACACTTGTTTGTTTTATGTAAACTAATATAAATCAATAATATTTATTTGTTTCTGTTCATAAGTGTATAATATTAATCATATTCTTCGAATGTCTTCTAAAACTGTTTGATAAATTACAGACGATTAAAAAATAAATTGAGAAGTGATCATATTCAAAATTAATAAATACTTATAAATTACTTAGTAATTATTATTACCAAATATTTTCCTTCTATAACCACATAAATTAGGAAAAAAGTAACAAACTCTATTATTTCTAGGATTAATAAGCTATATGTTTTGATAATTAATTTTTAAGGGTTTAGAATTTTCATTAATTTAATTCTTATTAGAAAAGCATTTCGTATAAAAATGTATTTAATTAATGTACAGTATCTTTGAGAAAAAATATTAAAAGATGTATACTGTCAGATATCAATTATAAACATTTATTTACAGTATGAAAATATTCTTATAATTAAAAAAATGACAATAAAACACATGTTTTATATTTTTAAGTACATTGAATTGCATGTTTTCTAAATTAAGTTTAGTGAGTTTGCTTAGTGAAGCAATTCAGAAAATATTCTTTACGTTTTCATATTAATGTAGAAATAAACGTAGAATTTGTGCAGTTACGTTTAAGTACATGTATATTCTGTAACATTTACTACCTTGGTTACTTCAAAAAAAAATCTATATACACTGTCGACATTGAAAAGACAACACCAAGATGGAGTTGCCAGAAAATTATCCAAATTTCAGGATAGAGGTACCTTACTGAGTGATGCAAATGATGTGAAATGCGCAGCTTTACAGCACCCGTGGGATAAGATATATGGTAAGGAACACGCAGAATGGTTAATATTCGCTCCGTTATTGTTGCTTGGAAAGTAAAAACTGAAAATTTGTCACAAAGGGCGCCTGTAATTCCAAAGAATACCACGCCATTGTCGACAGAGTCAGTTCCAGCAGACAGACGAATTTAAAAGGGGATGGTGATCGGATTGAGAAGAGCAGGTTGGTCTTTAAGGCAAATTGCACCTGATAGACACATGGACTCGTCCACAATGGATCGGCTATGGTAAAGATGGTTTGAACAAGGATCTGCGGAATATTTTTGGGGTACCAGTGCAGCTAGAAGGACACACGTGGATTGACTCGTTTGAAGGGAGGTATTAGAGAGAGAAACTGCAGCATGTTCAAGATATCCTGGGTGCTCCAGTTTCCGGTAGAACCATTTGCCTTTGATTGCTTGCTAATAGCCTGCGCTGATAGGACATGGTTCTTTGAATCATGGCTTGAGGCACCATTGAATTCTATTCTAAGTTCTCTCTAGCTTGTATTCATGGCACCATTACAATCCACCGTTACATGGATGATGTGCAGCAGGTAGTGACAGGCCGCGACTTTCAGTGACTACCCCATGATCTTTATCAACAGGATAACACACATTGCTCGCATCAGCCAACATGCCTCACAAGCTATTGTTGTTCCCTGGCTATTGTTGTTTCCAGATCTTTCACCAATCGAACACGTTTGGGATATGGTTGGATGCCAATTGCAGACCCTGCCACTACTTCCTTCAGAAGACGCACTTTGGCAGATGACTGAAAGAGAATTCAGAACCATTCCTCAGGAAACCATCCATACACTCATTGATGCTGTGCCAAAACGTGTTACTTCGTGTATAGCCTTCCACAGCGTTCATACAATTTAATGATCAGAGCCAGTTCTCGCTCTGTATTATGAATATCATTTCGAAATACTGATCACTTATGGTTCGTTGCTATCTCTTTCTGTTTGCTGAATTTCGTCACTTTCTGGCAATTCCTTCTTGGTGTTACATTTTCTAGCATTTTCAGTGTCAAACGGTAAATATATACCGTATATGTATATGCATATCTGATATTTCTTTTCCGAAAAGCACTTCAACTATCACATATAATTAAAAAGTAGCGTTTCTCCTTCTAGATACTGCCGAATTCTTCCTTAAGGGATAAAATGTCAGTTTCTCTTCATATTTTTGTACCATGCATTTTTCTAACTATCAATTTTCATGGAAATAAATAAATTTACAGACTTATTAAATAGCATAACCAGCATAATTTTATTATATACATATTCCATGTTTAACTTTATTCTAGCAAATATTCATTAACTTAAAATTTAATTCAAAGGAAAAGTTTCCATTAAAATCATTATATACATTATTTTATGTCAGACAAATGTCTCTTAAATAAGACTTAGATAATGCAAATCTACATATTTTTATTCTAGAAAAAACATTTGTTCATTATCAGTAAAGATAATTAAAAGTAAAATATAGAATATAATCAATAACTTTGGTTTTATCAGAAATTGTATCATCTATGCTTGTTTTTAAAACTATAAATTTTGAATTTAATTCATTTCTGAAAGCATTTTCTCATTGTTTCCATCCAAAGGCAAGAAACAAAAACCTTTTTCACTCGAGACCAAAAAGATATTATTTCACTGTTCGAAATAAAGTTTGATAGAAAGTTTTATTCTCTAATTTTTCTTTTTCTTATTTTAACGCAGTAATGAAGAACATCTTCAAAGGAAAAGAGAAGATTTTATCTCAACTTCCAAACAGCGGCACAGCTTCATCTTTATAAAAGTTTTATCTCAAGGCGTTTAAAACATTTTCCTTCCTTTACAATAATAAATATTCTTTTCTGCGTCTCTCGAATTGTAATTCTAATATCTCCCTTGCAGCTTGCTACATACACTTGCATTTCTAAACAGCAAAGAAAGAGCGGTGACAGACATTCTTACAAAAAATTCTTCTAGAGTATGTAAAGCAGTTGACGGCCAGGTACTGATTTTACGCCTTGAAATGTACGCGCTTTTTCTTCGGCATACGGCAGAAGCTGCTGAATTATGCATGCACAAACGCGATAGAGGATTTGGAATGAGAGAGCAAAATAAGTGTTACTTGTATGTATGCTAATTTAGGGATAAAAAATGAGATAGCTCATTTCGTCTGAAGGATTTAGTGGCTGATTGGGTTTAAAGTGTCTGAATGGGAAAGCTTATTCTTTTTTACAGAGGAAACTTTTTTAACAATGTTCAAACTGCTTAAAAATCGTTTCTAGAAAGCAAGCCTGCTGTTAATTACATGGCTCTGATTATTCCATAAAATTAGAAAGTCAATTTTCGCTGAAACAAATTGTTAAGAATTTTCTTTGATAGTGTTTTTTTTACTGAATATTCTTGCGACAGCAATCGTAATTTTGAATCAAGTATAACCTTTGGAATACAATTTTGAAATTAAACAAGTGTTCTATTTCCAATAAATAAAATAGTAATAAAAGTTAGTTGATGGAAAATAAAACAATGTTTCCATCAGTGACTTAATTAATTATGATTAATAACTGAACTTAATAAGTGATGATTTAGTTAATTTTGTAAAATAATTCCTGTTGTTATAGATAAAAAAATATTAAAAAATCCAAATGTAGTTTTCGCTTTCAAATATTAAACTAACGTGTGATGTGGGTGGGACGGTTAATTTGCATTAATTTTTGTATTTAAAGAGAAATCCATGCTACCTACAAATCCACATTTACATTAAAAAAATATCATATGTTTTGGTTTTTTAAGTAATTTTATATTTAGATAAACCTAAACAAAATCTTAGAAAAAATTTCAGAATTATAATATAAAGAATTTTTATGAGCATAAATAGTTTCAAAGAACGCATATACATACAAATTTTGAAAAAATAAAGTGATTGATTATAAATAATGGGAGAAAAATCTCTCAAGAAAAAAATCATTTATTATTTATTTGTACTTTTGCTACAGTTAGGTTATCATGCATACGATTGTTGTTATTTTTTGTCTTATCACTAAAAATCGCTTAAAATTTAAGACAGATTATTTAAATTGAAACCAACTCTCAATTCGAAATAAAAGATTTCTATAAAATATCTATATGAATCTAGATGATTAATTTAATACTCAAATATTCCTTACAACTGTTCATACCTTAAGACAGCTCAAATTTGAAAAACAGAATTCGTAATATGTTTAAAAGACAATTTGCATAGTTATGAGATACTGTTTTACTTAAATTTTTCCCGATATTCTAATTACTTTAAATGATAAATTAGGTATATCTTTAGCTGCTTTTACTTCTCACTTTTAAATTTAATAAAATGTATTTAATCTACTTTTATGACATATCATAACTCTCTAGTAAATTTCTTAGAAAATAGTTCCGTTTTGAGCCATTTAACCTGTTTTAAAATTTGTATTTTTTACTGTTATTAATAAACCAAATTTATTTCGAAACTATCATAAATTGGTTCCAAAAAATCATATTTTAAAATGCTAGGTGCAATTTATAAATATTGTATTAAAAGATATTATTTTGTTAATCTTGTTATTAATGTTTCATTTTATGAAAAGTGATTAACATATTTCGCAATTAGGGAAAACTCTTGTATATTTCTTAATGTGAAAAAAAATTATAATAACTTCACGATATGTTAAATGTATCATTGCATGAAGGAAAAATGGTAGGAAATACTATGATGAACACTTTATTTTCAATAAATATTGCATTTACAACATATTTGCATATTTTACATCGATAAAACTCTGTTAAGGATCTATGATGAATTTTAAGTTTGACAAATTGCAATTTAATTTAATTTCAAAATTAAAAAGGCGTGGTATATGTTTCTAAGTTTTTAATTATTTTTTCTTCATTAATTCTCTGTGTTGTATTTCAAATAGGTTGCAACGTCTCCTAAAATTTCAATCAGTATATATTAATTTAATGATATAAAAATCATATATATTTTATTAAAGATACTGAATCTGAATTTTAATATCTCAAAAATTGTCTTGATATCCAAACCAACACGCGTGATAATTTACCTAAATTTTCTTCATTTTTATTCTAACAGTAAAAGCTTTTCTCGTCAAAGAGATAAAATAAAACTTTAGGAAGAGAGAATTTCAGTTTAACAAAATAGAAAAAAGTCTTAAAAACGGGGTGACATAAAAGATCTTGCTTGGAAATTTGAACCGTGTTTACGGTTTCTGGTGCAAGAAAATAAAAATAAAAGCTTTTTTCCGTTGTGGTTCGACGATTTTGACCGTAAAACTATAAAGCCCGACTTGGGGGTATTAAACTACTCTTTGATGGCTAGTGTTGGTGTTTATGCTCTCTTATATAGAGTGGACCAAACAGTCTTTTCCGGGAACTTGTACTTGTCACAGGGTTTCTCTTTTTATTCATCCATGAAATCGCAATTTTCTGTATTCTGATGAGTATCTTCATTTAGAAACATTTTACGTTATCCTTAATGATTATAACAGATTAGAATGTATCTTAAAATACATTTCCCCAAGCTGGATAGATTATATCAAGGCACCATAAATTAGTTTCAAATTAATTAATAAATTCAAGGATTTATACTTACTGCTAATACAGTGTGACAACTTTATACTGTTGACATAATTGTACTGTTTTTGATTGGTTTAATTCATGTCCCCCCACTTTTTATAAAAATTTCATTTGCTTAAGAGATCTTAATGTTAGTCAAACAAATAGTTTTTATTTCCTACTTTGAAATAATATGCCAAACCAATGACTGCAAATAATTGCTTTATTTGAGGCTAGATTAAAGCAAATTCAGACTGTGGGAATGTTGCCCCCCAATTCACCTGACTTAAACCCAATGGAGTATAGGGTTTGGTCTATTCTGCAATCAAGAGTATGCTGTAAGACACATCGAAGTTTGGGAATGCCGAAATTATATTCTTAAGCAGGAAAGGGCTAAGGTAACGCCTGATGAACTGCGTCCGTTGCAGAAAATGTTTTCGCGACGTTTAAGGCTCTGTATCGATGCCCAAGACAGCCATTTTGAAAATACTTAAATAATTTGTATCTAAGTAATAAATGACTTAAGTGCAGTTAATGTTTGAAAATAAATTCCATGTTTTAAGTTTAATGCAATATTTTTTGTCAACCGGATAAAGTTGTCACCCTGTATATTAGCTGTTAGCAAAATCGTATTTCATAATTTTTATTTAGTTACTTTAACAGTACTCAGTAAGAAATCTGTACATACTATTTTAGTTTTTCATTTGCATCAATAGATAAAGCTAGTTACATTACTCATAAATTTACACTTATTAGTTTTCCAAGAATATTTCTAAAATCATGTAAATTATCTTTTTACAAAGCTTCATCAATAATTGTTTCTAACTTCTTAAATTTCCAAAATGCAATAACCAATATTTTTAATATTTGAGAAACACTAATTAGATTTTGATATTATGTATACACTTTTCGTTAATTTTCAGGCAAATAGCATAAGAATGTTCAACTCTGCCGACATATCTAACAATAGCCGGCAATTTAATAAGCACTATCATAGTTGTATTTTTGAATATTATTTTTTATCATTTATTTAATTTAATTTTTGCATTACTTAGAGATTTTAAATATTACTTAGAGATGTAATTTTGAGTTATGTATTTGTTAATTATGTCATCCCTATTTTGATTTATAAATTTCAAATTATTGATTTGTTTCGTCATGAGTTGTTTTGTTCGTAAGATAACTAACTGGTTTTTCTAGTAAAAATGTAAATCAAGAATTTCATCATTAAAATGTTTATAGTTCATTAAAATGCAATTCTTACCGTAAACTTAATCAATATAATATTAAACGAGAATATAATCTTTTTTTGCCTTCAGCAGCTCGTATTTAAGAAACGGTGAACCCCTTTTTTAAATAAAAAAGGGACTTTACATAGGCTCAATTAAAATAGAATGATTTCCAAAATTTTAATTCCTTAATATTATTTCTTTATTTAGTGAAAGAACTTTCCTTACATTAATGCACTCGAATGAAAATCTGTTAACAAAATATCATCTTATTTTATGATTAATTGGTAGTAACTTTCCTTGCAACAATTTTTATTTATAAATTATCTTTAATTTCAATATGATCTTTCCATTTCTTTTTGAGAACATAAAAAAAAATATGGTGTTCAAATAGAAATGAAATTCTTGACATAATTCATCACTGTCGTCGGGAAAAATTGTATGTTCCATTGAAATAATTTTTAGAAGTATTTTCAAAAAATTTTCATAATAAATTAGAAGTATTTTCAAAAAATATTTTTTAGAGAAAACTGCTGCTATTGATGTGGAGAAAACAGTGAAGATAATTGTGTAACTTAGGAAAAACCTCTCTTTCATTAGACGATTAATTGAAATAGATCACCCCACTTTGACAATTTAAGTAGTATATGTAAATAGTTACTAAATAAAATTTAGGCTTTAGAATCTACAAGTACCAGTAGTCTATGTAGATAAATATACTAGTAGTCTTTTTACTAGTATATACAAATACTAGTAGTTTTTAGTGTGATATTTAAATTCATTTTTATACTACTAGTACATATACTAGTAATATATAAATGAATTTAAATATCATGTAATAATTATTGTTATTTGATTCATGTATGCAAATATAAATTTGCAAGAGGAATTCATATATTCAAACTATTAAAATCAGAAATAAATTAACCAGCAATTTTGTTAACATTAAATCAAATTTTTATTACAAATCTTTTTTAGAATAATAAATAACTATTAATATTAGTTTGAGGAAAATATTTTGTTGTTAAAATTAGTAAAATCATAGTTATTTAACACTCGTCACATATTTTAAGACCAATTTTGTTTTCAGTGCTCATGAATTTTAACGCGCGCGCGACTGACACTTACCAAGAAAAGAAATTAAGATTGTCACAAAATGTGTGACAAATGGTTAACATCATGATAACTTTAAACGTTTAAAATTAATTTTGATCATGGAAGTACTGAAAATTTTAAGATGAGACTAATATTATATGTTAAACTATTATATAAATCTATGTAACATATATAACTGAAGTCACTTTATAAATTCTAAAAAATGGTTTTGAAATAACTTAATATTACAACTTGTGTCAAATATATAATGAATTCTCATTTCATGATCCATGATAAAACTGAGATATAATATTTTATTTGGATATCTTTCATAATAGCTAAAAGTCCTCTACATTTTTTATTATTTTTGAATGTCTGCAGACAATAATTATATACTATTGCATAATAAATATTTTTCATTTTAAATTAAAATATTGTTTTACTCTTTTTGAAACAAAATTCAATGGCAATTAAAGAAAGTTTGAGTACAAATGTTATTCAATTTAAAATGATTTATAATGTAAAAAAAATGAAATTTCTATTGAAAAAAATTCAGTCAATTTATAGTTTATCCTATAACTCTCAAATTTTATTTTCCTAATATATATAAGAACTGAAAAATATAACAAAATTTCCAGACATAAACATTTTTGCTTCTTTAAAAAGTAAATTGAATTAAATTCGTAAAAATTTTATTTTCAATTAAAAAATAAACTAATCCACTTATCAAAAATTCTAAATAAATTTATCATCTTATATATTTTATTTCTATTTGTAAATCTTATATCGTTTCATCAATGCGAACGATATATTAACATGAAAACTGTAAATTATTATTTTACATATTTGTATTTTACATATGAAAACTGTAAATTTTTTAAACTAAATTCTTCAAAAGTATACTTTGTAAATGGCATTATAATAAATTATTTTTAATTCAATGAAAAGTAATTTATTAATTTAATTTCATACCTTATAAATTTTCCTTCTTGTTATATCAAAAACCAAAAAGTGAGTGAATAACTTTCTACTTCCGCTAGCGTATTTTAAAATTACAAACCGCGCGATAAATTCGAATTCTCATTTCTTCTTTCTCAACCTTAGTTTTATTTTCATTCCTTTCTAGAATTGCACTTTTCACATTTTATTCCCTATATTTTATTTTTATTTGTATTTTTCAGCTCCCTCGCCCCCCAGAATTGAACTCGAAATGAACAACGCTGTCCCTCCTTTCAAAGACTTTTTTTTTTCTTTTCCCTTCTTTTACGGGAGCTGCGAGAGTGAAAGAATGAAAGTGCATGAAGCAAGCGTACGGTTATAGTGAACGAATGGTAGGAATGTAGGATAGAGAGAGAGAGAGCATTCGTGGCACTCTGCAAATAAAAGAGCCCGACTCGGAATAAAGAGATAAAAAGAATAATGAGTGTGAAGAAGAGAGTTTGTAAAAGAAGATCTCAAAAAATCTGGCTAATTTACATACCTCCTGTCGAATTATGATAATAAAATGTGTCTCCTTTTCACTAAGATTTTCTATTCAAATCTTCTATTCATCTTTGTATCTTCACTAAAAGGTTTCTTTGATTTATATATTTTCTGTAATTTTTGAATACATGGAGTTTAGAAAAAAACAAGAAATTAGCTCCAGAATCTAACTTTCAAATAATTCTTATAGAAAAAAAGAAATTATTCATTAAGGTGGCAACAAATGATTTAAATATGGAAATTCTACTTATTTTCATGAAGGAATGCTTTGATTACAATAATTAAAACTATGTTTAAGAATTTCAAAAATATGAAAATACAAGTTTCTAATACCATCTAATATAAATCTTTGGATTCTGAGTTGATAACATTCTAACGATTTTCTATATGTATCTATTCATTCGTAACGTTAATTTATATATCTCTACAAATTTAATAAAAAGTGTTAAATTTGCATAAATTATTAAAAAATAATTTTGGATTTAAATTTTCAAAAAAATTCTAATCGATATTATTTTTTATTCTAGCAATTAATAAAATCATTCTAATATTTTAATTTTTTTTCAAATTTACAAAAAGTTTATACAGGGAAAAAAACACAACATTTTTTCTTATATGAAATTAAATACGTATGCATTTGATAGTTAATTAAAATTTCATGCTCCCTATTAACTTTCTGACTAAAAACTAATATGTTTTAGTATTTTAATTGAATTTTATCTATAACACGTAATTTATTAATATTATAATTTCTTAGTGATTATTTTACATATTTGTAAGATAATTACCGTTACGGTAATAGGTATTATCCAGATAATCAAATAATAGTAATAATATAATTATCTTTCAGTAGAAGCAGCGCATCAAATATTTAAAATCAAAACTGTATACATTATTGAAATTAGGAATTTACTTATCGTATCTACCGCATAGGAATATACATCTACTTAATGAACTTATCTCAAAATTGTATTATGTAAATGAAGTGCTCTGATCGGTAAGATAATTAAAAAGTTTTCCTTCACAATCAACACTTTTGAGGAAATTTGGAAGAAGAAACATCCGCATTGCTGAAGATAGAGTCTTGATCAATCATTAGCAGTTATCTGAATTAGTAATCAACCAGTATATCTTAGAAAGACCATTAATTTCATGGGCTACTCTAACGATTAGGGACGTCAAATTAAATCCGTGCTTCTGACGCTGATAAATTAACTTGATAATCCATAGGAAATTAACCTTTCTTTAACCTATCATTAGGGAAAGAAATTGGCAGTTGTATTTTTCTTGCTTCATCTGCACTAGTTTCCCACATATATGAAATTTTGCATATTATCTTTTGCAAATGTCTCGTTAGGTAGTATGTAAATCAAGAAAGTATAGGGAAAACGCAATTTGTTTTTTCTCAGCAAATCTTATTACACATTAACCAATTTGTGTTGTGTGTGTGTGATACTCTTTTTATTGCTAAAATATTAGAGCTTAAGTAAAAAATTTTACTGTGAAAAGTAATTAAATTGTTATATGTATTTTAAGGAAAAAATGGTGGGAATTAAGAAGATGATAATGTTCATAAGCATATTTTACTCTTGAGTTTTACTCAAAAGAAAAAGAAAACATAAACTAAGAAAGTGGGTAAAGATGTGAAACATTTAAAAATCAAAATAATACCAGTTTAATCCATTGTATTATAGACGCGTTCAGCAAATAAATTTTTATTCTGTGTTATAGAATGTTTTTGAATTAAATTATTCCGAAATATTTATATTTGGATATTTTGCATCGTAAGCAATCCTATTCAATTGTTGTTACTTATAACACTTGGACAAGCCAAGCTCGCTATGCGTTGCCTATGCGAACTTAAGTCAATTAGTCTTTCTTTTTAACCAGAGCACCACGAAGGTGAAAGTACGTCTTTGCTCTTTAAATCCTCCGATAGATAGCACCACCGGAGGATCCACTCCCTCAATTTTGACATTAATCTGAAGGGGGAGAAAATTTTCTCCAGACCATTGCACCCATGGTAACTACTCAATGATGGACCACAGGACTTTCGATTACACTGATTTTAACGAGCACGTATATCGCATGTACTCGGTGGGTTTTGGAAGCATTGGGAATCGTACCCCACCCTTCTGGGTGGAAAGTGGAGGCCCTAATCACTAGGTTACCACGGCCCATTCAATTGTTACAGTAATTAAACAGTTGGTGTCCTAGTTTGACGAAACCCGAAAAGTCTGTGAATGCTTGTCTTATAAGATGCATGAAAAAAACTGTAAAATATATTTTGGAAAACATTTGAATAAGAAATAAATTTTAGGTATGACGAAAACCATGTGATGAAAATTGGATCAATGAATAATGATATACGAATATTGATTCAAGTGCACCTACTAAATATAATGCAGTATCTGAAGTAATCTCCTGGTTTGTGATCACATATTTCAGTTGCACTATGGAAAATTGGAAAACCATGGTCTCGTCAGTTGAATCATGTTTTCAATAGTTACGTGGGTTTAATTGTGGCACAGTCCACATGATCTCATGACATCGTTTTATCACTAAGATATTTTGTAAACATTAGTGACATTTTAAAATTTATATGGAGTTAACAGGTTCATTTGATCATATGGAGCCGATCACTTATTGAACTTAGTTATCTTTTTTACTAGAATACCATATCGTCATTCATGGAATTCAT
This sequence comes from Latrodectus hesperus, assembly GCA_037975125.1. Lineage (NCBI taxonomy): Eukaryota > Metazoa > Arthropoda > Arachnida > Araneae > Theridiidae > Latrodectus > Latrodectus hesperus. The sequence goes on along the minus strand of CM075856.1, from coordinate 28,371,503 downwards.
TCACCCACACAAAGATGGAAAATTTATGTATGATGATTCGCTATGTTATCGATCCTCAAATGTACGTTATTAATTTGATGAACACTCAAGTGAGGAATAAATTGGCCCCTTAAATTATTTTACCTGAACCCCATCAAGAATTTATGCGACATAATCTTGATGTCAATTCTTGTACAAACTTTGCATTAGGTATACTTTTTCATTTATGATCGTCTACAGAGGCAGAATAGCTAAATTGTTTGATAGAGAATTTCAACAAATTATTGAGTCTATACCCCATTTCGAATTGACTTACGTCATCAATACGATTAATGATTATATCAGTTTTCTTGGATAATAATAAATAATTATTAAAATTGTAACTTGTTTTGATTTTATTAATTATTCTGTTTAAGTTAATTGAATGAGCATTATGTTAATTTTAAGAAGTAAGATTGTGTCATTTAACGACTGCCTAGTTATTTCTGGTAACAGAAAGTTCATAAAAATGTATGTAAGATTTATCGATTGTTGATAGTTTACTGGGAATATTCTCGATTATGAAATTTTATTACATTAATAACAACGGCTTTTTCACCAAAATGAATAAACAAAATTCACAACAGCTATACTCCTTACATAAATATGGACATTTTTTCGTTTGTTGAAACATCGAATTTATTTATAAATAAATAGCTAATTTATCACTTCTTAAAATATCAAGCAGATATAAATTTTAACTGGTTGATCACAATCGTAAATGACATGCAAATCTTTTAAGAAATACATTAACTTTTTTAGAATTCTGTATTTTAACAGAAACCAATGGTGTCACTCACATGATCGTCATTTATTTTTCTCTTATTCTATAGAGGCAAACACTTGCATAAGACATTATAAAAATCTAAAAGAACAATATACTAAATTCATTTTTCATATTGTTTTCTTATGTTTCATGATCTTTCTTTGCTTATGATAAATTTAATTCAAAGATTTTAGAATAGGATATCATTATAGTTAAATATAATATTAACAGTTTTCAAACAGAATAGTTAGGATACAAAACTGTTATCCTTTAATTAGATGCTTAAAAACAAATTTTTTTATCAAAAAAATGCTTTAAATCTTCATGTTTGCTGAGACATTTCTCTTGCATATGAAAGCAAATTCTAAATAGATGAATATATTATTCAGATATAATGCATTGCTTTTGTTGTAATATCAAATTTATAAAAAATGCTATTTGAATTGTCAATGTTCTTATTTATGCTGCTCAATTTCTGTCATTTAAAAAAAAACAGTTCCATTAATTATAATCCAAAACTTAAACACCTCTGAATGGTTCAAAGTGTAACTTAAATTAATGGTTTTTTATAAATTACTACTTCTCATTATTTGATTTAAATTTAATTTTAAATGCAATCATTTAGAAGTGAATAATATTCAAATATACATTTTTTCGATACATGCCATTAAATGTTACACAGAATAATAAGAGAAAATGACAGCTTATGATAAAAAATGAATACATGAATTAATTATATAAATATTTAAATTTCTCCGTACCAGAGCAATTTGCTTATTGACAACATCTAAAGTTGTTTTCATATTATCAAAAGAAATATTTTATTTTCATTAATTATAATTACTTATACTACTTGAATAAAATTAAATGCAAAGTTCTATGTTCCTTTATTCAGAACTCTATAATCACATTGAACATTATATATATATATATATATATATATATATATATATATATATATATATATATATATATATATATATATATATATATATATATATATATATATATATATATATATATATATATATATATATATTTAAAGAATAAGTTTAAATTTTATCAGTTTTTTTTCAATATTTCAATTCTAAATTGGGTTTTTATTTTAAGTTCTTATTATTAAAGTATATAAAGTACATATTAAGATTTAAGAATGTTCAAACAGTTATTTTATTATTTTGAACTAAAAAGAAAGTTTCTATATTTGTAGTAAAAATAAAATTTCATATTTATTTAAAGCAGAGTTAATTGTATAACAAACTTATTTTATTTTTGCTTTTGTTATTTCATATTAAATATTTTTGAATGTGTATAAACCAGCAAAATGGATATCTACTTTTAAATTGTTATTAGTATTATTTAAATTCCTGTTTTTTTAACTATTAAATTAAAATCATATATTTATTATTTAAATTTTTTTAATTATTAAATAACTATATAAAATTTTTATTAAAATTTTGTGCATTGTAATACACATGTGCAATATTTTAAACTCTTATATTTAATTTCAAATTCCAAATTTGATGCTACATGAAAGTACCTTATGATAATTTATGTACTGTAGTACGAAATAAAATTCTTAGTATTTTTGTTAAAATTCATTTTGCAATTCTCGTAAATGTTTGATTTTATATCAATGATAATTGGTGAGTAAAAAATGTAACTCTTCGTCTATGAAACAACCGATGTACAAAGTGCAAAGAAGTATACAGTATTCATATATATATACATAAATTTTAATGATCTAAAACCGTAAATTACTTCAACCGAAAAAATAACCTATAATGTTAAATAAAATAGTAAATTTAAACCTCCAATCAAATTTAAATAACAGTTGTAGCTCAATATTTGACACACGTTATCGAAACGTTATTTAACACAAAATAGATAGTATATACATATTATTTAGTAAGTTATTATACATATATTAAGCAAATATGCTATTAACTAATAATAATTTTGAGATTAATTACTTTGATGTTTTTCTAATGAAATTTACAACAAAACTAAGATTACTTTAAATGAGCTATTGCATTGTTATTTTCTTATTACTGTAAAATGTATAGTAAAAATGGCTTGAATTGTTTTTTATTTAAAACAGAATCCCATACACTACATTATATTTACAAAAGTAATTAAATATTATTTGCAAAATTGTACTTAAATAAGTGCTTAAATTCCAAATTACTTTATATATTGTAATCTATATAATATTGTTAATACTTCTTTAAAGAAACCTTTGTGTTTGTCTTAGTTACCAAATATAATGAAAATATAAAAAAAAGATGAAAAAATATATTATTTACTGGTTGATTTACGTAAAATATTAAACTTTTCTAATATTTAGAAGCTTCTAATATTTAGCAAACACACTAATTTCATAATTAATTAAAATGCGCAAAAAATCACGTGATAAATATTAATATTTTCTATTTAATTTGAATTTTTATTCTATCAACTGCTTAGAATAAAGTTAGATCGATTAAGAAGTAATATGTGTACATTTAAAATTTTTCATACTATAATGTTTCATATCGAGACCGAAAGTTTTATTAACATTTTTATTCATAAATGCATATTTGACCTTCGTAACATTTCTTTTGCGCAATTTTTGATATTAAATTACGGTACATGAATAAAATCTGAGGGTATGAAAATAATTACTGACGATCTATTGCAGCAATTTTAAATTGTCAGCCTTAATTATTTAGTTGCCAAGGAAACAGATACAGCTTCCGTTCAAACACTTAACATGTATCACGCCCCTCTGAAAAAAAAAGGAATTTTTATAACATAAGTTTGATTTAGAAGTCTAATTATTGCCTATGAACCTTGATATTACTTTATACTAATCTGTTTCCAGTAATGTATGCCCATAATTTTATTCTTAATCTTTAAATTAAGCAATTTTTTTTAAAAATTGAAGTTTGTACTTGTATTATACTTTTACAAGAGATGCATATTTAAGATATTTTTTCACATCATCGGATTGTTTTAAAAGAGCAGTTCTTTTCTAAGAAGTGCTCAATATAAATGAACTAAATCAATTTATAATTTAAACTAACAAGTTTTTATAAATATATCTAAAAGTTCATTTTTCCTAAACTTTATTCTTTATACATCTTTCATCATCATTGTTATTAGAAAACTAAAATTTCAAAAAAAAAAATCGTGATTGTATGATTTACATTTGTGCAATTTTTTTTAAATTTTTAACACAAATTACTTAGAAGTATTAAAATATTTTAAATAATGTAATTTAAAATTGCGTATTAATTTATCAATTGCTTTTAATGATAAATCCAAAGCTTATTTTCACATTTCGTCATAAAGAATATCCTAACTTTGAATTCTGTATTAAAATTAGACTTTACCGAAAGAAAGATGATTCAGGTAATAGTAAAAAAACTTACTGTAAATTAAATACTTCTTAGAACTTTAATTTAATTAATGTCATTTTTATAATTCACAATTTTCATAAAAAGTTTTGTAATCACAAATAGAAAGGTTTATGATACAAAATCCTTCTTCATTTCAAATCCTTCTTTTTCTTCATTCAAACAGAACACAAATATTATTAATTATTTAATAACTAATCCAGTTTTCTTTTATCAGAAATAAAATAAAGTGTGTTGTAGTTCATAGTATTACATAGTTCATCATACTTGGATAAAAAATTAATAGTTTAAAAGTAATTAAATTAATATGCTTATCATGATTTCTTCAAATTTATAAAGTGTTTGCGCAGTAAGGTTTAATTCTTGTATTTCATTTCTTATAATACTTTTTTTTGAAGTTGTTTTGTTGCATAAAATTACAGAATTGTATTCAAAACCTACCCAATATACTTAAATTAAGCATTTACAGGTTTACACAATACAATAAAATTACCATTTAAGATAATTATTAATATTTGTATAATAATTTAAATATTAAATCCTTTATAATATTTTAATGGTAAGAATATTACTAATAAAGATAATTATTTTCGTATATTGAATTTGTGAGAACATAACATTGCATTAAATGTAAATTGCAATGTACATTAGCATGTAAACATAACATTACATTTTTAGACAACAGTTTGAAATTCCTGGCAAATTTTAACTCAATATTTTATATTATTTTATTTTTATTCATTGCTTAAAAATAGTTCCCTTAAATTTATTATCCGTAACCAAAATAAATATTGACATTAGCTAAGTTGGATATTAATCTTTCTTGAATCTCATAATATATTCTATTTTATCTCTTAGGTGGATAACAATTTCACTCTTATCTATTTTGAATTATTTCATGAACATTTAGATGAAACTTTTGCACATTTGCTCAATTTACGTACATTACTTCATCTATTTTAAAAGTAAAACCTTAATATACAAACGTTTTCCATATTATTGGGGACATCCTAGGTTAAAACGAAAATTTGAATATGAATCTTATTTAATTGTTTTCATTTTATTATTTTCACTTTATTTGCAATCTTAATATTGCATTTTTATTGTATTTCAAATATTCTTAAGTGCTTACATTTCATAGGTCTTTTTATTTATCCTTCATTAAACTTTCAAGAAAACGGGACAATTAAAATCAAGAATTGATTTGATGGGAATCTCAAAGAAAGCTTTTTTGTTTTTAAGATGTCATTTGCAGCAGTTTCGCATTGTTTAGTACAACTGTTGTTCCCCGTCTCCTTTTACGTTGTAGTTTAGCGTTCTCTAATATCCATTTACATTCTGTCAGGCTCATTATTATTAAAATATTCTGGAAGCAAACTACTCAAACAAACAAGACCGAAAAAGAAGAAATTCCATAAACTTAGATCATAAATGTGAAGTTAGAAAATTGCTTTTCATCGTTTTGGTATTCTGAAAAGAGAGCACTTTTAGAAGAATGTGAAATGCTACTGCTTCAGTTAGTAAATGACCACAAGCACGACACATGACCATTTGACCACATTAAACTGAAAATATTGTAAAAAGTATTTCGTAGCGTCTACTCGGTAAGTTAATAAAAGAGTATTCACAAAATAGGAATAAAGACGTAAACTGGTTGTTTATAGAAATTAATATTTGTCCTAAATATTATACAATTTACTTTCTATAAATAAATTTTAATTTTTTTTCCATTAATTTGCTATAATTTAAAAAATGTATTAAACTATAAAAATATCTCAAAATATATGTTCTTTTATATAAGTAACTGAAATTATAGTTGTAAATATATATATATATATATATATATATATATATATATATATATATATATATATATATATATATATATATATATATATATATATATATATATATATATATATATATATATATATATATATATATATATATATATATATATATATATATATATATATATATATATATATATATATATATATATATATATATATATATATATATATATATATATATATATATATATATATATATATATATATATATATATATATATATATATTATTTAGGTTAATTAGGATTTTAATGACAACTGTTATTGGAAGATTTTATTTTTAAACTATTTACTTAAAAACAAATAACTACGAAAAGCCTAATTAAATTCCAAAAACATAAGTTTAAATTTTTATAGAAAATGGATGTGTTCATTATGTATCATTGCTATTCGTCTCCTACACGGAATTATACATTAACTTGTAATTAAAATAATATAAATGATGTTATTAAGTTATTATTGTACTGCTAATAAAATATTACATTAATGATTCAGAAAAAGAAATCATTGTAAATGTTTTCATAAATTAAAAAATGGTATATGTAAAACTGTAGTGCTAGTAGTTTAGAGTAAATCAGATATATTGACTCTTACTTTTGTACTAGCATAAGATTGATTATTATAAGTAAATATTTCGTAAGAACTTACTTCATTTTTAAATAAATTATATATTAAACTTGAATCTAAAATTATTGTTTTTATTTATTAATTGTAAATCTTTTACTTAATATTCAAAATAATAATAGAAAATAATAGAAATGTTATATTGCTATAACTAATCCTTTCTGTGTGGTAGCAAGAGAAAGAATAATTATAAAGATTACTGAAAATGATTATCACAAGAAAAGTATGCAGGATTAAAAAAATTATTTCATTTTAAAGAGAAATTTAATGCTGCATAAATTTTTAAGCAAAATACAAATCAGTAATATCTTATATTTTTATTCTCAAAAGTAAGGCTTGTAATACGATAATTTAAATTGTATATTAAACAATTTAAAATTTTAAAAAAATTTGAAATTATTCAACTCGTGTCGTGTAGTTTCAAAATATTATACTTTCCACATCTTGACTACATTGTTCAGAATTGTAAAGAATGTTTGGAACGTCGTGTATTATGTACTAAATTATTTTGCTTATATTAGTTATATTATAGATATGATAATATTGTATAAATAGGCAAAAAAGATATTTGTAGCATTAAATATTAATTTTTTATTTGTGAAATTGTTTATATAAGACATAAAAGACACAATTATATAATTATAAATAATGTAAGGTTTTTCATTATAATAATATAATTTTTTACTGAATATTTTTATTTGCGTTAAAAACACTTCACTGTTTTCTATAAACCCATTTCATGATATATAATTTAATGATAATAATGATAAATGAAACATATAAGATAATTTAAATATTCTATTGTTTATTACATAAATAATATTATTTAATTATATTTGATGAAAAAACATATTAATAATATTTTATTATATATGATCACTAAACACAGATGTTACCAAATGCATCTAATTATTTCGTGTTTCAATGCTTTCATGATATATTTTTATTAATTTATCTCAAATTTAACACTTAAATTGCTTATAATTTTTTACCATTTGTACATATTTTCACATAAGAGTTATTCAACAAAAGTTGTTTAATATTATTTCTCGAATTAAATAAGGATTGAATAGCTAGGGCAAATAATTATAGAAAAATTGAAGTGACATCGTTCAGCAAGACAAGACATATGTTAAAAATAAAGAATGCAGTTAATATATTATTATTAAATTTAATAAATATAATAACAACATAAATAACTAGATAATGCTAATTATAACCAATGTATTTTTATTTATTCAAATAAATTGTATTAATTTAAAATTTAGTTTTAAAAATGACGATTACTTTTTAAAATTCTTCAATTATAATTCTTTAGTTAGAATTTTTATTTATTACTAAATTTATATGATTGCAGGCAGATATATATATATATATATATATATATATATATATATATATATATATATATATATATATATATATATATATATATATATATATAGATTGCATAATATCTGTATATCAAACATAAGATTATTTGGACTGAAATGTATTAATTCACAAAATTACCATAATTTCCTGTTATTACAATTATATGCAATTTAATCATCTTTATGAATTGTTAGATGTTTACTTAGGAGTATAGAAGGAAAGTTGAAATTTATTAATAACAATAAATTCCTTTTTTTAATTCATTGTTATTTAGAATATTTTATAGTATTTCACAGTGGATGCTGAGTAGTAGCAATGAAGTTTGAAAGTTTAAAATTATATTTTTTATCTTTTTAAAAAATAAAAATAGTTTATCATGCTTCTTAAATATTAATATCTGATAATATTCATAAGTATATGTAAAAAAATGTATCTGCAAAAAATTTTAAATAAAAATAAAATATTTTAATACAATTCCTACTTAGGATTATTTACGTATCCTAAAGAATATAAATCAAAATTTGCGATCTTACTAAAAATATTTTATGTTAAAGAGAAACTACCAGCAACGATTGTACTTGATTTATATAAAATGCAATTCCTTATCTCATTCTTAAAAAAAATGTAAATTATCAAAGAGAATTAAAATATTGTTTTTTATTGAAAACAACCTCAGCAAAATTGTGTTTTATCTTGCATCAAAGGTCTATGATGTTTGGCTGCCAAATGCTTTGCTTAATCTCAGTAAGTTTTTCAATCAATTACAGCATTTTATAGAAGATAAACAATCAATTATTTTTTATGCTTCTTGTTAACTACTATTTTATTATGACTAAAGGCCCGTGAAAATGTTATTGTATGCATAAATTTGTTTTGTTAAGCCTTATCTTTGTTCAGCACTCACTGTTTTTACTAAGCCTTTAGCTACTAAATGGAGAACAGAAAAAAATTCCATTGAATAGATTTTCTGCTTTGCTCTTCGGTCTATGTTTTTCTTCAATATTGTTTTATTTTTATTTCAAATATCGATAAATCGTCTTAGGCACTATTATGTTTTTAAATTGTAAGCAATACCAGTAAAAGGGAAATATTTTTTTCTTCTTGAAGAAACTAATCTTGCAGTACGCAATTTAATAAGTTATTCGTATAAATTATAAAGTGATTATAACTTAATAACATTATTTGAATTTCTTTGAAATTAAATTAAATTTATTTCTTGGAATTGTTTGGCGAAAAAATTGCTTTTCATTGAGAATTTTGGCAAATATAATAAAAAACAATTTGTATCAATGAGAAAAACAGTTTTACCTAAAAGAAATACATTTTAGTGCAAGGTACAGTTTATGTGGAAAACCAACGACGTTGAACATCTTTGACCAATTGAGTCAAACAGAATATTGATGAGGAGCTGGTTATTCCGAACCACTCATCGAGAAGAGAGTTTTACAGTTTTTGGACAGCTTACGGAGATGGCAGACGTCTAACAACTCGCTTAAACAGAATGTCTCAAACATTATCTGTTGGGTCTCTGTCTAGAGGACACGTTGGTTATACCATTCATGTGATTCTTTTGTATAAAAGAAAATCCTCTCTTCTCCAAATAATACAGGATGAGGATTTCAGTTGTTATCCATTAACATGAAGTCATCTCAAATTGCTGCAGCGTAAAGGATTTGAAAATGATATGGGTTTTATTTTTACTTTGGGTTATCAAAACCAAATAGTATTTTAACTTCCAAATGAAGTAGGATTAAATATAATTAAAGTTTTTAAATCAAAGTATTTAAAAATTTCGCTCTGGATTTTAAACTAACAAATTCGCAATCTACAGTATTCAATGCTGAATTTCATGAACTAGCAATATGAAATCTTTTTACAAGTGATTTTAAGAAAAAATTTATGTCAATTAATTAATATGATTTAGAAATTTTGAATGCATTTCAGTTTTTTTTCTAACAAATTTACAACAAATTCTAAACTATTTTTTGAGATTTGCAATAGCCAAATTCTAATAAGAAATAAAGCTTTGAAAAATTAAATTTTCTGATTATATGAAAGCAGATTAAATATAAAATGAAGATATACAAATGCTCTGAGATTATTTTTCTGGGCTAGATACAAATTTTTATTGTTAAGTGGATTGGCTCAATTCTTAAATTAAAGTGAAGGTAATAAAACATTTCGAATTTCATTATCTTATTACCATATGATCCATAGTTGATGAAAATTTCTTTGGAAGCAATTATTTAATTTCAATATGCGGTAAATATATCATCCTTAATAAAATCAAATTTCTATCAGATAAATACATTAAAAGTAATGATAAATCTGGACTTATATTTCTTATTGTTAACTTAAGCAACATTAAATTCTCTACCTTTGAACAGTAAAAAGCAGTTTTTGAAGACAAACTGCTAATGGTATAAGGAATAAAAAGTGAAAATCTCATCTATTATAAAGAACAATTTTTTACAGGAAAAACTAAAAAGTTATTTGTAAAATTTATTCGCATCTCTGTAAAGTAAAAAAAAAAATGTTTGTCTTAATGTGGCTGACCAACAACCTCAGGACATTACCTGTTGGCACACTATGTATAATTTAGATACTTAACGATTGATTTTCGCCAGCACTCATCCATGCCCATTTATGAATGGACCTGGGTATCAAACACGCATGAGTGGTTTGCCGTGGCCATCAGAAAACTGCAATGGTCAGCAGCAGCACGGTATTGGCTGGAGTTTGTGTTTGCTGGACAAGCAAACGCTACCATTTCTTGTTGTTGTGGTTACAGCAGAATGCTTCCTGGTACTTTGCTCTGAAGTATCATTTTCTAATCTGAACAGTTTGCCGATGAGTTTTACCATGTGAAGAGGTCATTTCATCATTGAACGTCATAGCTGTAATTAGCTGCAGTCTCAGTAAACAAATAACTGTCTGAATAAAACCTATAGTTGAAAGTTATAACCTCTTTGCGAAATCAACAAAATACACGCATTAAACAATTCATTTTGACCACATGATATCTTCGTCTACAATATTGTATGCATATATATATATATATATATATATATATATATATATATATATATATATATATATATATATATATATATATATATATATATATATATATATATATATATATATATATATATATATATATATATATATATATATATATATATATATATATATATATATATATATATATATATATATATATATATATATATATATATATATATATATATATATATATATATATTGATAATCACTAATGTTTTTCGAAATCGTCGTACTACTAAGTTTAGTTTAACAGTTTATTAAAATTTTATTAAGTTTCCAAAATGGTTTGAAGAGCTGAATTTAATAAAATATGCCTGAAAATAAAAACAATTTCTTGATTCAATACATCTTCTAAATAAATTGTTGTATTACATAGAAAAAAAATCTTCTGCCAAAATGTACATTTCCTTCTTGTGATGGTTATTATCGGCTCCTTTCTATCGATATTTGTTAGAGGTGATCGATTCTCTTCCTCTAAAAAATGAATTAAATCTTTCCATCAAGAATTTTCCGGATAAATCACCATTAATATGTTTGCAAGGTAGCGTGTGAGTAATGGAATTGAATCATTTTTCCCTTTGCTATGGCATCGGGGAATGAAGATTCCATTTGAGAAAAAATAATAAAACGAAAAAAAAAATTAACGCAAAAATGGGGAAGGATAGAAAAAGAGAATACAGTAGCTTCAAATCGGAATTTCAGACGATAAATTATCTGAAGTCGAACGAGTTTTCTGATATTTCCTTCTGCTTGGAAACTAGAATTTATTCAATTAGTAGGAAAACAATAAATTGCTGGGTTTCAGAGTATATGGTACCAGCACACCATTCATGAGTTCGAGGCTGTCGAGCGCTGGATTCTTTCATTTAGAAAATGAGCTCACTTGCTGCTGTTAGAAAAGTAATCAAACAGAGGAGCATTTAAATTATTGGAGGGGACAGTAATTTAATACGTTTGAGGAGTAAAATATTCGAACGTCTGAAGTTTAATCAGTGTGAATACCTCAGCAGATTATTCTAAAAGTCTATTTTACAGACTGTTTCCTTCGGATATTTTTTTCAACAAATTTTCGAATTACCAATTCATTTTTCTGAGAAACTCTTCATACCTCTTCATATATTTTCTGTGTTTTACGTATAAAAGTTTAACCATTTATAGGATATAAATTATAAATATCGTGGTTATAACTAAATATTAATAATTGAACTATTATAAATACATTAAAAATAAAATTTTGAGAAGAAGCAAAATTAAGAATGAATAGAGTAGGGAAAATATTGAATTTCTCTAGTATTAATATATTTCACTGTTTATTCAATAAAAGGTATCACAAAAAGGTTTTATTAGTTATTGCAAAGATATATTTTTGATTGCAGTATGAGTGATGTGATATATAAATTTTAGACTCAATCATTTTGTTCAAAAATTAAAATATGATTTTTAGAGAATTATTAAAATAATTCAATACTCAGATGTATTGCTATTAAAAGAATCGGCAAAATGAAATATCTAGAATTCCAACCATGTTATAAAAATGCCATTTATTCTTTTAAATTATCATTTTTTTCACAAAAATATGTTATAGTTTATCTTTCTGTAGTATTTTAATCCAAACTTACAGAAGTGAGACATTAAATTAAAAGGATTTTAGATTTTTAATCAAACATTTTCGGAAAAAGAACAATTTTGTAAAAAAATATTTTTCTATAAAATTCTAATGTAAGTATATTTTTATTTAAAAAAGTAATACTATTTTGTACGTTTCATTTAGAAATTCTCTAAATTTCCATTTCAATTTTAATTGTAATTTTTTTACATTTTCTGTAATTTTACAGATGATATACAGTAGCATGATAAAAATATTTTTAACAGTTGATTCATTTTTCAAAATTCTAAGTAAAGCTAAGAATTTTGAAAATTGATTCATCTGTTAAAAATTTTTTATTGTGCTATCTGAATGAACCAAAATGAATCATATTTATTTAGACAAAAAATATTTTTTGAAATACATTTACCACTTTTGATAAATAAATAAACTTAAACTGACTTATTTGCTATAAGAAATAAATTTTACTATTACATAATAATGGAACATTAACAAAAAATAACCATTTTTTTGATAAATAACGTATCTGTTTGTCAATAAAAATGAAAAACATAACATTCACTTTACATTGCGGAACTGAATCTTCTTATTTATGGAATGGCAAAAAAGTAATGGCTTTCTAGAAATATAATTTTTTGTTCAGCAAAATACGTTTTGTTATATTTGCTAACAAATTTGAATCTTTAATAGCAAATCTATTAATTTTTTAAATTATATTGACTAAATAATAGTGTATTATCTCAAGCAGAGGAATAAAACATATCATACAATTAAATATTACATTTTATTTGTTTCGTGAAGGAATTATAGAAAATAAACAATCAGTGCTTGTCTTCTAGAAATATATTTGATTGTAGAAACAGATTTTTTTAAACAAAATCTGTCATAATGACCATTAGATATGATTAAATTTATAAGTGATTTTTTTAATAAAAACTGCTTTAATTTCTTATTTAAGAACTATAATTAAGAAATATTAATCTCTTAGTAGAAAATTATTGCTTGTTTAAATTTGAATGTCATGCTTTGATAAAAAATGTAAGTAAAAATTTTACTACAAAGGAATGAATAATTAAAAAATAGTATCTAGAAAATTAAGATAGAATATAAAATATTAATGCAGAACCAGAATGTAAATTAATGTTTTCCTTTTGTAATTTTTCTATGCTAAAATTTTATCAAAATTAATTTAGCTTAAAATACATCATTTATAATCTATCATATCATTTGATACAGAACTTGTATGATTTACGAAATAATATTTTAAATATTTTTATTTTTATATTTTTTAATGTGCTCACATAGAAATTCTTCAATATATTTCTTCTTTCAATTATGATCACTCATATTAATTAATTAAACTGCAGATATTCACAAATTTAAAGTGATTGTTAAGATATTGGTAAAAGTCTAAATTATAGTAAACATTTTGATAAAGATTACAAAAGGAATTACATATTTTTTGCAGAAGCGGGAAGCGGGGAAAAGAACATTCGAAAATAAATTAATTGAAATGTAAATAATAGATCGTAGTAGTTTGACTAAAGAAATATATTTAAATTTTTCCATAAGGAAAAATATTTGAGAAACAAATAAAAAGTTTCCCTTCATTTTATTCTTTCCATAAAATTTTTATTTCATTTTGTTGAAAATCCAGCGTACTGTACGACAATTTTTAAAATATATTTAAATTATCTGATTTTGTATTAACTGAATATTGAATATCTGATGTCATATTTTTTGTAGGTTTTGTAAAATTTGCTGGTGAAATTAGCTATAACATGTAAATAGATATCTATCTATAGAGAAGTTTATACTATTATTCATATAATTAAAATAATACTATATATATATATATATATATATATATATATATATATATATATATATATATATATATATATATATATATATATATATATATATATATATATATATATATATATATATATATATATATATATATATATATATATATATATATATATATATATATATATATATATATATATATATATATATATATATATATACACTATTATTCATATTTCATATAATGAAAGATGAATAATAATATAAACTTTAAACATTTTTATTCAATTTGCAATATTAAAAACTTTTAAATTTTCTATTTAACCACACTGTTATTAGAATATTGAAGGGTATATAAGTTATCTAAATAAACGCAGGCATGTAATATAATATTATGTTTTCAATTTCTAATAAAGTTCTACTTATGCTTAAAAGTGCAACAATTTTTTAATCAAAGGTTAAAGATTTTAGAATAAAGAAATAATTTTTAAAATTATTTTATACGCACACTTATTGCAAACAAAAAAAATAATCATATTAAATCAAAAATACTGATTCAGTTTTTCATATAATGAAGTGTTATGCAAGAATAACCTTATATTTCAAACTATTTAATATTCTTTAACATAATTTTAAAAATAATATTTTTAACTAACCCACAATAAAAATAATATCTTGTCAATAAACGATGTTTCACATCAGATAAATGTTTAAGTAAAATGTAATTATTCATTAAATATATATTTGATTACATTTTAATCATATGTTTATATTAGTGTCGTGCAATATTTAATACTGTTAATTTAAAAATATGGTTTTAAAATTGATTAAATGAAATGTTTCAAATAAAGTTTCAATGAAACGTATGTGTTTAAGACATAAAATTCTTAATTAAATAATTGTTTTGTGAATTCCTTAATCTTAGACTGGAACGAGAGATTCTAAAAGAATATATTTAATTAGTTTAAGTAAATTTTGATTAAAATTTCGTTTGAACCTTTTAAAACTAGATAGAAATACCTTTCTGTGGTCACAGACTCATATAAATAAAATAATACTTAATCATTATCCTAATTTAATTTTTGAAATAACAGAAAAATATTAATTTAAAAACATTAAAATAATCTCTATATAATTCAGAGTACGATTTCATGTTTTAATTGAATCAAAATTAGCGAAAATAATTTAAATGATTTTTGTACTACATTTTACAATCTAGCATATTGCTTATAATTTGATCTCTAATTATGATTCTTTTTCTTTCCCTTTCATTGTTAGAAAAAAGCTCGTTATTTATAAGAAAGTGTAGTTGTTGCCGCCTATAATGTGTGTGTGTATTCTATTTATAAGCATATAATTTATAACTTAAACTTTAAAAATTAAATCAATTTAAAAACTATAGTAAAAATAAGTGTGACATGTTATTCAAAACTGAAATCTTTTCAAATGTTATTTGTTTTAAAGTAGGAATAATATAGTAAAAATTCTGTATTTATTTTTTCTTTCCGTTTTAATTAATATGCCATCCTTGAGGATGTGAAAGACTCATAAAATTCATGTCAGCATAGTTTTAATTATTAATTTCTATTCTAAGAGATACGTTTTTATTTCCATTCATATTTAATATTTCCCTTTGAAAATGGAAGTAAATAGAGAATTTGAGAGAAACTCATACCACACAAAAAGAAACAAGCTGATTTCCGCTTCGAAGTGAGAAACCTATACAGACACATTTACAGTTAACAAAAATAAGTGGTAGAAACATCTTCACTTTCCTTTTAGACGAAAGCAAAAGAAGGTGATAAATACATTGCGAAAGTTTTGGAAAATAACCCTTTTGAAATCGACCAGCCACGCTAAAAATTCCTCATGTGCGTTTGTAGTCGTTCACTGAAAAGGAAAGTTGAATGGATCTAAAGTATTTCATCCCAATCTTAGGGGAAAAGAAATAGAGAAAAATTCTTTAGGGAAAGAAAAAATAAATAGCAGGTGCCAGCAAATAGAAATAAAGGACATACGACAAAAAGAATCTCTGTATACCAAAGAAGAAGGATTTCCTGCAGAAAAACTCAAGTTGATTACATCTATACATTTTCATTTACTCTTATGTTCCTTATGTTCCATTTGTCCATTTAATTAATATACTGTCCTAATCACAGTAAACTATGCTTTTTTCAGCGTTTATTGGGGATATTGTTTTAAAAACTGACAAAGTAGAAAAGAGGTTTTGAGATTTTGTTCATTTGAAGCCATCATGAAAATATTAGATATCAGTATTGAATTTTGAAACAAATAAGAACTGATTCTCTATTATTTTCCTAAATTTTGTTAAAAGTAAAATAATTTTATTAATTTAATCCCATTAATTTAGTGATACATTGAACATAATAATATGATTGACATTTGTATTCACCTATAATATATATTAGACATATAGTAGATTAGAATATATTGCTGTAGATAATAAATGATTATGAGATGAACCAACAAGAATAATTTTGTTAAAAATGTTTCAAATTAATAAAATATAGAGAGTTTTCATTTTTATTTTAATAATACCTTTACTTTATATCAAAAGCAAATATTTATAATATTTTTTTCTTTGTTTATGATTATGGAAATCATTATATATGAAGCAATAAATTATGCCATATTGCTTATGTATTTGCAAATTAATTAAGACAAACTTTTTTTTTTTCATATTATTCCTTTCTCATGAATTTTCAGCCTCAAACCAGTTTCAATATTCTTACAACATGCCATTTCCTATGAATAGTCTCAACCGGTTTGACCACGTGATCATGATAAGTCGAAAATGTTTCGCTTCGTTTGCGCTTTAATTGATGTAAAAGTGGTCGATTGTGTGAAATGTCGGTTTTTGAGGTGTAGTTAAAAATAAATAACATTCTCATGAAAAGAACTAGAATCATTACCCTTAGTCTGCATAATTCTATGAATGTGAAGGATATTGCAACAGCCAGATGAAGTTGGAAAATCTAGTGTTTCTAGGACTTTTAATGAGCAAAAACATTTTGGGGCAGTGTCTCCAAAGTGTAAGACTGAATATTGACACAAACGAAATACCACACCTCGAACAAACAAATTTTTTGTACGAAATAATAAAATGCATCCTAGCAAAACAAGTACAGATCTTCAGAGATAATTATTAGCTACTGGGGCGAATGTGCATTCATCGATTATTCAATCTGAGGGATTTGCAAGAGAAAACACCAATCAGTAAACAATTATTAAACCTTACAATGAAGAGAAAAAATTTGATTTTTTTCTCTGCGTTTGCGTGGTGAAATATCAATCCTGGATTGCACAAAACTGAAAAAAGGTTGTATTTAGCGATGAAAATTATTTTTCTTTCAACGAATTTCACCAAAATTTGTCAGGCTAAGTAATGGAGAACTCATCAGGGAACAAAAATTTATACAAACAGTTAAATACCTTCAGAAACAGATGTTTGGGGGTTATTTTACTTTTGGATGACCTAGCAACTTAGTATCAATTGAAGGGATCATGGACTTCACAAAATATTTTTCTATAGTAGAAATAAAAAATGTGCCTAAGATGCGAAGGTTTGCTGGTGCTGTTGATAGCTTTAAACAATATTTACTTTTTGTCGTACTTTTAAGATAGCAAATGTTTTTTCAAAAATTGAAATTAAGGTATTTGGTTTGGCCTGGTAATCCCCCTGATGCAAATCTCATAGAAAATTTGCTGAGCATTGTAAAGAAACGTGCGAGTAAACTAAATTGCTTAACAAAACATTGATTGAGAATGCTATAAAAGTTTATCTTCGTGCTATCAAGATCTCAAAAATAAATGTTATAATTTAGGGTAATTATTACCAAACTGTGTACAGTATTACATTTAAGCTACTGGAGGACATATATCAATTTCGTTTGCTATACCGTACATTCAAAATTAACATATACTAATTAAACATCATTTTTGAAAATTTTTGTTTGTATTTCTTTCATTTAGTTTTCACAATTGTGTACACATATGCTGAAAAATTAATTTCAAACCTAAGATTAGTATTTTATAGTACGATCTTTGTATGGATAATATTAGTTTCGTTAGTGCATTCATGTTAAAAAACTTTCAAGCATTAGCTATGCAGTGTTTTATTTCTCTAAATTGATAAAGAGGAAAGTGCTTTTGGATGTTATATATATTCTCTTGTATGCCATACATTTTCTGAGATTTAGACACGGCCTTTGGAGTGGCCAGAGAAGAAATTGCAAATCAAAGAAATCAAACAGATTCAGCAATTCAATTTTGAACCTGCCAAATTGTTTACAATTGTTCAAGAAACCATTTATGAACACTTATGGCACTATTTATAGTTGCATTATAGTATAACATTTCAGATTGCAATTGATCATCCAATATATCTAGGTCTCGTTGTTTAATTTCGAAGTAAAATGCTTTTTTTAGCTTCTTGAGCTTTTTAATAAATTCGGCATCTTCCTTTAGTCCAAAATAAAGTTTAAATTAATTCATCTAACCAAATTATCCCATTCAAATTTTCGGGATGTCCAAGGTTTTCTTCACCGTCACCAAAGTAATCGAGATTTTGCATTTCAGACAGAAATAAATGCTTTATTTACAAACAATCCAACATGATTTCTTATCAGCTGCAATTCTCTGTGCATGGTTCAAGCTGTTGAAAAAATTGGTTTAATATATTTATCATTTATAGAACATTGCATAGGATTTATAGTTACCATATGTCTTAAGACTGATTTTAAGAACTTAATCAGATTTTTAAGATGTTTTAGGACTGATTTGAAGGAGATTTGCTGTCTTCATAATCAAGGTCTCTGCAAATGGCAACAAACAATAAGCTTTTTTCAAATGGTAAAGATTTGCTATTTTTTCATTTCACTTCATTAATCGTGAAATACTCTCTTACACTTTTCAAAAGCAAGTATTCTGACTACGTAAAACCATGTCAGAAAACTCTTTGCATTCATCATTAACAATCATTTAAATGAAAATCAATCTTAAAGGTTTCCAAATTTTTAACCAGTGTAAATATATATGTACATATACTATTGAATGCATACATTTATATATATTAACATACATATAGATGTTAATATATATAAATGTATCAGATATATATCAGATGTAGATTTATCTCAATATGATGTACAAAATAATTAGGATTATTTTAATTACATTCCTTATGAAGATTTTTAAGAGAAATGATATGATGTGTGATATGAAAAATATATTTCAAGTGAAATGTATTTTGAAAGAATTATTAATTAAAAATGAAACAATGTGACACAGTTTCAAATTGTAACATTTTTGCTTTATTTATTTTTCTTATATGATATTATTTAGCTAATTAGGTGCTAAAGGATTCATAACATCTAACCAAACTTCATTTAACGGTATAAACTTTTGTTGAAAATTATACAGTAAAATATAAAATGACATTTTACATTCAAGAATGTGGGCCATTTTCTATTAATTTCATACATAACAGAGAGTAAATAATAATCTCTTACAACAAAAATTGTCGTGATTTTATTCAAATATTAACATTTATTCCATTTGAAGTAATGCATTTTCAGCACCAGTTGAATGAAAATTGCACACCATATTAAATTATACAAAATAATAGCTTTTTACTAATTGAAATATAAAAGTCATTATATCTTTCATAGTAATTTTTTTAATAAATAAATTATTTACTTTAAATATATATTCAGTAACAAAAATTTCAGGTTTTTCTAAATAATGAAAATAAAAACACGCAGGAATGAGTTATATACGCTTAATGAAATTACACCACAATATTATCTAGAGAATTTTTCTGCGTTCAAAAGCCTGTAACCTTATATATTATATTACCATTAATATTTTATTATACATAAATATGCTTTAGGGACGTAAACTGAAAAAATCAAATAAAGAAAATAATTGAGAAAATACGTGCGATGATTACTTTAGGCATAACTACATGCTTTGCCTAAGTGAATTATTGTATACAAGCAAAAACTTTTTTTTACCTTAGAAGTCGAACACTTTACGATAGATAAATGAAAATGAAAAAAAATAACGGAAGCGGCAAACAAAATGGAAGGCTTGTGAGATGGCGAGGACATGAGTAGGAACCGACAAATCGGATATACATCTTCCCCAGCCTCTCCAACCTGAGTGTTGTGAGAAGAAAACAGGTGAGAAGCTGACGTTTCGAAAAGCGTTTCAGCTGCTCCCTCCGCTGTATCTCTCCAACCTTCATTTTTCAATTGCTTGAAGAAGAGTTTAGTTGTTTCATGAACGCTTCAAAGTTTGAAAATATCATGAGAAGAATGGAATTCTCCCCCTTCTCAACAAATGCCTCACTCGAATAGGATGGTGTTGAATAATAAAAGGTGAAGGGATGTGATGCATTTCAAAGAAAAATATAATTTTCCTTCATCTTTTGAAATAAAAACTGTACATATATAAAAGATTTTAACTTACTTAAATTTATTATTTGTTAGTTTAAGCTCCATTTGATCCATCATCGATTGAATACATTTTCTTTATGTAAAAGGGTCGTAAGTTAATAAATGACTAATATTAAATTTATCGATTTAAATTTATATATTTATTTAAACAAGAAAAAATGAATCAAGAGTCAATTTTAAAAAGTACAGAAAGTTTCATAGAGTGAATAAAGAATGTATTAAAATAGTTGATTATCAAAGTAATGAAAATATCTTAAACTTTTTTTACAATGAATCCTTTATAAGTTTTGTTAAGAACCCCATTTTGCATGCAATCCACCTTAAAATTATATAGAATCGATTCACACAAATAATCAAAACTGTTTAGCGAAATATTGTTCTATTCTTCATGAGGTTATAGAGAAATTGCTTGAAAAGTTGCGGGTGAAGAGTATCGATGAATTATAGAACACTCTAAACTAAATCGAAAAGATTTTATTAGCTAAATTTTTTATACTTCTTCTCAATAATTCCTACTCTCACATACAACTAGTCCAGCATAAAAACTTGACAAATTTACAAATATTAAAACCAATCCATCACCATGCTTGAAATTTGTAAAGACAAAATCACGATTATAGGTTCGTGAATGACGAACGTATAATCGTGAACAAATACTCGTTCAAACGCTTCAAACGAATACTCGGCCTGAGGAAAAAATCTGAAATTCAATTCACAAACCATATTGCATTTTTTCACTTACCAATAGATCAGATTAAGTTTGTCTTTAACATCAGTGACGAGTTGCTTAGTTGTGATCTGTAGTAAATGTTTTGCTCTTGAAGGTGCCTTCTATCTATACTCATTGTCACCTACGAATCTAAATAGCGATTAAGTTCTGAAGTCACTTTTGCTGCAGTTGTTCAATTTTATTCATTAAATCTACTTCACACTCTTTCATTCAGATTCTATTTCCATCCACTTTTTTTGCCGAATCCGTCCTATAAACAATATTTATATTCTGTATTGTGTCCATGAAAGTTGGGAAGATTCAATTATACTTGCTCCAGCTAGAAGAGATCCTACTATTTTGTCCCTTTGAAAATTTAAAGGTTAGACTTTAGACATATCTTAATGTTTACGAGCAACATTAGAAAAGGTTTCTTTTGTTTAGAGTTTTTCCCATTATTTTGAAAACTATCTATATACACACACACACACACACACACACACACACACACACACACACACACACACACACACACACACACACACACACACACACACATATATATATATATATATTTATATTTATATATATATATATAAATATATATATATATATATATATATATATATATATATATATATATATATATATATATATATATATATATATATATATATATATATATATATATATATATATATATATATATATATATATATATATATATATATATATATATATATATATATATATATATATATATATATATATATATATATATATATATATATATATATATATATATATATATATATATATATATATATATATATATATATATATATATATATATATATATATATATATATATATATATATATATATATATAGATAGATACATAGATAGATAGATAGATATAAATTATGAATTCATGAAATTTTATACTAATTCATGTTTATACAATTGTATCCTTAATAATAAAACTATACTTAAAATATTGATATAATTTATTTTCCAAAATTTTTTATTTTTGTGCAATATGATTGTAAAGTAAACAAATGTTTGGCAAATAATATTATTGAATAATAATGACGAAATATATTCGAAGAATTATTTTTAGGCCTATATTTATAAAAAAACATCATAGGTTTCATTTATAATCATAACATTTGAGAAAATTTGAACTTGGATCATTACTAGCCTTCAAAAACTATAATTTATGTTTATATAAACAATATATACTATAAAATTTGCATGTCAAAAAACAATTATGTATTAATAATAGCAAAAAATGTGACTTATCATTGAGGATTATCCAAGCACCTTATCCTAAAAAATGAATGAATTGCAAAAATATTTTGATAAAATCTTTGAACTGAAATTTTGAAATGAAAACTAAGTAAATTAAAAACATTTGATTAAGGTTTTAATGTAAAAAGTTGTATCAACAAATAATGCATGCGTCAATTTTACTTTAAATTTAAAAGGGCAAGCTTATTTAGTTGTTAAAAATTTTAAAAACTGGCAAACTATTTTAAATTATAGAAAGGAAGCTAAAAAAATACAAAAATTTGATTTCAAAATTTAAAATATATAAAATTGTTTCAATAATAATGTTATTTATGTAAATATTTGCTAAATGTTTATGAAAAAGAATGTTAGCAATTAATTGACCAAATGATTACAAGAAAAAGTTATCGACTTTCATTGCACAAAAAATACATTTTAATTAATATAGATTTTAATTTATATGGAATTAAATAATTCTCTCTATCACACTCAAGAAACAGCATTTTGAATGCACTTGTATTAATTCTTAATTCATTCCACTCTTTAAATATTTTTTATTTCAAACTACATTCTGAAATTATTTCCACGTAATTATTTGCAAAAATTATTAGAATATATGACTGCAATAAAAATTATTATTTTTACTTAAAAAGTTTTAATTACCGCTAAAATTAAATATTAATTTTTAACATTAAATCAATGAATGTTAAATTTTCTTATTAAATAAAATATTTCTTAAGCATTTCTGTAATTTTATTTCATTAAATAAATTTTTATTAGAAAAAATAGGAATTTTATTCTGTTAGGAAAAAATTTAAAGCAGTTTATCATAAAAAAATGGGTTAATTGTAAATTTTACGACAAATGTTATGTCAACTTACATATGAATAATATGTTTCAACCTATATATAATTCTTAGATGGGTTTGTACGAGTTAAAATTGATAGCATAATACTTATCGAAATGTAGTAAAAAATTTAGTGAATGTGTAATTTTTAGCTATTTTGGTGTTGCTTAAGTTGTAATATTGTTTTCTAATATATTCTGAATATAAATAAATTATTCATATAGTATAGCAATATAAAATAAAATATTTTTTCAAAAAGATATGCAAAAGTTTTCAATGAAATTGTAAGCGTTTTTATTTTACTTTAATTATTATTTTTCTTCTGAACTTTAATTACTTAACCATATTTACACCTATTATATATATTAATTTTATATTTTATATTAATTTTTTTTCTGTTAATTATTTTTACATATCTTATTTGTTAGATAAGATAGCAATTGGTTTTCAAAACAAAATTGTTTTTTTTCCCTTTTTTTAAATAAAATTGTATCAAAAACAATTATAAACACGTGGAGAATAGAATTTTTCTATTGTCAGAATTGTACTAGATTTGGTACTTCAGCCAGCCAATTTCATTTAAACTGATATGTTAATCCTTTATATTGTATCAAATTCCTCAGTTAGTATGATTTAGAAGTTTATAGGAGGATTGTAAGCTCAGGATTTTATCTTGTAATCCCGGTTTAAAATTACAACATGTTTATTCTGATTGGCAGAAATGATAAACAGGCATTTTATTCCAATACATTTAACTAATGTGGAATTTGAACTACAAATATTAACAAATAGGTATGAATGCATTATTTCATTTGTTTTATTAATCAAAGTTAACATTATTAAGAAAAATGTTAGGCTATATAATTTGAGGTATTATACAAATTGCAATCGTATGTCAAATTTATAATTTCTTAAAAGATATAAAACGCTATTTTTAAGATATTATAAAAATATTACTATTTAAATGTTTCACATATAATTAAGAAATCAAATGTGTAAATTTTATTCTAAATAAAATTTTGAAAATTGTCCCAAAATTTAAAAAAATTAGATATAATAAGTTTTAGACTTTAAATTTTAGTACAAGAGCAGCTTGTAATTAACTTAAATTAATGCTAGTTGTCTACCTAGCATACGTGCTTCTTTTAAATTCATCTAGGATTTTATAATATTGGTCATTAAGTAATCTTTAATTATGTTAAAATATTCACATGCACAAAGAAGTTTAACTGCATAAATGAAAAATTGATGCACGTTTCTACTAAATTAATTATAAACTCTTTAACACGTGCTATTAAATTATGCTTGCAAATTGTTGAAACAGCTGATATGTTAAATTAAAGGCAAGCATTGTTAAAATATTCTTCCCTTTATAATGGTGAAGCATAACATTAATTTACGCGTAATTGATTAAAATAAACCAGTTAATTAAGTTTTGTGTTTTATTTCTTCCTCATTTGTTAGAGCCATGAAAGTACATACGTTGTATTAAATGATTCAGATAAGATTAAATATTTATTCAAATAAGCCATATTTCTATCTTTATTCCGTTTAATGAAGTTATTTCTTCAATAATGAAAATATTTTAGAAACTTATCGCGCATATTGTATGGTCAAAATTTTGAAAAGCCATTTATCATTAAATTTAAACTGTGATTTTTTTATTTATAAATTTTCTATCTTTTGCAAAATGAAGCGCTGTCATAAGATTCATTTACTTAGCAAAGCATTTGCATTGTATAAAATATGCTCGTGACTGATTAACAATAATTTTACAATGAATGTACTTATTTTTCATAAAACATAATTTAATAAAATACTATTATTTCAATAAAATTCCGATAACATAAAAATATTCAACTATGTAACACAAAATTAATAAAATTACTCATAATCCAGTTGCTATAAGCGTAATGGTTCTTTAACGTTCAATACTATTAAAAATAGGAGATTTTACATTTTAACATTTTTTCAAGAATAAAAGAAGGTGATGTTGTTAACAATTTTTCTGATTTACCATTTTTGTGTTCAAAGAAGATTACTCACATCATATGGGAAAAGTTTTCCATTAAAAAGAATAAATAAAGGATGTACAAAATTGTCACATTTTAAAAATAGCAATCAATTACTACGCTGTATTTCATATGGTTATTTGGTTTTAAACGCTTTTATATATATTATAATATATAATAGTATAATATATATAATATATATATATATATATATATATATATATATATATATATATATATATATATATATATATATATATATATATATATATATATATATATATATATATATATATATGTATGTATATATGTATGTATATATGTATATACTATTATCTATTATATATATACAATTTTAACTAACTTTCTTATTTAAAATATAAATATCTTTCATGTCAAAAGGAAAATAATGATGTATCAACTGATAGCTGAATTTCAGATTCCTTGGATGAAATAAGGGAAGCTTATTTTATCCTAAGACTTGGTTTTAATGAAGTCAAAATTTCATCTCTTCTTCTATTTTATCTATGAGATGAAAATATCTCCCTTGAAGAAACTGCATCCTCTTTGCATGAATACACATTTCTATATACAAATTATATTCCTGCTTTACTGAAGAGCTGTTTCAAAAGGGTGCTACTCATTTCTGGAGACACTTTTACTTTAATGAAAAGCTTTCCGGCTGATATTGCTATTTATTTTTCTCTTAAGATCTTTTTGAAAAATCGAAAGAAAACGGTTGTGATAAAGAAAAAGCTTTAATCGACGGTCTCTTTTTTATGTGATATTCCGCATAAAATTTCACATTTGAAATGAAAAAATATGTTCCCTTTCATGAATGAATTAATTCCACACTTTGGATCACCTAACTTGCTGAAGGAGTGAGAATTATCTAAACTTTGCGATAAATTTCTAGCATTTTTAGGATTTTTTTTATAAATTTAAAAAGTCTTGACTATATATATTTTATTTAAAGTAAAAAAATAATAAATATTTTAGAAATAAAAACATAATTGATCAATTTTTATATTTTGTGTTTTTTCAACAGTAAAATTTGATGTTATTAAGATATTATTAAAAATTAATTAATGAAGGAAATGATTATTAAATATTATTTTTTAAAAATGTTCTTCTTGCTTAATACCTAATTTTAAAAAAATACACACCTTATTTAATTATACTTGCAAACTAAATTCGTTTTAATAATGATAGTATTTTATACTTTTTCTATTTTGGAAGAATACTGGAGTCATTTAAAGAGCCTATTTTAGATTTCTGCAAATCGAAAACTTAAAATAAAAAGTAGATTCAATTTTTCACAGAAAGCTCATTTCATAATAATATATGAACTATATATTACACCCACAACACAGACACACAAATACATGTAGGTGTTTCAAAATGTAAGGTAAAAAAACATTTAGAGAAAACGTTTTTAAGGAAAAATATATGTATACAATTTACTAAGTATGTACATATTACTTTATACATAGTCACAACGACTATCTAGGCATTTGCTCCACCTGTACACCAAGCCATTGAAACCGACATCGAAAAAATCAATGTCAAGGATGGCCAACCATGTCAATGCCGCTTGATGAATTTCAGCATTAGTTCTGAAATGCTGACCTCTCAATAGTTGTTTTAAAGCTCAAAAGAGATGGTAATCGCTTTTGGTACAAGTTTTGAAATGTAAGAAGGGTGGTCTGATTTTCCACGTAAACCCAACAAATCGCGCGTACCTGTGGTTGTATGTGATCGGGCATTGTCGTGCAACAACATGACGCCTATAGTGAGCAATCCTGGCTGTCTACGGCGAATTGTCTCTCCCAATCTACCCAGTGTAGCACAATAACTGGCAGCATTTACAGTTTATACATGAGTATGGAAATCAAGCAGTAGAACGCCTTGATGATCCCAAAACCTGGGACCATAACTCACTTTCAAAGTGCTTTGTATTTCTTTCGAGGGGGATGAAGGA
This sequence comes from Latrodectus hesperus, assembly GCA_037975125.1. Classification (NCBI taxonomy): domain Eukaryota; kingdom Metazoa; phylum Arthropoda; class Arachnida; order Araneae; family Theridiidae; genus Latrodectus; species Latrodectus hesperus. Next base: position 28,343,668 of record CM075856.1, on the reverse strand, counting down.
TGTTTCCACGATATTGAATACTTCAACTCGGCGTCAAGTGATGCACCCATGTTTCATCAGCGGTAATGATCTAGTGTAGGAACGTAAAACCTTCCCGATTATAATAATTTCATTACAACCCCATTTGAATTGTTTTGTGCTAGTCTGTGAGTTGTCTCAATGCCCAACGAGCAAATTACTGCTTGTAGTCATATTATTCATGCACAATATTGTGAACACTGGCTAATTGAGATATTGAGCTCTTCTGCAATTGCACTCAGACTTATGTGACGATCACCTTGAATCAAAGCTTTGACACGCAAGCGTTTTCATCCCTGGTGGGCATGCTTGTCATCTCTGTTCTTTTTTATCTCTCAAATCTGTTCTGATGTTTCAAATTCCGTGCACCAAAATCACTCCTGTTTTCGTGACATAATACGTTTACCATACACTCCCACCAGTTGCCGGTGAAGTTCAGCTGAAGAGTTTTTATTTAACCTTATTACACTTCTAATTTCAATTGTGAACCATGTTTTCATTAACGCAACCATCTTCTAACTGAGACTTTGACTTGTTACTTAATTAACTCCATCGACCGGCATGGATCGAATACTGTGATTGGTTTAGTTATTTATCTTAATACGAATTCGTATTAATACAAATAATTTGAACACCCGTCGAAGCATACCTTCTGATAGTTTTGAAGTTTTGAAAACATTTAATTTTCATTTCTCACATTATCAAGATTTTAATAATACATTTTTGTGATTTTCAAATTAGTTAGGAAATCTGAGTTTTGCGTATACATATTATATTAGTTCTTATGAAAAAAGTACTATTTAATCTAATAATAACAGTAATAATTATTAATAAGAGTGAATCAAAAGTAATACTCGGAGTTTAATGTGCCAATATTAATCTTAAGATTTACATGCATTAAAAAATGTTTTGGTATTAACAAGCAAGAACACATCATTAGAAATGTTTTAAAATTTGGCATATCACTGTATAATTGCACCATTTTTGGATTTTTTTCAAATAAATTATTCATTTATATAGTTTAATTTCAGGAGCTCAAATTGTTTTATAAATTAGTTTTATCAACAAATCGCAATGTATATTTATAAGACAATAATTTAAAATTATTTTGAATGTCATTAAATCTTTATACCATCTAAAATATTAATATACAGCAAAAACCTTTTCCAATTAAAAATTATTTATTCAAATTTTTATAGATTTAACTGAGAAAAAATTCAAGAAAAATTTCTTAAAATAGTTTTTCGAACGTTTGGTGCATCTTTGAATGCAATTTTTACATGGTAAATCATTTTCTGCTGACTTCAATACAAATAAGAAATTAAACATGTTTAAAATAAAACAACGGATTAGAACACACCAGACAACGAATAAGAACACGAATTACGTCTGTAAAATTTTTATATTAGTTTATTATTTTTCTGCTCTCCAAACATTTTACAGTTTTTAAAAAATAGCAATATAAAGAAAATATATCCTCTAATTTTCTCAATTTTTTATTCACATACTATTTTATATTAATCAATTGATACCTATTATCTGCTTTTTACCAACACAAAGTAATTAATATTAGATCCAAAACTTGTTTTCTTTGCAAAATGTATTTTTCATTTATAAATGGAATTAGGTTTTCAAAGCTTATTATAAAAAAAAGGCTTTGTGTCCGAAAATGGTTTGCATCTACAGGTAATAAAAAATCCTGTATGTAGTAGTAAACAGGTAATAAAATAACCTGTATGTATGAAATAGTTTCTAATATAGTATGACCTTATTTATGAGGTAAAATGATTTATTCTTATTTTTCAATAGTATGTTTTCATTCATAAATTGAAAATAGTCGAATTTATGTTGTATTTGAAAATACCCGATACTTGTTTTAATTTGTTTTTGGTTTTTTAGCTTTAATTGTGTTTAAAAATATAAAAAATGCACAAAATAACTTAAATAATACAGAAATTGCAATCATGCTAAATGAATTTAAATATAACTAACACTTTAAATAACATTTTTTAAAATCTCTTAAAGTATATAATATAAGAAAAGTGCAAGAATTTAGAATATCTTTCATAATTAGACGTTTTGCTTTTCATTTTGAACTACATTATTTTATATGTTGGACGTAAAATGTATTCTTCTACTTCTTGTAATTTTTTAAACTAGTTCAGAAATCAAATGAGATTACTTTTTGATGAAAGATCATGTAACTACAGTAAAGTCCTAAGTAGATAAAACTATTTAATAACTGTATGCAATAAAAATATAGCAATGTACTTGTTTTTATTATTTTTCGTTACTTGTGTTTCTTGGAATTTTTTGTTTCGTATCTTCGTTAACTTACAGTTCATTTAAAAAGATAAATTTCATCATTTTTAAATAATTTTTCATAAATTAAAGTTACATTTTATAATATAAAAATCTCGAACATGAATTATTACCATGTTCAATAAATTAAAATTTAAGTGAAAGAAGATTTCTATATTTAATTCGATGATTTCATTTTTAAAACCGGAAAATGCTTTTAATATTTGTAATATCTTACAAAAAAATTCTTGAAGAAGGAGTTGCTTTATTAAAATCTGTTTAACATTGGAGAATAATTCAGAAAAAAAATTGTAGGTCAAAGTATTTATAAAAATTGAAGAAAATGTTTGAATGATTTTTAACAAAGAAATTTTATTTAGTAAAAACATTTTTACTGTTTTACATTTTGATCAGAATTTTTAGAAGTTTTTAAATATTTAATATAAAATATTAAAAAAAGAGAAAAAATTGCAATAATTTATAACATAAATATTAATTTACTCAATAAAATTTTAATGATGAAGCAAATGTTGTTTAAATTATTGATTAATGATCTTGTTCCATTTCAATACAAAGATAAATTCAAATTATAAAAGTTAAATACTATTATGTTTTTATCATTTTATTTTGTTGTTAAATGTCTAAAAGTAATATAATTTTAATAAATAAATTATAACATGTGTAAAATCAAACAATATTTTAAAATTTATTGTAGTTCAAAGAAATAGAATTTTATTTTGTGTTATTATAGCTAGAAAAATTACGTTTTTAGATTATCTTTAAATAGTTTTTGTCTTGGAAAACCTTATATTATTTTATTTATTTATAGTATGATTAATTTTATATGTTGAAAAATCAGAACTATGTTCTAAATAAATGTACAACAAAAAATGTAGTTGTGGTAATCTAGTGGTTAGAACATCAGCCTTCTGTCCTGAAGGGCTGGGTTCGATTTCCAATGCCGCAAAAGACCCACCGAGTACGTGCGAATTGAAAGTCCTGTGGTTTGTCGTTGAGCAGTTAACATGGATCTAGTGATCTGGAAAAATTCCCTTTCAGGTCAAAATTGAGGGAGTGGGTGATCTGGTGGTGCCATCTATAAGAAGAGCCTTATAACATATCGCAACTTTACCTTTCTTGTGCTTTGGTTAAACGAAAAGCGCAACTTTCTATCTGAATTTCGCATAGCCCTTCGGCTAGCGAGCTTGGCTTGTCCAAGTGTCATGACATAAAATTGCATTATAAATGTAGGATTTGAGTTTCTTTTTCTAATCTGTGTTAAGCGTTATTAAAACACTTTATTTTGTGATATGTTTTCTTATAGATACAATAATTTTATCTGGTCTGCTTTTTAAGCATATTCCATATTTGCGACTGCAAGTTATTATGGAACCCATTATAACAAAATGTGTCTCTAATATTTCTATAAATGCAAAATTAGTACTACAAGACACGTAAAACATAAACATAAAGCTTTATCTTTTATAACTAAATTATGGTTATATTAGAATTGAAATGATAAAATACTTTATTTATACATTAATGTGGAACCCATATTTTCATTTTTATTGTTCAGTAAATGAATTTTATGTTTGCAAATTACGAAAAATTAATTTATTATAATAAAATAATTAAAAACAAATTTTATTCCCATTGAATTTTTGATTTTATGTTTATTTAGACAATGGCCTAAGACTATCATATGATGAATTGATTACCGTGAAACGTTATGAATATTATAATCGAATGAAAAAATTATTTTATAATCAATTCAGATAATATGTTTTTAATTTTTAGCCATTTATGAAGATAAACAAAAACTTTGATTTTTATTAAATTTAATTGTTAATATTTAGATAATTTAAAATATTAGGTGATCATTTACTTTGATAGATACTTTACTTTCTTTGAAATACATATTTTGTCTGTAAATATAAAATCATTCAACTGCAAAATAGATTTTATTTTCAAAGACCTAACTACTTAATAGAAACTTGCTATCATTTAACTGACCCAAAATTTATTTTATATTTATAATAAAAATTTTAACAGATTTCATTACTACATAAGAAAATATAAAAGACGAAACGTTCTTTCTTGAAAAGACCCTAAAAGAAAAAATAGTGCATGGAATGTCCTGTCGTCAAGGGTAACAGTTTGACGGTAAGCCTTCTCCGACAGGGACAAAGACTAGCTCTAAATCACAGGAACTCCAAAGCTGTAGAATCAAGTTTCTACAGACGAGAGACACCGTAATTGGAAATCGAACCTTCAATTTGTGTGTATATCGATCTAAAAATCGAACCTGGAACCTTAACAGAAAGAGGAATTTCCGCTTTTTTTCCCTTCCTTTTACTTCCTTCTAGCCTTTCCCTTTCTCATTCTTGTTCTGGAGAAGGCAAAAATCTTCCAAGACGTGTTTCTGTGACTGGCAGAAACTGTGGTTTCTGGAGAGCTGTGTTAATTGGACAGCTTTATCTGGCCTTCTGTATTGATTCCAAACAATTTTATCGCCATGCTCTCATACAAGCCTACTCCCTAAAATGGAATGTTTTCATTTCCTGTGTGTGTGTGTGGCTCTAGCGTCAGTTGTGGATGCATCGCAAAGCCCCCACTTCCCCAGAATAAAAGATGGGAACGCTCTCACAAGAGTGGGAAATACCCTAGGATATTTGATAATTGGATTTGGTAGGGTGTGTTAACATCCCTGCCTACTTGCTGCGGAAATCTTTATTTGTGCAGCTCTCCATAATGTCAAGAATAAAATTGATCTAATTTATTGTGCAAATCTTGGAATTTTCCATCTTTAAAATAACCCTTTGATTTATATGTGATATTAACTGATACATAATTAATAATGAAAGACATATATAAAGATATAACTAATGAGGTGATAACAATTGGATAAATTTGTATTGAAATTATGTATATAACTATAATTATACAAAATAGCTTTAATCACAAATCATTTTTAATTCAAAATATATTTCTTAACAAGATCTTATAAACTGCATTGTTATCCTTTATTAAAGAATATATTTATATATTTTTAATTTTTTTCCCATTTTCTTCCAATTATTATTTAATATTTCTCAACAGCAAATACTTTTTTTAATTTATGAGTATGATCTTTTAAATATACAAATAAAATTATTATATAATTTTAAAATGTAAATATTTATTTTTCAATAAATTTAATTTTGATAAAAGAAAAAAAATTAAAATGGGAAAACGTTACTCAAAATATATGTGTAATTTAAAATAGTATAAAATTAAAAATTAATTCTCTTAAAAAATGTCAACATTTCAGCTTCAATTAATTTTCAAATTAAAGTATAGTTACACAATTAATAAAAAATGTGCAAGATATATCACTTTCATCAGTGTAGTAATTTGGGAAATTTCAAATGTAAAATTGTGTTGTTTCCTTATAACTATCAGTTTTCCAACAAAATGATTGCAATTTAGCTATTAAACCCTTTAGTCAAAGTCATATTTAACGCCTATTTATGTGAACAAAATTTGTTTAAATTATGTAAAATCCTTCAAGTAATAACAGCATTAGCATTGCATATAAAATGTTACAATTGTAAAAGTTAACGCAAAATATATGAATTTTCACAAATAATATTGAGAAAAATCCTTCACACTTATTTCAGTTATAAATTTTTTAGTGCTGAAGAAATATTACTCTTAATGCCATTTCTGAGTTTAAAACTAATCTTGACAATTACTGAATGAGAAAAAAATGGTCTCAAAATTTCTGAGAGCTATATCATAACCCAATTTTTTATTTAGGCTATAACAACCAACAAACATGACTCCCAACTTTTCATTGCTCTAATACCAGGCAATATTTTCCACGCAGAAAAGAATTTTCTAAATTACTGACATCACAACTCCTTCTATGTAAGTTTAAATGAAGCAACTTGAGATGCTCCATATTTCTTGTATTCTTGAATGGGAGATTGCTGTCATAAATCCAATTCTTTGTCCTCTACAGAAAACACTTTGAGTTGCACAGACGTGACTTCAAGAGTTACGCATACAAGAACATGCTTTCTTTTTTGTGGTTATACCCCGAGGACATTCAATTTCTGAGTATCCCGCCCATCTGTATAAATTGAGGAAGTGTTTTGGCCCCTGTCTCGAAAGTTGAAGACTAGTGGACTTTAGCCACCATCGCCTCAAGGCTATGGTAGTTCCTGTTCCAAAAAAAGTTCTCCCAAGAAATGTTAAAGGTAGACATCTTGAGAATCATTTTTTTTTATTTTTTATCTTTATCTAACTTCTTATTTTCCGCTCTCTACCAAATGATAGTGATAGTTGTTGTGGCAGAAATTTCTGGGAGAAACGTATTTGTTCGTTATTTGAGAATGTTGGAGTGAAAGGAAATTCTACTCACTTACTTTCCACAGAATGTTTTGATGTAGAAATAGATTTCATTTTTTCATTTCTCTATTGTAAAGTTTCCGAAAATTGAAAAATATTTTAAGTTAGAATCCATGAAATATAAATCATTTCAAAAAGAACTTTTGGAAAGTGTTCAGGAATCCATCACTTAAACGCGATATCAAAGTTTTCTAATAAATTGCAACATTTTGCCTCACATTTTAAAATTAAAGTTATTTAAAGATAAATTTGATTAAATTCCAATAAGATAAAAAATGTTTATAAATTATATTTTGAATTGAAAACTGATACTTTTCACCATTTTCGTTAAAAAAGTATTTTAAGTTTGTAAGATCTCATTTTATTATTTTGCTTACATGTAATATGATTTATATCATTTAATTTTTTTTTATACATCAAAATAAGTTTCGATATTAATCGCAAATTTCTTACTCTTTAAGTAAAGTTTCTTTAATTATTAATCTATTTTGAAAAGAGTTAAATAAAGTTACAACAATTATTATTAAAAGTTCATGAAATCATTGTTTTCATAAACCATTGTTAAAAAATATTAAATGAATTCATTATATGATTTTGTTTCATAAGAATGTAAATGGATATTATATTACAAGCATATCTAATTAAAATTTGAAATAACTCTACAAAACAAAAGTATTTATTCATCAAATCTAATAATGTTAATGTAGTTAGACAGTTTAATAAAAATAATCTATGCATGATTTAAGAGTTTGAAAATTACAAATTTATGTAAACTCAAGAAATAAAATTTTGACTAAAAATAATGTTCATGTGAGGAAATATTGTATTTATGCTCATACTAATAAAAAACTAAAATATATTTGCTGACTATAGATTTTTTAAATCTTAAAATAGAAATTAATTAACAAAATAATATCATATTTTGTACTTGGATCAGAGGCATTTTGTGAAGGTCCCTTAAAAGTATTTTTTAATGCAATTATTTTTCATTTTTTTCATTACAAGGCCATAAAATATACAATAGAATTATAAAATGAAAAATTATTGATACTTTAATAATGTTTCATTTGACAACAAATATCTAAATAATACAAATAAAGTTTTAAAATTAATTATTGATCAAAATTATACGTTTATATTATAAAAGTGCCGAGTCATTAATCTCATTAATTAAAACAATTTTATTTATAATATATATATATATATATATATATATATATATATATATATATATATATATATATATATATATATATATATATATATATATATATATATATATATATATATATATATATATATATATATATGATATAAAACATGAAGAATATTGAAACAAGAAATATAATATTGAAATATACGATGCAAATGATAAGAAGAAGATTTTCTGTAATGTATTGTACCTAAGATTTCATATTATACTGTATTCTTTTTAATAATTTTTTACATAATTTTGGCCTTATATATATATACATATATATATATATATATATATATATATATATATATATATATATATATATATATATATATATATATATATATATATATATATATATATATATATATATATATATATATACATATATATATATATACATATTTGTTGATAATTTAATAAATCATAAGTATATATTTAAATTAATTTTTTTATGAATAATGAAAGCATCCAAACAGATACGTCCATAATTTTCAAACTTCATGATGACAAAAAATTCAACTTTCAAATCAGATTTAATTAGGGGTTCAAAGTATATTTATATCTCATCCTGTTTCAGTCACAAAATAAAAAACTGTTGTGTTTATGTATAAAAAAAGGAAGAAGAATATTAAAATATTGTATTTTATTACTGTAATCATCACGAGATAAAGGTTTAAAAATTAAGTTTTAAGAGCACTTTCTCCAATAAGATTTTTTTTCATTTTATGCGATCTGTTATGAGAAGGATTATTTCGAAATTTCTACCATAAAACACTTTGTAGTTTGAATTTACTAAACTGGGAAAATAACGCCTTACATTACAGTGCCATTAATTTTTAAGGGGATTCTGTTCTACTAGAATGCAGCGGATGATGGTAATAAAGATAAAATATAAATAACTCGACGCTGGAGGTGTAAAAATAATTAAATAATGTTATCCTCGGCTTCCGATCATAAAATAATATTTTCCGGAAGTAAGGATTTTGTTCTTTGCATTTCTTGGAAGATGATAGTGGCCGTGAGATTGCCGTTGGTTCAAATAGGATATTTCTGGCTCAATAGCTCGTTTAAATAAATCCCTTCCCTCATGTTTCAATATGTATTCTTCTAAACGAAATGGCTATAAAATAAAATGTGATAATAGAGGGAAAATGCACTTTAAAACCAAAAAGTAATAATTTCGTTAAATTCCTGATGCAAGGTGATACTTCATAAATACTTTTAATTGATATCAAAATTTAATATTTAAATATTTGCGGTTCATTTTAAAAACCATATTCAGTTTTCCACTTAACAAATTGAACTTCTAAGGATAAATATTATTTTTTCTACTTTATCAAAAGTGATATCTTTATATGTTTGATCATCATGTAAATATATTAAAGTCAAAAGTAGATTATACTGCTATATATATATTTGATCATATATATATATCAGTCAGTAGCTGATATATCATATACATATATAATAATACTGATCTATCAGTATATATATATATATATATATATATATATATATATATATATATAATCTATCTATCTACTTGTATACATGATGTCTATTTTGAAATCAGATAAACAGATATTATCTCTTGGGAATTACAAGAGTGTCGATAAAAAGAAAATATATAATTGTATGAAAATCCCAACAAGAGCATGGGGAAATATATCATTCATATTACATAATTTTTCTAGAACACTTCCCTCTGAAAAAGGGAAAACTTTTGGGCGGGGAGGACTATCATCTTGGGTGAGTCAGTAATGAATCTATGGCAAGTTGATAGGTGGTAGATGGGGAAAAAGTGAAAGTGGGGGGGGTGAAAGAAAGACCTTAATAAGAATCTTCCAACGGTGGAAATGACTGTTTGCAGGGGGAAATTCTGAGTAGATGAAAGTTAGCATGCAAAATTTTTCTTGTTATAATTTAAAAGATACGTATAGCTTTATGACAAAAAGAAATGTCCATGGTTGATGACTCCATCCCAATTTTTCTCGGAAAATATGCTGCAGAAGAAAACATTTTACATAAAATATTAAACTTTCACAACGCGTTACGCAACTACAGATTTTCATAGCTGAAGTATTTTAGAATGGCAACGCGTTTTCACTTGTTCCTTCCCCCCATATTTTTCTGATTTTGAATTGAAGTTAATGCTTAATAAACATACTTTTTTCATTCCGATATCTTCAAATATATTTCTAAAATGTAAACTACTTATAAGATACCTAATTATGAATGAAGAAATAATTCTTTCTTAATAAGAGGTATTCTTGGTAATGTAAAAGCAAGATTTTTCTGATACATTAACATTAGAAAACTTATATAACAAGTTACGTCATTTGAAGTAAATGCATTTGTTATTTTATTACTTCTTACCGAATTTTTCAAATTAATTAGAAAACATTTCTAAAAGAAAAATTTGCGGAATTCGAAATATTTGGAACTTTTTCTTTTAGCTTAATAATATTTCCTGAATTGCACCTAAATTGTTTCAAAAAATAAATTTTTGCAAATTTGTAAATATTTAAAAAATATATCGATACTTTGAATTAGTTTAATGTTGCTAAGAGTGAAGAAGTTGAAACAAAGCTGAAAAAATAATAGAGAAATGCATTTACTGTTTCCATTTTTCCTGTTTCCAAGCTAATAATTTCCAATTATTAAATCATAAAAAGAATGCTTAAGATTCTTTTATTTATTTATTTTATTTTTATTCAGAAAGAATATTATAAAATATATGTTAATCAATTTTCCGCAGAAATTAGATTTAAAATCAAGAATAACATTATTTAATAAAATGTAAACATACGGAAATTCTATCTATAATTAATTGAAAAATATAAAAACTAAAGTAAAATATCAGATTCCTAAATAAATATCTTTCTATAATTTAAAAACTAAAATTTACCCTATATAGAATTTGGCTGTTTATAATAGATAATCCGTTTTAAAATGATGAATTAAAATCACCATAAAATGAATAATTTAGTTTAAAACAATTTTATAATCTAACGATTGATTTGTAATATAAGATTAGTTAAAAATCAACTAGAAATTTCTTTTTGCTATGATTCCTCAAAAATAAGGCATTTCTCTTAAATATAAGCTTAATTTCAAAAGTTCGTTATGATGAATTTAATGTCCTTATTTTTTTTGGTACTTAACCTACATGATAAATATGAAATTAAAAAACAATCGGCGCCTTATAATCTCGGAAAATGAAGGGAACTCACAATTCTTTATGAAATTACCTTTGATATGACTAATTATTCACAAATATATTGATTTTTCACCGAAAAACAAAGTAAAATAGAGTCATCATGGTTATATTAATAAATGATGTACTCAAAAAAGCATTGGTAACATGTTACGATTTAGGTTAATGTAATTAATATATTAAGCACTTTAAATTTTTCTGCGAAAATATTCAAAAGAACATTCGAACCAAAATTTATTAAGATAAAAATTGCAAGGAATTCCTATTGCATAATTCAACAAATGATGGAATGTTTCTGAATATAAAAATAAATTCTTCGCTCCTTGAATTTAAAACTTTTTAATATTTCTTAGATTTAACTCACTTTAAGGTTATATGAATATATATATATGTATATATATATATAGTATATATATATATATATATATATATATATATATATATATATATATATATATATATATATATATATATATATATATATATATATATATATATACATATATATTATATATATATATATATATATACTATTTCAATAAAATGAAATGATTGCATAAATCACATATTTTAGGAAATATTAAAAAAATGTATATAATTTCAAATGCAAAGGATTAAAGATGAAAAGAGTATAGAAACATTTATCATTTATTGAAAACATGTTTAATATAACAACTTGAATATGGTATCAAATATGTATGTATTGCAAAATTCAAAAAGAGAAACTTAAGGTATGTAATACAAATTCAAGAAAATGAGTTCTTAGAAAAAAAATTAAAACAGGAATTTTAAAATGTAAAATGCGTAAATGTGTTTTTTACTAAACTCAAAACTCTGTTCTTGAGTCATTTTTGTTATTGAAATGAACAATTAAAATTAAATATTGAATGTTAATATATTCATTTGAAAAATAAACTGAATACCTTAATTTACTTGAAATTACAACGAAATACTTTTAAAGCTTATAAGGTTGTTAATATAAATGTAACAAACATCAAGAAATAATTAATCGTTTTAAATGCAATTTGATTTTACTTTTTTTATTTGGTTTGTACAAAAATATTATACAATATTATAAGTAAAAAACTATGGTTTTTTTATGATATATATGATAATTAAAAATTGTAAGCCAAATAGACACTATTTTATTGCACATGTTGCTAACGACCTTTGTTTTTAGTTCAGATGAGTGAAAAGAGAACTGCGTCTTAAGCTTAAAGAGTTATAGATTTTTTCATCTTACAAACCTAACCACATTTTTTGTTTTACTCTAAGTAGTTTGGGTAAAAAAATGTATTTAAAGTTAAAAGTCGTCATCAATTATTTTATTTTAGAATATTTAAATGATAAATTGCTATTTAAAAGCGAAATAATTAAATTTAAATTTCTGTAAAAAATATAGAGGTGAAAAATTTGTGAAATTTAGTTTTCTTTGCATTATTATAAGGATTTATAAATATGTTGAGATCAATGAAATCCCTATTATTATTATATTTATTAATCTATATTTCTTATAACAGATTGATTTTATGAATATATTTAGGGAATTAAAATAATTGTAAATCCAATCAAATTTTATTTAATATTTACCACTTAATTTGTGACATTTCTTTTTTATTTTAACTTTGAATTAAAAGTGGCATGTTTCCCTAATCGAGACTTTTACTTTCTATTTGACAGACTCATTAAATTAAATATTCTTACAAGTTATTACTGTTGCTGTCAAGCCTATTTTTAAAAGTAAAGCAAATAAGGATATATACAATTGAATAATATATTTATAAAATGTTTCTTCTATTCTTAAAAATTAATTTGTGCTACATCAAAAATTGTTAATTTAAATGCTTAAATATATTAAAATCAAATTCTTAAAGCTATTTGACTTTACATGAGAAACTTGAAGAGGTGGATTAAAATATAATGTAAAATGTAGAATCAATTATTCATATTAAAAACAGTAAGACGCAATTTAAGAATGATTTAAATAAAAATTATAATATCGGAGCCTTTTCTACTTGGCAAGAATTAAAAATTTTGTATACGAGAATTGAATATTAAATTAATAATAATAAAATGATATTTTCTTGGAAGAATAGTGCAAGTATTCAGTGCATAAATAAAACAATATAACTATTTGTTTTCCTAAAACTTGTTTGTATAATTTATTGTTTTTCGTTTTACGTAAACCCATCGAATAAACGTAAGGAGGATAAAACATAAGGAGAACTTTATCATTTTCAGTTATGATCGTAGCAAAGCGAATATTTATACTGCCACCTACACCTTTACATTACATTAATGAAATGGAGTAAAATTCATCTCACAAATACTTTTTTTTTCTTTTTATTGAGTTCTTATTATTGAGTCTAAAGGTCATACGTTTCTTTCATTCAAAAAAGAACTCTCCTCAATGGTACATTCTTCCTTCTGTATGTTACCATGTAAAAACTGCTGAATAATTTTAAGTATTCTAAACGATATTTATAATTGTTTATTAACCTTTCGTTATTTATTTTTAAATAATTGAATCGCACATCAATTAAAAAACTGGAACAAATTATTCAGCAAGTTTAGTAATCAAATATTTTTTACATGCTTTCCAAAAATTAATACATAATCCCCACATGTGTCAAAAATGGACAAAAAAGTTTTAAGTATATCAAAAATATTGGAAGGAATAAAAGTTTTCTTTTATACTGAGAAAGAGAAGAAATTTAGTGGGCGATATATGTTAAGAAACGGATGCCTCCCCAGTCTTATCTCAACTGAACAACAAATCCTCTTAATCCTTTTGCTTATACACAAGCTTTTAGGTCTGGAATCCCGCTAAACTAATATTTTTCTATCGACAATCGAGAATAAACATTCGGCAGGCTTTCAGATTACCGTGGCATCCATTTAGGATAAGACTTTCTCTTTAATATACCCACTCACGGTATTGAATAGATTAAAGAACACTGCACAAATGATGTATTTTTTTAGTTTTAATGGCTTTTTATCACGCAGTAGTAATAGTTTTTCTTATCACGAATTTTGAGGAAGCAACTACAAAAACATGCTGAATAAAAATCATAATTATTCAAAAAAGAAATGTATGTTTACATTTAAAGAGAGGAAGTAATGATTTATCTATTATAATAGTTATTATTATAACTATATTTTTATTTTCTTATAATTTGCGTGCCTTTTATGGAATATGTAAGAGTTCGTTGTTAATAAAATGAACTTAAAAAACTCAATGTAAATTATGAAATAATTTAGCATTTTATAACGCGTAATGTACTTTTAACATGCTTGAATATTGAAGAATAATATACATCGAAAGGCTAATCTCTGATTAGTTGACAAATATCCAATATTGTAGTTTTTCAATTCGAGATATAAATCTTATTGTTATCATTTTGAATATAAACCTTAGAGCATTTTACACGAAATTAAACTGGAAGCCTCGCAGGCCTGCTTGATTAGGTCTACATTCTCACTATCGGAAAGTAATGAATTTGAATCCCAGTTTAAACGTATATTTCTCGCGTTCTCTAAAGGTGGCTGGGGCATGTTAAATATGCCATAGTCGCAATGTCCTCCAAGTGAAATGATACCTCGGGTTTAAGTATTGGAGTCTTCTGCTTGGTATCTGCCTCAAAATCACGAAGACTCCACCCAGCTGCTTCTGTCTAACTGGTAGAGCCCAACTCAGGGCTAGATACAGGGAAGCATGCTCGTGCAACAACAACTAAATTAAGTTGAACTTTTTTAAACTGTTTAAATTGAGTCTATCGTTGGAGAAAAATGCTAATCCAGTTACCAAAAATGCTATTAGAATAGGAATTTACATGTTAAAAATAGAGACTTGTGAGGAAATATTGGTATGTTTATAATATGTAAAAATATAAGCTCAATTAAATATATAGATGTTAAGACTTATATAAAAAGAATGCTCTTTCTTAAAATAATTTATAATATGTCCCAGACCATTATTATATTTATAAAGATTCTTATAGATATACAGATGCAGTTATGTCACTAAAATAACAGATAATTTCTTTTGATTTGAAAAAAAATTCCAATTTATAACAGATATATCATCTATTCTCAGAAAATTCAATAACATTTGTTCTAAATAACTTTTAATAAGGAAAGGTTTTATGCTTAAAGCATATATAAGAAATTTCATTACATAAGTTCTGTTCATAAACATGTGTTCGATCATAAATAAACTTTCTTTCAATTAATCGTAATAATTATAAATTTACTTTAAATATATTTCATTAGTATATAATATACATCATATAACAAGTGAAAAATAATTTCTTTAAAGCATAAACTATGTTTATCATTTTGTTTATTGTTGTAATCTTTACAAAAACGACTAAATACAATGATTTATTATTATATACTTTACTAAAAAATTAAACAAAAACAACACAATTCTTCTCTTGTTTCATAAAGAACGAATTTTATTTTCAGCTTCTCCATTAGTGCAAAATTTATTAACGTAGAAAGATAAATGAAGAAATTCTTTCGAATTTTTTTGAGTTTTTTTAGTCATTAAAAGTTTTTCTTTTAAACTCACTATATTTTACAGTCAGAACAAACGATGATGTTTCATAAACAAGTTTTGGATATAATTATGTGTTTAGTCTACAAGGTTTAATACAAAATTAATTAATCAGGGCTTAAAGCTCAAAAAGTTTTCAAAGTAAATTTTTGCTTACAAAAGGAAGTCATTAAATGTCGTAAATTCTAAAATAAAGAACATAAATTTACTTCAAAGTCAATTTAGAAGCACTGATTAATAAAGCCTTAAAAATGATGCCCTGAATTCAAGATTGATAAACAAAACTTAAAAAACGTGTTTTATAAATGTTAAAGTATTATTTTTATTATCTGATGATTTCGATATAAATAAAAATGAATTTAGCTGTTTTGAATTAATAAAAAATTTAGTTTCTTGGTTTTTCTCTAAAATTAGTTTATACTATTAAATAATAAATAATTGAAAACTAGAATTTATTGTTTGATTCAAAAACAATAATAAGTAATAAGCAAATAATTTTATATTTATGTACAGATATGCTTATAAATTGTACTCAATAAACATTTTTGAATAAATTTAAAACAAAATTAATATATCTCTTTAACTTAATGTTCTGTTAAAATATAAAACACGCTGTTATTCTTTTATTATTGAAATATTTTTCTGATAAAATAAATATCAAAAAGAACGAAGAAGAATTTTTATAATTGAAAATGACTGAAATATTTAAAAAATGTTTAAAATGTTCTCAAGTTCTCATCAAAATATTTATTGACGTAAAAGGGCAGTTATGTCTTCAACTTGATTAAATTTTTTTATTTTTATTAAAAACACATTTTAACTATTTAATGTGACATATACACAACATTATAATAATAATAAAAATCTATGTTAGCATAAAATTTTATTTGCTTATATTTTGGAAATAAAGATTCAAAATGTCTTTTGTAAGTGATTTAAAATTATGTAAAGTCTATTATATTTTAAAGAAATTGTAATAAATCAAATAAAAATATTCTGTTATTTTCAAATTACAAAAACATATTTCATAATAATAAATTCGCATAATAGTTTTGTAATAATTTCTTATTTAAGAAATTATTACATTTTAAATTCAGTAAAAAATAAAATCGGTGTCTATTGCTTAGAGTAAATGATAAACAAAATATGATTCACAGATTAAAATTAAAAAGCAATACAATGTCTGAATGAACAATTTATATGTTGTGTAAAAATTTGGATGAGTGCTAATAATTTTACATTAAAATAAGTTTCAATTTTATTTAAAATAAAGTAAATAAAATTTAAGCCTATCAAATTTGATATCAGATTCTAAACTGATATCAGATTCTAAGCTTAAAGCGAATAAATTTTCTGCAAAATATGTTTTTTAAATATGACTATTTTTTCAAATAAACAAACTTAAATATTGAATTTACGTATTTATTTGTGTCCCAAGAAATACACCAGCTGTATAATATACATAATTTGTCAATCGCAAAAATTAAGTGAATTTCATTATGTTTGAAAGGAGATAAGTTTAAAAATTATGCAGGAATCCATTGTGCTATGTTTATTGAAATTAACCACGGAACAGTTGGTATAGTACATTAATAGAATTCAAAAGGATCAAGATATCTTGGTTTTAAATTTAACTATTTTTAACAATAAAAATGGTAATGAAGAAAATGATTTCTGAAAAACCTTATTTTAATGTTGAGATGATAGAAAGGAAGGAAAAATGACTATTTACTAAGAATGTCCTACATAATAAAGAAAATTAAGGAAACTAATAAAAAAATGTAAAATTTCCTTAATTAAAAAATTCGATGAGATATGGAAGAATTTTTCTATTAAAAATTGATAAAATAGTATATATTTTTAAAGTAAAAATGTATTTCTAGTAATAATAGATAATGTGGTGAATTACTTTTCTATCATTTGTATTCTGAAAGAGTTTCAATAATTCATGTATACTTTAGAGTATATAAAAGATATATAAATTTTGGAATATATTCATGATGGAATGTTTTTTAAATTAAAAATTATTATTCTATAAAAATGCTTAATGTTTTATATAAATTACAGTTTTAGAAGTGATTTCATTTTAAACACTAAAGGTAAATTAATTTTGTTTCAATAATGGCTTTTGTAAAAACATATCAAAAATATTCAAGCTTTTTAATCTTGAATGCAGCAATAAATTTTATGTAGTCGTAAATTTAGAAAATAAAATAAAATATGAGGGATTAATAAGTACACTAAAAATGTTGATAGAAATTATAAATAGAAAAAAATACTAAAAAAATGTAGAACAAAAGCTACTCACACATTTACAATTTTTTTTAAAGGAAAAATAATGAAAACAAGAAGGAAAAGGAAACTTATAGGATCAAACTTAATTAAGTTTATCAGACACAAACCTGTCAACAGGAACTAATTGAAGATGGAGCCGATAAAAATACAAAAGTAGAATTGTTTTTGAAAAAGAAATTACAATTAACTGCAAATGGAAAATTCCCATAATAAAAAGAAAATTTCCAGTAAAAATACAAGTAAATGTAATACATAAAGAAATATATTCGAAACCATCAAACGAGAATCTGAAACTTTAAAATATGACAGACTTGGCAGCAATCATTTAGGAAAAAGTATATTACATATTATTAATAGTGGTAGCATTTTATTTTTTATGATCATAGTTCAAAAATGAGTTGTCGAAGCATTTGTTGTAAAATGTGTCTACAAATAATTGGTGAAAATATTTATTTTGATTTAAAAATTACTTATATAATTAGCTCTTTTTTCATAAACTTATTGTTTATATGTTATATTTTATTATTTCCATAGCTTTAAATTATTGATCTTTTTAAAAGGGGCTATAACTTACGACTACAACATTTGTTAATTCTTTTCATATTCGTAGGCATTCAACTTCCTTATAACTTATTTATTATTATCACTTACGTAATAAATATCATAAAAACAACTGTGTTTTTGTATTCTTTTGAAGAATTTCAAAATTTATTTAATATAGAATTCTAACACAAGCTTAAAAATACCAATAATATTATAAAAAAAATTATTTGTAATAATTTAATTCTGGTTAAAATTTAAATTATTACTAACTTGTAATAATTTAATTCTGGCTAAACACATGAATTTAATTAAATTGTCCTACACTGAGAATGCCTCACCAAAAAAGAGTGGCCTAAAAATTATGCAAATTTCAGGGTAGACGCACCTTACCAAGTTATGCAAGAGATGTGAAAAACGCAGCTTTCAAGTGAAATTAGAATAAGATCCGTTAGAGTGGGCAATATTCGCACCATTTTTGCTACTTGGAAAATAATCGTTGAAAATTTGTTCTTGTAGCAAAGGACGCCTGCAATTGCAAAGTCGACACAGTCAACAGAGCCAGTTTCTGCAGACAGACGAATTTACGAGAGGCATGTTGTTCAAATTAAGAAGAGCAAGTTGGTCATTACGGCTATTTGCAGCTGATAAACCCCTGGATACGTCTTACAGTGTATCGGCTGTGGCAAAGATAGTTAGAGCAAGAACTATTGTTGAACGTTAGCGGTGCAGCCAGAAAGACGTCAGCAAGCGTAAATAGACTTGTACAACGTGAGACGGTGACTGCCGAGCAAATCAATTCTACCGAATTTTTACAGCATAAGCAAGACAGCTTGGATGCTTCCATATTGAACAGAATCATTTGTCATTGATTGGTTGCTATTCATTGATCCCACAGCATAGACAATAACGCCTGGAATGGGGCTGAATTAGAGTGATGTGGATGAGGCAGTTGCAAAAGATCGTCTTCTTAGAAGATGCCACACTTCTGTTTCTTCAGTGATAGTCGCAGCGTACAAGAGACGCAGCGTACAGGTCCAATCCTGCAGCAGGTGCGCCTTACTGCATAACATCTTGGCATCACGGTTTGGCTCTACATTCCATACGATTCCAGGTCACCTGTAGCTCATATGCATGGCATTATGACAGCCCAACATTACATGGATGATGTATTGCGATCGGTGAAACTCCCCTACCAATGTCTTTATCTGCAGCATAACGGCTGATTACACATTGTTTCCATTAGCCAACATTCCCTGAAAGGGGTACAACTGCTTTCCTGACGGCAGTGTTCGCCATATCTCCTACAAATTGAACACGTTTAAGATATCATTGGTCGTCATTTAAAAATTCAGCCACTACCTCCTTCAGAAGACCCTTTTTGGCAAATGGTTGACAGTGAATGGAGAGTAGTTCTTCAAAACGCCCTCCGTTCTTTCATTCATTATGTTGCTAGACGCGTTGCTTCGTGCATCGCATTCCGTGTTGGTCCTTCAACGTACTGACACGACCCTGTTTTAGATCTATATTATTCACATTATTTCAAAAAACAGTTATTTTCAATTCGTTGCCGTCTCTCATTGTTTGCCGAGTTTCGTCACTTTATTACAACTTCTTCTTGGTGTTGCATTTTCATTGTCACGCATAAATAGTTATACATATAAAAGAATAACGTATTTGAGAATTGTAGGCTGGTTAGAATTTACATTGAAATATATCACTTTCAAAATTATAAATTAATTTTTACAGTCAGAAAAT
The DNA here is from genome assembly GCA_037975125.1 of Latrodectus hesperus. Taxonomy (NCBI): domain Eukaryota; kingdom Metazoa; phylum Arthropoda; class Arachnida; order Araneae; family Theridiidae; genus Latrodectus; species Latrodectus hesperus. The sequence goes on along the minus strand of CM075856.1, from coordinate 28,323,388 downwards.
TTTCTAAAATGTAATAACATAAGAAGATCAATAATCAATAACGAATATAGTTTTTAACTGGACAAAGTAATATCTTTAATTATATATACATACATATATATACACACACACACACACACACACACACACACACACACACACACACACACACACACACACACACACACTATATATATATATATATATATATATATATATATATATATATATATATATATATATATATATATATATATATATATATATATATATATACATATATATATATATATATATATATAATTTAAAATTAAGTTTTTCTCACTAGAAACATTCTCCGATTTGTATCTCTTAAAATTTCCTAACATTAAATATAAAATTGCAAAGCAAAAAATTTTATTAAAATACAATAATGACTTTTATGAGGCTTAAATTTTGTAACTTAATTGAAACATCATGTTAATAAGTAACTGTTTAATTTCTTAAATGTATTTTATACATTTTTGTAAGAGGTCAATTTAAATTTGGAGAACCGTAATTATGTTTTATTTGAAATGTTGCATATTATAGAAAATTGTAATTGTGATTTTTTTATTACATAATTTATGCTTTTAATTGAGTTTTCCCTTTAATAATCTGTAAAACAAGTTCTTTTTAAAGAATTTTATTTTATTTAGCGTTTGAATATGAAAAACTTTAGATTCGTGACAATTTATAAATTATATGGAATTGCCTTTAAAAATTTAAGTTTAAATTTACTCAAATTTTAATTGAATGCACTTGATTGGCTTGTTGTGAAAATAACAATATGTTTTATAAATAAAAAATGGGATAGTATTTATAAATGTTTATTTTATTCAATACTGCATCGTAAATGCAATTCATTACAATTAACTACTATATTAGGTTGAATAAATTATTTTTAAATTTAATTTATGCTTCATTGTTCGCAAATATGGCTACTATTACTTCATATTTTTATAATTTATTCTATACTAATTATTCGTTAAGCATGCTTCCACAACAAATCATAGAAATCACACGAATTCGATTTCTAACATTTTCTATAACAGCAAGCTTATGTTATTTTTATAAAGAACTGCTAAATTGAACTTTATGTTTTCATAAAAGGCAGTAAATTTTGATGAAATTTAAATTAAAAATTATAATTAATATAAGGCACTTTTTCATATAAGTCATAATTTATCATGTTTAATTTAGTTTTGTTACCATTAATAACTACAAAACAGTTCGTATTAAATCATATTTCCCTGTTAATTTTTATGTCTAACATTTCTTATGACGTAAAGTAAAATTTGAATAATATTTTATGAATTGAATCAAGGAGAAACATGCTAAATAAAATGGTTACATTTTTAAAATTTATTGAGCATGAAATAATAAATTTGCAATGAAAATATATTTTGAAAACGAGAAATATCAAAGAACAAAAGGTGTTAGTAACACAAGTTTGCGTCTGTTTACCAATCAAATATATAACTCTCAGGAAGCAAAATAAAACACACATAAAATTTAAGAAATTGACACCAGATAAACATACTGATAAAATGTGTGGAAGTGTTATAAACTGATCAAAATTTAATAGCAAAATATGGTAAAATATTCTATATTTTGTTTTGATAGTTTTGCATCTAGAAATTATCGAAACAGAATACAGAATATTTTTACTGTAAATGATATATGAAAAAATGGTAAAATAATTTATATTTTGTTTAGATAGTTTTACATCTAGAAATTATCAAAACAGAATATAGATGATTTCCCCATTTTTTTATTATTATAAATTTTCTTATTACATATTTTGATAGTTTTCCAACTTCCCACTAAATATACATAGTTCTTTTATTAGAAGGAAAAGGAACGATACTTTAACATTTTTCACAAAATATTCTTGGAAGAGTAAGAATTTTATCGATGTTTTGTTTACACAACTATATATAGCTACAATCTCAAAAAAGTAAAATCATAGTTTCCTCAGATGAAATAAATGTAAAGATATTTTGAAGAAAGTTCAGTTTTATATTTACACTGTTTATTTTAATAAAAGGATTGTATACAAGCAATTTGAATATTATTTAAAGTTCACCTTTTATCAAATCCAAACATTTAATTTTTTATCGTTTATTAATATTATTTATTTTTATATCCTTTCTATTCCTCATGTTGTAAGATTACTTTTATCTCCAAATTTCATTTTGTTTTTATTTTAATTACTCAATATAATTTTTGCACAAATTCGCTATAGCTCATATAATCTATAATAATAAATATTCAAACTCCGTCATGTTTTTATTCTTCTTCTTTATATGTATTTATAATATTTGTTCATTTTATAATTATTATATTTGGCGATGATTGCTTCCGTTTTCAATCTAATAAATATTATAGCCACTTATATTATTTTTTTAACTTTTTATAGTGTATTAAAATTAAAATCTGAAAAACATTCAGATTCTTTAACAGAAATTTCAGGAATTTTTACTGTCTAAAATTGAAATAATATACAACAATTCAATTTCAAAATGATGAAAATCTAAGAAACGTTTCCATATCTGTAAAAAAATCAGATAAGTTATTTTTAAAGAGGATTTGAATACTTTGAATCAATGTAAATAATAAATTAATATTTGAAAATTGCTATAACAGCAAATAGTAGCAAAAAATACTATGAAAAGGAACCTAAATGAACTTGGAGTATAAAATAACATTTATATTTCAATTCTAAACTATGCATTGACAAGCGTATACAAATATTTGAAGAATTTTTTTTTATTTTCAAGTTTGTGTGTGTGTGAGAAGTTTAGAAATATTCTATTCCATTTTAAAAATCAAAAACATTCAATGATTCAGATTATAAAACATTTGATGCAATGTTAAAAAAATTGAATAAATAATTCTAAGACATATAAATTTTATTGAACAGAAATATTCATAAATAAATATGAGACACATAATTAAAGAAATACAAAAATTATTTTTAAATTATGCCGAATATTTGAAACTAATCAATGCACAAATAATAAGAATTATAAATATTTCTAATTATTCGGTTGTAAGCCATGGAAAGCACAAATTTTTTTATTGTTCAAAGAGAAAAAATGATGATACGATAAAAGTAAAACAATATTTGCATAATGAAAGGCTTTAAATATTATTTTTATGAAATAATTTTATTATTTCGAAAAAAAGAATGAGTAGTATTGTAAAGCTTGATAAATATCAATACAGAAAAACATTTACAAAATAAATTTTGCTAACAACAGAAATAAGAAAAATATATATTTTAAATATTTCAAGTGAAAATTATCTATAAAATGTAATGTAATTAGTTCTAATCAATTAGATCCTTATTTTAAATAAATGAACAATATTTTTATGTGTGTGTGATAAACTATTCTCTTAAACTCTAATAACATTGCAAAAAATTGTTTTACCACATTTAAAAATTCAGAAACAATTTTTCAACATTGACATTGGTTTATATGGTTTCTAATACACGTCTTATATACATACATATACATATATACATATTATATATATATATATATATATATATATATATATATATATATATATTACATGTATTCTCATATGTGTAATATAGTACAATTATCAATATGTACAAAGAATGTTATATATATTTCAAAAACCCTTATATAAATGTATACATACAAAAAGCCAAATTCAACTAAGAATGTTTAATTTAAATAAGATTTAAAACTTTTTTCGCAAGCATAAACATTAAGATGCTTATCGAAATTAAGATGTTTAAATCAAAACACCAAATACTCAATGATTATTTTATATATCTTAGATAACACAGATATATCCTCAATTTTTAGACATCACTGTACATTTGAAAATAAAATTAAAAGACTAGAACGCGTTGTTTATTAGGATAACTTTAATACGAATTAATATATGACAAATATATTTTCCAATAATAGACTTAACAAATTTCATACAAAAATAAAAATAAATTTAAATAAGTAATTATCAAGGATTATTTAAAAATAATTAAGAAATATCTATCTCAAGTTTTTAGGATAGTCATATTTAAAAATTACACTTTATTTAAAAGATTTTATAGATTTGTTACAAGCTGAATTTGACTGACGTTTATTTTCATAAATAAAAATTTCTAAGGATGTTGTAAAATAATATTTAGCTTGAGGTTATATTTCTAAATTAGATATATACATAATTTTTATATAAAAAAATCAGAAAAACTTTACAGTAAAATTTCAAGATAAAATTTGAAGTGTTTTATTAAAATCAAATGTTCCCTTGAATTGCTTTAAAATGTTTTTAAATTATGTGAACTTGTGTTTCATTTCAATGGATGATAAACAATAAAAATTCCATAAATTTTAAATTATTTTTACTTTTTATTCCTAATTATAGGCAATAGTTAAGAAATTTAAAAAAATATTTAAGGAGATAATAATTGTGAGCTTTTGTTCTAAGCACACCATCACTTAAGGTAAAATAATTTTATTTAAATTTCAATTTTGTTGGTCTTTGCATTTTTATCATTGTATTTTGTCATTGTTTTAGAACGGAATAATCTTTCATTTTTTTTAATAAATTTGATATTTCGTCATTTTAAATATTCAAAAGTTTTTTCCTTGAATTTCGATTTTATAAATTTTTTTCCCTGTTTACTGGGACGTATTTCAAAATTTTGAAATATTGTATTTTAAAATGTTCAGTAAAGTAACATGTCACTTCTGTGTTTGAAATCAAATGACATTAATTTCTTCAAGTAAAAATTTTTGTCTTAAATATTAAAAAAATGAAAAAAGTAAAGAAAGCCCTATTTCAAAACATCAACCAAGTTTGTATAGAAATTTGTCCAATTTATAGAGTGAATTAATAAACAAAATTTCTTCGCATTATTAACTAATTATGATAGTACAAAAGTATCAATTTTTGACATTAAATAAATATCATTTGGTTCTTTGATCTATAGTCAATTATTTCATTATGTTCAGTACAAAAATACATCAATCACTTATTCCAATTATACTTTTATAAATAAAATACTCGTTGCCAATATCATCTAAAAGTTGTTCTTGTAATTACTGTTTAGATTAGTATTAATATGCTATTTAGTAGTAATAAATACGAATTTTCAGTTAGTAATACCACTTTTAATATTTCAGTTTTTATGTAAAAAGAACTTTTTATTTTAGTCACAGGAATTGTAGAGAAAATTTAGAAAAATTTGCAACAAAATATGTAAACATAATAAATTCCTATAAAAAACAATTTTTTAAAATCATTTACTAACAATAAATTATTATCATCTCAATATAAGAATAAAATAAATATGTATTTTATTTTCTAGATACGTATTTTTGCCATATTTCTAAGAAATTAAAATCTGATATAATGAAAATTTTAAAAGGAAAGCTCTATCTATATATCATTCTAAGCTTCGTATTAGAAACGAAAGTTTAACTATTGGATATTACATCTCAGACTTATAATTATTTTGTTCATTATAAACACTATTGAAATCAAATAAATATTACTTTTAGTTTCCCATAAAGTATTAAAATATAAATGGTTTACTTCGTAGATTGATTTCAACATACGTTGATTACAATAAAATATATAATTCAAATAATAAAAAAATCATGAAAAGGCCATTCGGAAATAATAATTTTACTGCTATTTAAATTATTTCATTTACATACAACAAAAAATTTATCCTAATAACTGTGGGTAGTTTAATCAAGTAGTATTTATTCATAAGAAAATGAAATATCAAATTTATTTGAATGTTTGCATAATTTAATATTTCAAGCTCATTTATTCTTTTTCATTAGTATCTTTTCTTCTGTTGATGCTGTTAACAACTGAACGAGGTTTATCATAAAGGACGTTTTGTTTTTTTCTACTTCATCGAAAATGGATATAGCATATAGTGAAGTGTCATCAGATAATCTATCAAAATTCTTAGGTATTTCTCCTAAGAAAAAAAAAACATTATTTATAAATGTCTGATAAAATTCAATAATGTATATTTCAAAATGAAAATACGTTGTTTTATAAAATATATCCAAAATCAAAAAAAAAATTGATTATTTGAAATACATTAAAATTTCAATACAAACCAGGTCCTGACGTTTCAGCTATTGAATCATTACCATGATACTGATTATTTTTACTTTTCTCTCCAAACATATCAAATCCAATTTTTGCAAACATGTCTTCTGAAGCTGCAATTTAAAATCATTAATTGAACAATCCATTTTTGTACTCTCATGTTAAACGTTATTAGAAGCACACATGCTATTAATTTCTTATATTTTATCTTTTAATATAGTACGGTATATTATATTCTCAATATCACATACATGGGAATGTAGCATAGTATTAATTGTACTACACATACACACATATATAAACACCCAAATGATGTAGGTCAACTGTACTAAATATATGTATATATATATATATATATATATATATATATATATATATATATATATATATATATATATATATATATATATATATATATATATATATATATATATATATATATATATATATATATATATATATATATATATATATATATTAATGTACAATATTATTCCAAAATACTGTAAATGATTTATTCGGTTTATTATAATTTGTAATAATAGACATACACAAAACTGTATATCTATGTTATTTATGTTGTGTTATTTCACAATAAAATACAAGAAAGTATTCTAAAATGTTTTCTAGCTCATTACACAATAATTATTTTCCTTAAATTCACAAACAAATGCATTGCTACTCTATACACATATTGTATATGTGAGTAGGTTTATGAAGTTGTTGGTTAATTTAAATTGCAATTAAAAATACTTACAGCATGAATCTTCATTTGCTAAGCTATGGTCTGAAGTGTTCCGCGAATATCTCTCTGAAGATCTTGACCTTGAGGAAGTCCGAGCGGTAGTTTTTTCTTCTGAAGATGATTCACTATTTACTGAATCGTCATATACTGGATTGAAAAAGCTTTTGGCTAGAAATAAATACATTATTAATTCATAATTATATTTATACTCAAATAGGCCTTTGAAGTACTTCTTTCTAATATTTGTTTTAAATGTCGTAAAATATGTTAAATGGTATTCGTAAAATTTTATAATATATAAAATTATATATATATATATATATATATATATATATATATATATATATATATATATATATATATATATATATATATATATATATATATATATATATATATATATATATATATATATATATATATATATATATATATATATATATATATATATATGTATATATATATATATATATATATATATATATGCCCATATCATCATTTATAGAATCAAAGAATATTGGGCTCTATTTTTACTTTTGGAGAGTAAGTTTGTTAAAATTTTAAGAGTGAAAAGTTGTGAAATATTGCACAATTTATGTTAAAATAGTTTTTAACGTTTAAAGGCAGAAAGTTAATAATCATTTATAACAATATTAACAAATGAAGGAATTTATATATTAAGTAAACGATCTCCAAGTAATTCAAATATTTTTAGTTTTATATTTCTAATGTGAGAAATATATACTGGTCAGTATTCTTTAAAAACGTGTTAGCATTTTTATAATTAAAACTATGCTGTCCATTTAGGTATATTTTTATTTAAATTATCAAACATTAAATTATATTAAAAATAAATAAGCATTTTTAAATATTTTAATAAGTTTGTTGAACATGCACAAAATACGTTCCTATAAAAATGTGATTTGAAAATTTTAAATTATGTGATAATCAATCATTAACAATTAATATTTGGCTTTTTTATGAAGTTTAAAGTGAATGTTTTTAAAAAGATCAAGATATTTTTAATTTTCTTGAATATAAACTTTATTTCTATTTGTTCTTGGTAAATTGATTTTTAACCATAACTGAAACGTTTTCTGGAATTCATCATTATATTTCAAAGTTGTATGTTGTGTATAAAGAGTTCCGAATATCCAACATATTATTAAATTATTTTTTAAATTATAAAAAATATTATATATAAAATGCTAAGTGTTAAATTTGTTCTTACCATGTGTTTCTGATGATGCATTACTTTCGGTTGCCGCAGATATTTCAACTTTTCGTCTGAAAAGGAGAATAGTTTTATTACAAATTTGAAACCATTGAAATATCTAGAAGTATCTGATCATATAAAGCTAACGCTTAATTCAAACGCTTATAAAAATCAATAAACGCTTGATAAAAATCAAATAAATTAAGTTTGCTTTATGTAACAACTCTTGATATAGTTTTAAATAACTTATATGACTATTTTATCGCATTACGCATAGATGCATCATTAAATGCAAGAATTATTTAATTTTGGTGGACAATTTTAAATTAAGAATTGTGTCCTGCTTCTTAAATTAATTTTATTGAAGAATAATATACTAAAATTTAACTTATTTATTAATGTATCAATTGATTATAATGTAATTTAAGCATAATTTCTTGAAAGTATACATTTTTGTTATATTATTTTAATGGAATATTTTGAAAATAGATACAATTAAATTTGGTTTTGAACTAGAATAAAACTATTAGAAAACAATTTAAAAAGATTTAACGCAATTTAAATGTATTTAATACGCATTTCATATACGATGTTTACGTATCCTTTCTTTCTCAATTAAAATGCTTTAAGATATTTATGAATATTTGTATGTACTACAAATGAAATAATTTCTATGTCTGTATAACAAATAATAATAATCTAAATATCTTATTCAAAGATTCCGTTGTTAAAATTCAAAAATTATTTTCATCATTTAATATAATTTACTGCGTTATTACTCGAAAGAAAAGAAAACAATTTGCTTAGAAATTTGTAATGTTTTCAATAATATTGAAAGAAAATATACTTACATACAGATATGAATAAAATAATTTTTGAAACAAAATTTGTCTCATTTTTAACAATGCATTTGATCGAAAATATTAAAAAAACATTAAATTGCATTCAATATCCCCGATTATATAGGTAATATTAAAATAGTAAATTGAATCTTAGATGAATTAAATCATTTTTTTATAATTTATACCTGAATTCAATAGAAGCTTTTGAATTCCTTATATTTTTTAAATAAGTAAAATATGTACTTGAAAAGCAAAGAATTTAATTAAATAAAATCAAGCAGTTTACCAAATGTTACAAAAATATCAAATAAATTAACAGGCAGAGCAAATGTTATCAATTAACTTTGATTACATAATATAAATAAATCTATACTAATATCGGGGTCGGCGTAGAATCGGAAATCCATTAATTTAATGTAAAATTTGGCGTTCCATCATGGTAATGAAATTTAGTTTCTGGTAGCCCTATCTTATTTCAGCTTTTGTGCAGCTGCCATCTTGTTAATCACATCTTGGCGCCAAAACAATCGCCAAAAAAACAAGGGGAGCTCGAAAGTAAACTTTTACCATTGGTATCATTTCTAAAAATCTTTTATAATGATAAACAAATTTTAATGTAGTAAATTTTGAAGCGTTACTTTGATTTTTATTTTTAAAACATAAATAGAAAGGGTGCACTTACGAAAATGCTTCTTTTCCAATATTGAAACATTTCTTTCCAAAGCTCTTCCCTACTATTAAGGTTAATGTAAGTGCTAAGAATAACATCAGAACAACAACGAAAACATCATAGAAACTTGATTGGTCAGTTGCTATCGAGTTTTCTAAATCAGAAGTAAAAATGTATATTTACAAAATAAAGCTGATGAAAAAAGCCAAAAAATTAATCCTTAAAAGTATATTTATACAACTTGTTGTGCAAATAATTCGCACAAATCTAATCACAAAATAACTTGAACAGTTCATAAAATTAAATACTGCAATTTGATATAGTGATATTCCAGAAATGATTGTTACTTCATATAGTTTAATAAAATTATTTCTAGTAACTTTCAAGTAAGGAAATGTATATTATAAAAAAAGAGTTTTTTTACATTTATCGTTATAATTTTTAATGCAAAAATATTTTTAAGATAAAAATATTATGTTAGCTATTTAATATTTTGCTCAATCTATTTTATCTACAAAGAATTTTTCTCATTCTTTGTTTATAACTAAATTTTAGGTATCATTCATTGAAGATTATATTTCCTTATATCTAATTTTATAGTTTCATCACTGGATATACGTATAATTAATGTTACTCTAATATTAAAATTTCTTTTTCATCAATAAAATTATAGTAGTTATGAAACTGTTTCTACGTTTTTAAATTTCAATTACATTATCTCAACATTAAATTACAATTTTTAACTTCTTATTTACTTCAAAAGCTGGAGATAATTATTGCTTGGAAATATTTTCTTCAAGTAAATAAATATTTTACCTATTACTTTCCTTGGAAATAATGAAGAACAGTTATTGAAAATATATAAAACATTTTCATGGAAATTCAAGTTTGTTTCCTACATTTGCGTAGTTCAGAGACTTTTCTTATTATGTTTTAAATTACTTTGGTAGACTCATTCGAAATCCAATGTCTCCTTAAAAATAGTTTATGATCAAGTTTCTTATCCTTTATTGTAATATTTCATATTTGGATTTTGTAATAAGATTCTTATAAAAGACATATTTTTCATCTCTTAATAATTGCATGCAAATTAATTTTATTTATGTATCTTATTTTTTAGAACTGTTGGTATAAATATTTATTACAGTATAATATTAACTTTATAATTTTGAATACAGTATTTCATTGCTTCTATATTTTAATTACATTTTCTTACTTTACCTACTTTTATAAAAGTAATAGTCTCTAAGTAATTGTAAAATAATCATATCTAAAATTGTTTTAAAATGCTAGCTATTGTTCAGAGCTAATAGGGAAAACACTTGGATTTTTTAATCTATAAAAATAGTTTAACAAAATTAATATTTGACTTATATATTTTATTTCAAAAAATTCTTACTATATGAAAGATTAGTCATTAAAACATAACTAACAAAATAGCATGGTTTATGTTTCAATTTTAAATACCAACCATTTACCATATTTCACTTTATACAATATATAAATTTTTGTGACATTTATGAAATAAGAAAAAGAATATATGTCATAGCAAAATTGTATTTCTGAAAGTTTTATTTTTATCTGCTTTTTGACCTAATATTTATTGAGATAACTTTTATAAATATTGAAAAATTGTTTGCCCATTTAATAGTTTTTCTGCTTACACTCTAACACATGCATTCTCTCTCTCTCATTGAAAGTTTTTTTCACTTAAATATAGTGTGCACTTCTCAATTAGATATTCATTTTATCTTGACTATTTCATTTGAAAGGAATTAAAAGGTGTGGGCAGTTTTCGATTAGAGATTGAATTTCCAGGCTATATTTTCGCATTTTTCTTCCTAAAATAATTAAAATATGACTAAAATTTATGTTTCACAGAATATAATAATTTAAAAATGTAATCATGTGTAGAATCAAAATGGAAATGTTTAGTAATTCAAAACAATTTCAAAAATTTTTATGGTAATGTTTCATAATTCAAACAATTTACGATAATATTTTGTGTTCCAAATATTAAACAACGAGCCAAAAATTAATGAAACTAAGAAAAAAATGTGCATTACATGAAGTTTTAATATTTTGGGATATTAAAAGGAGATAAAATGTTTTAAATTTAGGTATGCAAATTATATACAAAATACTCTTAACAATACGACTAACAATAAATTCCCACTATGAGTTACATCAAATTTTATAAAAGTTATCAATAAGCTGCATAAGTAGCAATTATTTTTGAACTCGTAGATTAAAAAAAAAAAACGGAAGTTGGAATCCAATTTCCAGAGAACGAACCACATGTGTTTAATTGAATAATGATTTGGAAAGTATATTGGCCGTGTCATTTGGATTGTTTTTCTTTCCTTCCAAATATCGGTGCATTAAGTTTGCAGGCTGAAAATAAGAATTAATTCCTTCAAATATGTATATATCACTAATTTTTGTATTCTTCAACCAAATATTTGTTAGATTTCTGTTCTCGTCAAAGAAATATCTGCCACATTAAAGATCCTTTCCTTCAGCCTAAGTATGCCTTAATTGAGTGTTTGAAGAAGATATTACGTGTTTCATTATTCCCATATGTAAGCAGAGAAATAATTTTCATGTTTCGGCCAATATAAAAAAATTGCAGTTAACAGTATTAAACTATTATCAATGTACTCATGTATGATGAATATAATTATTCTACTAATTGCACATCTATTTATAAATTTCATTTGAAACTTTTCTTCCTTTGCTCTCTTCAAAATGCCTAAAAAGTATTCCTTAGTTGAGTGTTTGAAGAAGATATTACGTGTTTCATTATTCTCTATGTAAACACAGAAATCATTACCATGTTTCAATCAATTTAAAAAATTGTATTTAACAGCATTATACTACTACCCATTTTCTCATGTGTGGTGAATGTAATTATTTTACTAATCACACATCGATTAATAATTTCATTTTAAACTTTTCTTCCTTTGTGCTCTTAAAATTCATAAAACAGCATCTTTTGAATAGCTATTCGTCCAAAAAATTAATTGTTCAATTGCTTAGTATTTATTCTTATCGACAACATTGGCAATCTTAATTACAGCAAGAATTCAGAACAAAATTTAATACATTTATCTTGATTTCTCATCTGTTTCTTGAATATTAAAAGCTAGTTTTGTTGACTGTGAATGATATACAATGTGAAACCATATTTATTTGATCAATATTTGGTGAAATACACTGCTCAAAATAATTAAAGGATATTATAAGTTTTACATAAAATAAAGATATAAGCGAAATTTTTTTTTTTGCTGAAAATGGAAGAAGAGAATCACAAAGGAAAATTTTTCTGATGTTCAAACTGTGGAGTATGCTAATTTTGAGTTTGACGTTAAAAACGTCACTTCAACAGTAGTGAATGAAATTTGACTTTCAACTGAATAAAAGACAATGAATACAAAGATGATCAGTATTCAGTGACTGCTTTGTTTCGATGAGTATGATGTCTCAGTGAAGTCATTTAACCGATTCAGAAGCTTGGAGAATTGTTGGTAGGTTAGAAGGGGGCCAAACTCAAGCCGGAGTAACACAAGCCATTGGAGAGTTACAAAGTGTGATTTCCAGGATCTGGAACCGTTTTTTGGAGACTGGAAGTGCAGGCCGAAGACCAGGGAAAGGTCGTAGACGGTCAACAACACCCAATGAAGATCATTATTTAGTGTTAATGGCTCGGAGACACCGAAATATGAACGCTACTCTTCTCCAACAACACCTTCGCTCGGCTAATGACACCACGCTTTCAGACTGTCCGAAACCGGCTCCATGGTGCAGGTCTGTATGCTCACCGACCGATGGTAGGTGTTAAAATAACATCTAGGCATCGTCATGACCGCAGGGAGTGGACAACAGAGCATGTGAACTGGAGAAGAAATGAATGGAGCAATGTTTTTTTTCTGACGAGTACTGATTTTCTGTTCATCCTGATAATAGGCGTATTTTCATCTGGAGGGACCGTGGCAGTAGGAATAATCCAGCGTTCGTGCACGAAAATGTCAGATTTGGCAATGGGGGAGTGTTGGTGTATGGTGGCATCTCCATTGACGGGCACACAGACCTCTATATCATTCAAGATGGACCTCTGACTGGTCGCCGATATAAGGATGAAATCTTTAGACCTATTGTAGTCCCTTACGCTGCAGCAATCGGAGATGACTTCATTTTAGTGGACGATAACTGCAGGCCACATCGTGCTAACCTGGTGGAGGATTTCCTTTTCAAGGAAGGAATCGTACAAATGGAATAGCCAGCGTGTTCTCCAGACATGAATCCAATAGAACACGTTTAGGACGCTCTAGAAAGACGAGTTGCTGGTCACCAACCACCCTCACAAACTCAAGAACTGGGAAGTGCTCTTCTGGAAGAGTGGGACAGAATACCCTTACTCGTGATTAATAGCCTCATTGACTCCATGCCTCAAAGGTGCTCAACGTTGATGGCAGTCCGTGGAAACCCCCTACTGAAAATGACTTCCTTTGAAGACAACACCTTTTCTTATTCTTTTTTCCTCATATGACAAATTGTGTTTTTTTTTCCTTTTGTATACAAAGTCGCAATAAAATGCATTTTTTTCTGCCAACCATGTGTAATTTATTCTCATATAACCTACTACGTCTGTCAACCACGTATCAATCAGCTAAAAAGTTTCCCAGCCAGAAGATCCACCTAAAACCGCAATATCCTTTAATTGTTTTGAGCAGTGTATTTTTTTTGCTATAGTGTAACCACTTGGGATGAATAATATCTAACATTTAGGCAATTAATTTGATAATTGCTCCACAGAATTGTATCCAGCAGGGAAAATTTATGCAAAGTATGTCATTAGTGGTATTCAACAGACCTTATTATTAGTTAATTAGAACAACGTACACACACACAGATTATTTCTCGTAATTTATTTTGTTATATTCCTCAAATAATAAAAAATGAGGTATTTATATCAGGGCAAAGAAAATTTATTAGTTATATTTTGATGAGTTTGCAAATACACTTCCGTGTTAACAAAATATTTAGTTCTTTAAAATACATAAAAACAGATTATTTCATTGAAATGTACGATTAAAAATTTATATTTAAATAAAATAAGAGCATATAAATTACATAAATAACATTATATATATTTTCCAAAGATTACCAGTTGAACAAAATGGATCGGTAAAACCAGGTTTGCATGTACATGTTCCATCAATATGATTACATGATCCATTATTACGACATTCGCATGGTAAGCTGCAATAAAATCCATAAGTTCCTTCGGCGCATGCTATAATTATAGGAAATAGATAAATCTTAATGTAAATTTTCTTGATGCATGAAAGGTACTTAACACGTAATAAAGATAATAGTGTTTGGGGCAAAGAATTTAAAAAAATATTTTAAAAATAAGAATAGATTAAGTATATTTTCTGTATCTTTATGTATTTTTTATTTATTTATATTCCAATTAAGAATTATTTTAATAAAATAAAAAACATTTCTACAAAATAGAAATAATTTATATTTTATTAAAAAACATTATTTATTCGTAAATTTTACAAGCTTTTTACAGTTGTAATGTTTGAAATATGATAAAAAATCAGAAATTTTAGGACATTTTCTATGATAAAATTGGTTTAATTAATATTACGTTACAAATTATTTGTAATAATAAATAATATGTACTTATTTAATAATAAATGACTATATAAAAGTATTAAAATATTCTATTTATTCAAAAGTTCATTATTTTACGATGCAATAATTCTAACGTAAATTACTGCATCCTCGTAAATTAAGCGTACATCGCATAAATTATAAGCTCTTTTGTTAAACCCTTTTATCACATTTCATGGAGTATTAACATCCATATCTTCTACGAATTGAAATTTAGCTTAAAAAACTATCTAAAGCCATTTAATGGGAAAATATGTCCAGAATCTTATATTGAATTTCGAAAAGAGGGTATGTCAAGGTGATAAGGTGGAAAAGCACCTGTCAGGTGGTCAAGCAGTACACATTTGACATGAAGAATAGAAAAAGAATTCACTGAAGTGTAGAGGTATTTGACAGTCTATTTGATTTCCATTCAATAAAGCTCCAACGAGTCATTTGGTTAAGAGATTTCACTGATCAATTAATCTGACGACGATATCTGCCAATATTTTGGCTTATATTTAAGGATGTGAAGTATTTATATATGCCTTCAAAGAAGACTAAATTAATTCATTTTCATATATATATATATATATATATATATATATATATATATATATATATATATATATATATATATATATATATATATATATATATATATATATATATATCCAACAATTATATTTTTATTCCACATTAGTTGCTAACGACTTTGTTTTTGAATAATATTGTTTTTATTTGTTTTTTCATTTTAAATGTTAATAAAAATGTTATTGTTATGAACTCAAAATATGTTTCTTTTTTACATTTTTATAACAGAAAATGGTTTTATATAGATTATAACCATTTTATCAAAGTAATGCATTGAGTGTTGTAATCATTAACTAGACGTACGGACTGAACAATCATCACCAATCCATCCTGGTAAGCAGTAACAAATTCCAGATACTTTATCACAAGTGCTGTTATTAATGCATGCGCATTTTTCTGTGCAATTTCTTCCCCAATAGTCTTGTGAGCAAGCTGTAGAATTGAAACAATGTTAGAAAATAATTATAAAATAAAATAAAAATTCAAATTTTTTTTGATGATTTACATTGCTGATAATGAAAAGTGGAGTTGAATGATAATCATTTTAAGATTCTGAATTTCAGGAAAACTTTATTTTTTTGGTAAAATTATAAGTAAAAATTATGTATTATAAGCAAAGAATATAAATAAGAATAAAAAAAATTATCGTCATAAATAATCAAAATAATTTTTAACAGTTTAATCATGTTCTTGCTGTCACATGTTCAAGAAATGCCTAAAGCACGTTTGTATAACCATAAAAAACGACTTTATACAGTGGAAAGAAATATAGTCGTAAACTTTCTATCGGAGAGAAAAAGAGCCAACCAGGAAAAACAAATTAAAAAATTTTAAGGAAAAAGTGATAAGTTGGAATATATCATATTTACTTGGACTTTAAATTGTTAATTTCATTTATTTTAATGCAAATCTAACCTAGGTAAACAACCCATAGCTAAAGGATAACGACGTGCTTATTTTAGTATCAATCAGTTAATTTATGTGATTTATAAATATGCATAGAGATATATAACAATCCTGTTAAATGAAACGCTGAACAATTCAATTCTTAAAGCACATATGAATGACGAAAATAGTCAATAGGATTCAGAAAATTTCAAACGGTAAATTAAAATCTGTCTTCATGTAATAATTTGTTCTTTTGTACATTTGAAACAATGTGAAACATGTGATATATTCTAGTTCATATTACTCGAAGTTAAACTCTGAACAAAAATAAAGTAGTGCATAAATAAAGGTGTTAACAAATAAAAGAGTTTATAAAACAAGAAGCATAATAATATTTTCCATAATGAAAAAATATTTTAAAAAAGGCTTATATAATGTTATGTATATTAAAAAGTTCTTTGAGCAGAAATGGGAATTACTATAAACATTTTTCGTTCACGCAATTTTGAATTGAAACATTATCTACAAATGTAACAAATAAAAACACTCTATTATTTAGATGTATTTTGTTGATAAATTTGAAATTATTAATATCATCAGATATGAGAAAATGTGAAATTTCCCTTTTTCAATAACTGATAGTATAAAAAAACCTTTAGAACATGAACTTCTTAATATCTTTTTTAATTTTTAGGTAAGTTTAAAAACGGAAGTTTTTTCATAAATATTGACTCAACAGTTTTTTTTTTATTTACTAATAAATGCCGGGATTTCTATAAGCAATAGATGTCTCAAAAAATATTGAATAAATAATTTTCAAATCCACATTTTGTAATTCTTAAATACAGTTTGTTTATTGATTCAAATTTATTTATAATTAAAGAAAAGTTCTAATAATCAAGTTTTATGATGTTATTTTTAATCAAGATAAATTATTAAAAATTCAACAATTACATTTCTGCAATTCCAAAAAATAAATTAAAAGTATCTTTTGTCATTATTTTTTGCTTATAATAAATAAATGATTCTAAACTGGATCAATTAAATCTAAATTTAAAGCATTTTCCTAAAAAGTATTGTTACAAATCATTTTAAATTTTATCTTAAAATATTTACATGTCATTATCATGTAGGCATTTCAAGTATAACGCAATGGCTTGCAAAAATATGACTACAAATAATATTGGGAATATTAAAATAAATTCAATTTATTGGGTGATTATTTAGCCGCAAATAAAGCCAACTTAGTATTTAAATTTTAAACTATAATAATGTGAATGCAGAATTTCTCCCTCTTTGATAGCGTTGATAAAGCATTCTGTTTCCTTCCTATAATGTTATGAATGCTCATGCCATTAATATTGTTAATGGGCATTGAAATCTGGATCTTACATGACTAACTTTACAAAGCAAACATGATAATAACAGATTCCGATATCTATTCAGAACGGATTATTGAATTAGAATAACTGTAACCGTTTGGGAGCCTGCATATGCTAATTGATTGGTGAGAACATAACTGGTAAATCATAGAATGAAATCTTAAACAATCGTTCATTAAATATTAACTTAAGGAATTATTTCTGTTGAAAGGGAAATACAAAATACCTATGATGTAAATATTTCATTTGATTTCCTTTTGTATCTGCGATAAACAAATAAAAGGAAATAATTGCAGAATAAATTTAGAAACTTTTTTGAGATATTTAAAAGTTTATCATGGAATTGATGAAAGTAAATGCACCCTTCTTATTTTATTATAAGTATAAAATATGTATATAATACATAAAGCTATTAAGTTACAATCATAATTTTCAACTTATATTCTAGCAATATTTTCCAATATTTAGTTTTGAACAAATGAGCAGTCGGAATTACTATATTTTGAAAACAAAAATTACTAGTAATTCAAAAGCAATAGAAATATAATTAAATTAATAATTTGTATTGCCATTACATAATTTTTATCTGACTTGCATGTCTGTTTAAATTTTTTTAAATGCTTATGAAAAAATATTCTTTTTCTATAAACTAAATAAAAAATTTATGAAAATTTGATGACTGCATTTTATAATTAGAAACATGAAAAAAATATGTTATGAAAATTTTTAATAAAACTTGAGTTTAACTGTGATATTCATATGCATAGATTTAAAGTTGAAGTATATTTACTAACATTCGTTGCAATTGGGTCCATTTAAACCAGCTGGGCAGAAGCAAAGTCCAGTTTCATGATGACAAGTTCCAGAAAGGAAATAGCATTCTGGACATTCCATTTTGCAACTTTTTCCATAAAACCCATCTGGGCATTCTGAAAATATTATTCAGTTATGTAATTTCTCAGAAGAACATTCGAATATGTATATATAGATCTATATACATATAAAATCACATGTTTTTCTTCAAATTTGTATTTCTCTGATCACAATTCTAATCAAAATTGAGAAAAATAAGCAAAAGAGGAAATGCTTTTATAAAGAAATAGATTTTTTTAAAAACAAAAAATATGACGTCTGATTTGTTTCCTTGAAATCTTTTTTCATACAGAGAACAAAATCAGACTTTCGATTCATACTAAAATCAAAACATTTTCATATGACGAAAATATTAAAGTCTGGACATTTAAGCTACTGATTTTTTAAATCCTTATGAATCATAGAAAGAAATCATGTGCAAACTAAACATTTAACTTAATTGCAAGATGTGTTACTTATTAAATGTAATGAAAAATGAATATTTAACGTGAGTTAATATAAAAAAAGGCTTACTATAATAAAAAAAGGCTTACTAAGCGATTACGTATATATATATACATATATATATATATATATATATATATATATATATATATATATATATATATATATATATATATATATATATATATATATATATATATATATATATATATATATATATATATATATATATATATATATATATATATATATATATATATATATATATATATATATATATATATATATATATATATATATATATATATATATGTATATGTATATGTATAGAAAATATGTATATGTATAGATAGATAGATAGATAGACAGATAGATATTTTGAAAAGACAAAATAAAACTTTTATTACAACCTATTAGTTGGCCTAGTTAGATAAAACGTATTTAATCACAAATATAAAGCTTGCACAAGTTAAAAAGAAAAAAATATAAAACATTTGCTTGTAAAATATCTCCAGGTGTGAGATTACTAAATGTAAAAATTTGGAATAAAAATCAAAATATCTAAGAACTAATTTTTTCTTGAATATAGTCGAAAATAATATTTGTTTGTACTTTATTTTACACATCATTCAAAGCATTTAAATAGCATGATTAATTACAGGTATTCAAGTTATTTATAACCAATATTTATAACTTTATATTGAGCTGATATGTAGTTAATTTATTTTAATACTGTCTGTATAAATGTTAGCAAATATTAAAAAATATTTATCTTTAAAATCTTGTATGATATATATATGCATATATATATGCATATATATATACATATATATATATGCATATATATATATATATATATATATATATATATATATATATATATATATATATATATATATATATATATATATATATATATATATATATATATATATATATATATATTCTTCATTTACAAAATAATAGAATAGATTTCTCCTTAACTTAAATTTAAAATGAAGAAAAACATGTAATTCGTGAAGTTATATTTAAAATGTGATTTAAAAGAAAAAATTTAAAAAAAAATTCTTTATATAAGACACTTAATAAATCATTAAGGGATCAAAATGATTCATTAACATTTAAGAATCTTCCTAACTGTTTATGAATACAATTGTCATAGCGCATTTTTTCTAACGATTATACTTTTTTCAATAAATTATAACATTTGTAAATTTAATTTGGAGTCACTAACATTAATTTGCAATAAAATTAAATTAGCTTATGATTTTGTATCATTATGGAACAAATAAAACTGGAAATAGATATGACAAATTGGGAAGAACTTTTAATATGTGCTTTGTTTCTTTTCTCATCTTTTATTTATATAAGTTTTTGTAATTACATTTTAAGTACAAAAGCACTATTGTTTCTAAACATGTATAAATTATTAGCATTTTTTTTTAAAAAATTGAAAGGTAAAATTGAATACAAACTTTCAGAACATTTTAGACCATGCCATCCTACAGGACAATCGCAATCACCAGAAACATAGTCACAACTTCTGTTGAAACCACAATCACATGTATTATTGCAGTGAGCACCCCATAATCCAGCTTCACACGTATTTTCACAAGTATCACCTGCTCAAATAAATATTATCGAGGAAGTACGGAATACGTTTCAAACTATCAAGAAATACTTTGTAAATTAGTAAGAAAGCGAGAAATGTATCGATAAATATATCGATATTATCGATATAACAATAAATATATCGATAATATCAATATTCAATAAAAATTTAAATAATTTTACATAGTTTTAATGTGATATGCAAATTAATATAAACTGTAAAGTATATATATATATATATATATATATATATATATATATATATATATATATATATATATATATATATATATATATATATATATACAACTTTTTTCTCAACATATGTTTCCGAATTGTACCAAAATGATGTATTTAACAACTATATTAGTAGAATGAAAAGTTAATGTGTGAATAATATATAAATAATGGAGTTTTAGAATTTTTAGAAAAATTAAATATATTTGACCTTGAAGAAGCATCAAATCAATATTCAATTAATAGGATTTTTTGAGCATTTTTGAGAATGAGCATATATATAAATGCTACTTGATTTGGTTTCACCAAGTAATGGTTTGTCATTACAGTAGTCTGTGAGTATCATAATAATTAGTCTACTCTTTTTCAATTTATGGGAAAAAAATTTTTTTCAAATCTTTAGTAAAATTAGTATCTTAAATTAAAATCTTTAGTATTACTTTTTTAAATTTCTTAAAATATCATAAATTTAAATTTTTTAAATTTTTATTTAAATATATATAAAGTAATTCCTTGTCAAGTGAATATATTTACAAGAACTTTAAATACATCAATTTTCAGAAATCAAGAAATTAAGTTTCTAACAATAGCAGAAATGAAGAAATCACTTGCGAGAATAACGAACTCTGATGTATATATGTTTGTGTTGACATTAGTTATGAGTGAATAATTTGAATACAATTATTATTTACATATTGTTGATAATAATCAAAATGACCTTATTCTACGCCTTCAACGTAATGTAATGTAATGTAATGCCATGTAATGTAATAAAATTATTTTTTGCATAGTTTATTAAAATGAATTTAAAATATAAAATGTTTACTTATATGTACTAAAGATAGTTGGCATAATTATATTACTTTTAAAAGTTTACAAGGCTAAATTATTAAAATTTTTAATAAATATGTGCAAATAACAACATAACATTAGCTATACAGAAATAGATATGTTTTACATAAAAAACGTTTTATATTTTTAAAATCTATTTTGTTTTATTATTAATTATACTGAAGATATTTGTTTAAAATACAAAGCTAACAGTTTTGAAAAATATTTATTTTATCTAGTTTTTCAAAATTTATTATTATATTTATTCTCCAATTAACTTAAATTTCATATTAAATAAAGTATTTTAAAGATAATTTTAAAATTAAAATTTACTATCACAATATTAAAAACATTTTTAAAATCACTTAAAAGATCTTTATTGTAACATTTAAAAGATGGATAAAGCTTTTAAGAAATGTTACCATAAACAAAATATTTAAATTTTAAACATATTAATTAACTTTAGTGCTTTCCTAATTAAGCGAAATTAAAAGAGACAATTTATAACGAAACATAATACATTCGTTACCAAAAAAATTATATGGATAAGTGTACTTAATTAAAATTCTTCAAACAGTCTCTTAAAAATTTGTTTATTCTAGAAAGCAATGTTTTCTAATTATTGCTCTACGAATTTTTCTTAGTAAGAATTTTAAACATTGAATAACCTTTATGTTTTGAAATGAGATTATTTATGAAAAAATATCTCACCATAAAAGAAAATGTTTCCTTTAATCAAAGGAATCTTAGAATTAAATATCATATTAATATTTATAACTAATAATTTTTACAGCATTTTGCATTTTACAAATTAATATCCTTAGTGTTTCATATTGAATGTGGTGTTTCTAAGTTCTGAGGGCATGATGTTCTTTAAAAGCAATATTATTTCACATTTTTGTACAGAATATTTTATCGAAAATATATGATTATAATTAAATTTTTTAATTATTTAACTTTGCCAGAAGGATTATTAATTTATAATATTTCTTGTTGTACAGTCAGTCAAACTAGTATTTAACACCGACATTATATAAAATTGCAAAATTGTGAT
This sequence comes from Latrodectus hesperus, assembly GCA_037975125.1. NCBI lineage: Eukaryota > Metazoa > Arthropoda > Arachnida > Araneae > Theridiidae > Latrodectus > Latrodectus hesperus. The sequence continues at coordinate 28,300,223 of CM075856.1, read as the reverse complement.
TGGTCAAAATAACAACTAGAATAGTGTATGACATTTCTTCTTATTAAAAAGTTTACTTATGCTGTGCAATCATTAAAATCATGATTAAAATCAAAAATGATAAAATACAATTTTTAATAATTGTTATATGAAATTAAACAAAATCAATTTAGCTATTTTTATAGGGAAAAAGTGATTCAAACAACTTTGGTTTCAGAGTTTACATTTTATCAGCTTTCTTTCTCTTGAGTTTTCTTGCATTTGCTTTAAATGTAAAGTCACTTAAATTTAATGCATATTATAAATTAGTGATTTGTCTGAATATTTAAAATTATATAACCCATTAAATTAATGTTACATTCAAATTTTATATTTATGTTTAAATTGAATGGAAACAATGCAACAATCATTGTTCTTATAAGTTCAAAACTTATGTCTCACTAAATGCTAAATTTTGCGCTGTAAAATGTTTACTAGCATACTTTAATTTTCAGCTATATAACTGTGAAGATAAATCATACATTCATGAGAAAAATTATAACTATATTTAATAGTAAGTGTAATTGCTTTAAATAAATAATCTTTCTGAATTTAAAAAAAATTAATTCTGTGATGTATGTATTTAATTTGTTTTTATTTTTAAAAAAATTGAGATTTTGTTATATTAATGTGTGTAAAATTGTTTAATATAAAATTATAATGCATAAATTTATTCTTATTTGATGATTAAATAATTCGATGTTTTAGAAAAATGAAATATAATTTTAACATTAAAATGTAAAAGTTTTAAATACATCATAGTAAAGAAATCATCATATTTAATTCTGATTTAATAATAAATTGAAAAAATTTCATGAATAAATGCATCGAAAAGCACATCACCAACTAATAAAATTCTTTCATCGCATATAATATTGAGGTTAAAATAAATGTTTAAATATATCATTTTTATAAAATGTAAACAAATAACTTGAAAAGATTTGAAAGCTTTGAAATATTCTAGAAGTCATAACCAGAAATCTTGAAGTTTTGCTTAAATCAATTAATACTAACATTATTTTAAATTATAAAGTGATCTTGTGAAATTTTCATTAAATATTAAAAAATATATTCAAAGTATGAATGTATTATATTTTAGTACAATGTTGTTTTTCTAAAAATTCAAACATATGCCACAAATAATTCATTAAAGTAAAGTCAAATCCACGTTATATACTCGAAAATAAAATCAAAATTTTATAATTTTTCCACAAAATATCTTTACTTTTGAATTTCGATGTAATTTGTATAACTTATTTATGATGATTATGGAAAAACTAAATTTACCAATAAAACCAGGGAGACAGTGGCAGCTTCCATTTAAATGGCTGCAAAATTCTGTGGTTTGAATCTTGCATGAACAGTTACTATTGCATAACATTCCATATTTTCCAACCTGAAATAAAATAAATATTATATATATTGTAAACAACTTGAAAAATTAGGGAAAAGAATTGTGCTCAATCACATTTATTGCAAAGATATGCTCACAGATTTAAACAACACAAAAAAACCAAAACTAATATCAAATCAGAAAATTAGAAGAGAATTTTATATTGAAATTAAGTTTTCTGTCTTCTACAATTAGAAAAAAGATATAAATGCATATATCATCAAATCACAAATTTTTTAATTTCTTCATTATCTCAGTTATGAAATCAACAATTCATCTGTTACCTTAAGAAAAAATATTTTAAAAATCCTAACAAGATTCCCAATAATCTTTGTTATAATAATATTTTTATTTCACAAATAAATATTTAAAGGGTTTCTTTTCATTTCTCCATGCTATTATCATCTTTAAGGTAAAATATCATTATACATTTTATTACAATATATTTTATTAGATATGAATCTCAAATATTTTAGTAATTTGTATAAGGTTATAGGAATATAAAGCAAGGAATATGAAAAATTAGATTATAGTAACAATTAAGACTCACATTTAAACAACATAAAGAGAAAACAAAAATCATTATTTTACTCAAACATATTTTCTTTCAATCAATTACACAATTTTCTAAATTCGAAACAAATAAAAAAGTAATTACAGGACACTTTTCTTCGCAAAATTCTCCTAAATATCCAGGAGGACATTCGCATTTACCCTCTTTGACTTCACAAGTTGCTCCATTTCTGCAGTTACATGAATTATCACAGTTTTTTCCATATGAACCTATTGGACAGAGAGTCTCACAAAATATCCCAGTATAACCTTCAACAGCAAAAGAAATATAATTAATATTATATACATATACATACATATATATATATATATAACATATATATATATATATATATATATATATATATATATATATATATATATATATATATATATATATATATATATATATATATATATATATATATATATATATATATATATATATATATATATATATATATATATATATATATATATATGTATGTATGTATGTATGTATGTATGTATGTATGTATGTATGATAGATAGATAGATAGATAGATTTTGAGATTGTGGGTTGATATTGCACCTGAATAATTACTTAATCTATTGATGCATTGTAGACAGATGTAGTAGCGTATATAAGATAAAAATGATATTTGTTTGGCAGAAAAATATTTTATTGAATATTTGTTTACAGGTGGAAAACAACACAATTTGCACATATAAGAAAAAAATAACAGGTATTTTCTTAAAAGAAAATCGCTTTTAATAGGGAGTAAGTTTTTCCCGAACAGGCAGCAATTCTGAAAACCATTGAGGCGCCAAGCCAATGAGGCTATTAATGAGAGTTATGTTATTCATGCCATTCCTCAGAAGAGCTTTTTCTCCTGAATGTTTGCAATGGTGGTAAGCATCCAGCAACTGATATTGAATATTTCAGGACCTAGAATTTCCCTAGAATTTCCCAAACATGCTCCGTAAGGTTCTCATCCCAAAGAATACTAAAGCAATTTATTCATATGATTCCCTCCTCTAAAAAGATTTAGTCCATCTAATTACCGTGATGTGGTCAGAAACTATCATCAATTAATATGAAGTCCTCGCCAAGTGCTGTAGCATAAGGATCTTTTATTGTTCTGAGGACCTCATCTTTATATCGGTGACATGTCAGAGCACCATTTCTAATGTTATAGAGATGAATACAAATACAAATGAAGGAATATACTATCTCACAGTGTAGAAACTAAAATCTAACATTTTTGTCCACTAACGTAGTTTTGTTTCCAGTGCCATCTTCGTGCAGATGAAAATATGCCTACTATCAGGATTATGACAAAAATGGGATTTGTCAAAGAAAAGAATATTGCCTTCAATCATTTCTTCTTTAGCTCATATGCTCTGTTTTTTACTCCCTGTGTGTGTTGATGGTGTCTTTCTGTTAATGTACACACTCAATACCAACGCATAGTGTAAAGATGGACTTGGACAGTTCATGACGAATCTTTGGTGCTAGCAGTCAAACGAAGGTTGTTAAAAAAGGGTGGAGTTAATATTTTGGTGTCTCTGAGAAGTCAGTGTTAAATAACGGTCTATATTTGGCATTTTTGCACACCTAAAACATGGTTCCTCCTCTTTAGCCTGCATTTCCAGTCCCCTAAAACGATTCTGGTGTTTTGGATTGTGTTTAGACGGCTTTTAACCAACCAAAACACTCCAAACTTCTGATTGAGTGAAATGATTTCGTTGAGACATCGCACTCATCGAAACAATGGGCATGCTGGATGTCGATCACTCTTTTCTGCTTTGTCTTACATTAAGTTAAAAGCCAAAGCTCATTCCCTGAAACTAAAGCTTAATATTCAACGTCAACTCAAAATTATTAATGGTGAAGTTATAAAGTTAGAAAAATTTACGTATGTGACTCTCTTTTTCCATTCTTATGCAAAAAATTGCTTATACTGTTATTTTATAAGAGACTTACAATACTCTATAATTGAGTGCTGAACAAAATTGAACTTACTAATTAAATTTTATTTTTAAAATAAATTAAAAGCAATGTAGCATAAAATATTTAAAAACTTTGATTACATCACGCTAAATAATTGAACATTTTTTTAGGTATTTTAACGGATTTTTATTTTTCCTTCTGTAAATTAAAAAATAACTTTATTTTGAAAAATGATATTTATTCTTACAGAAATGCAAAGCTCTCTACATAAAATACTATAAAAATATTCTTAAGTTTGAATATCATCAGATATTATTAGTTTGCTATCATAAATTTTAAAAAATGCATCTTTTTCATTAGCATGTAATTCTTAGAAAAATTTTTAATTTAATTATAATAAATATAGAAAAAATTTAATACTTACCAGGATAACAGTAACATGATCCATTTCTTTTATCACATGTTGCTCCATTTTCACATGAGCAAATTTCATCACAATTTATTCCATAATGTCCAGAATCACACTCTGAGAAACATTAAAAGTATTCATATCTACTGTTTTAAGAATAAAATACTTACTGGTGATATTAAGAAAGTCAAAATAATTTTTGCATTTCTCAATCATAAGAGATTAGAAATAATTTTAATCGCATCATTTTATACCATATGTTTTTTTTAATCGAAACAGTGTAATGTATTTTATGATTATAAAACGCTTAAAATAAAAATTTTGACGTTTCAATAATTCTTACAAAGATCACCTGTTTATAATTAATTGCTTAAATAATGCTTAAATTTTATTAAACATTTTAACGTTATTTGGATCTATTGAAAACGATACGCAATATTTACCCACAAATTATTGTTAGAAAAGGATAAAACATCGATTAAAATAAAGCTTAAATTAAAGCTTTGTATATTTATTTAGGTTTAGAATACATAATATTTCAGTGCTTCAAAATCTATGACAACGTAAGCATTCATAATGACAACGTAAGTTTCATAATTTGAATAATTTGAATAGATATATATATAAATATAATTATATATATATATATATATATATATATATATATATATATATATATATATATATATATATATATATATATATATATATATATATATATATATATATATATATATATATATATATATATATATATATATATATATATATATATATATATATATATATATATTCAAATTATGAAACTTTGCTTACGTTGTCATAGGATTTGAAGCACTGAAAATATATATATATATATGTATGTATGTGTTATATATATATATATATATATATATATATATATATAAGATAGAAAAATATACTTTATCTGCTTTTATAAAATCTAGAATAAATAGTGTTTTAAAATGATTGTTATTTTGTTTCTGAGAGATTTTATGTTGTAAAAACATTTATTTTACTTGCATAACATCATTTTCTTAAATGAGTTTTAGCTAATGACCAAAAACATCAGGACAAATAATCCTAAAATGCCATGCGATTCTGCCTAATGTATTGGATTTTATGATTTAAAAATAGCCATTGCTCAGTATTTATTTTCTTATAACATTTTTCTTTCTTAATATTATATTTTTAATAGATTTTTGCTTTCTATTCCAATCATGTCCCATAATTGTATATTTATATCTGCACTTCATTATTAATTTAAATTTTAAAATAAGGTATTGTTAGTATGGGTATAAGTCCTTATCTTAACTGATTTAACTTTAGTGTTTTCTTTGAAGTTTTAGTGTCTTATTTTACTTAAAATAAATCACATATTTAAATATTACATCTTATAAAATAATTGCATCATTGAAAATCTCACTGATGTATGTTTGAATTCCATACAGATGATATAAATACAAATGCATGAAGTATGGAATAATAACGTATTTAAAATTCTAGAACACAGCCAGTTACACCAGAATTGATACTGAAAAGCACAGTTAAATAATTTTTAATAACTAAATTAAAGTTCAGTAGTGTCAGATTGTATAATATGTTTATATTAGAATAATGCTGATTAAGAATGCATTCCATTAATAAAAGCAACAATTGTTTGTAGAATTCTCTAAAATGAGAGCAAATATTTATTTTCTATAATATGTAAGTATTATCACCTTTCTAAATTAATTTAATTTACAAAGTTAAGGAAGCAAATTTAAAAAAAATGTAAACATGACAATAAACAAAAAAGTCATAAAAAATTGAAATATCATTGTTATATATATTGATACTTAATCATCATAATAGTATTATCCAGGATAAATTCCTTTAAATTTCCAAAGATTTAAATCAACCAAAAAAACAGATCTATTTTATTGTGCCAGGTTTTCTTTGTTAACTTCCAAAATTGGTTTGTATACAATATTGTGACTTTGAAAGAACACAGGAAATGGAAATATATTCTCTTACTCCTTTCACGAAAAGTTTCTTGCAAACACTCAGCTACAATATTTAATTTTAGCTTACGGTATAAAAAAGTGAATTCACGAAACACAATAGAAATCAGAATTCATTTTCGGAAAAGATCCCAAACACTTCGAAAAGCCAAATATTCCGTTATCTGCATTTCCACAGACTCGCTTCAAATTGTTCCTCTTCACTAAAAAGTAATCTCAGTTCTTTATGTGGAATGAATGTAAACAAACAAGTATGTACACAAGAATTTTACAAAAGAATTTCGAGTCAAATAGGGAGCGTGCTCTTTCCTGGACAAAGGAGATTCAGAGGAAAAGAATTTAACAAATGTAGCTGGTTTTCAGGAAAAGTCATTTCCCGACATTTGCATCAAAGTATTTCCCTCGTGGTTTTGTTCTCTCTTCCCGGATAAGAACAGGGGAAGAGTCTTTTCACCGGATATAAACAGCATTACTTTCAACAAATTAAATTTCACGTGTGACCTGAATATTTTGAGAAGTCACCGTTGCTACCAAACCTATGAGCAATTTCTTGCGTAACGGTTTCCTTAACTTCAATCCCAAATTTAATTTTACTTTGAATTCAAGTATTTGAGACACACAAAAATATAAATTTTAATTTTACAAATCTAAATATTTAACAAAAATAATGAATTTAATAATCACAATAATTAATTCACTTTAAGAATTATAAATATTTATCAACTAAATTTCTCTGAAAAATGTCTTTGTATATTTCATAAAATATCAGACAAATTTATCAATAATTTTTAAAATAATTAATACATAAGAATAATGGTTAATTTATGATTATGATTAACACAGTAAAAATATGCTTATTTATAATGTTTGGTTAATATTAGGACTTAAGAACTCCCCTCCAGTCAAAGTGGTAATTCTATTACCCTGTACTAAGTAGATATGTGAAAGTTTAATCATTAAATGTGTTGCGTCATGAAGACACTGTTTCGCTTCTTAAAAATCTATTTTATTTGATAAGTTGATACTTTAACTAACGGAATATAAAGGATAATTTTGATTTTAACAAATCATGATTATTAATATTCTTAATAATTTTTAGTGAAAGGTATGTTACTTTGATTGTAAAATGGAAACGTATAAAATATTTATATATAAAATCCTAAGGATTGAAATTACTGTTATAAGGATTATATCATTTAAGTTACAGTGATAAATTTTTATTTCAAGTTCCAAAAATAATAATAAAGTGTTTTACTAGAACTATGAGGAACAAATTGAAATAAAAAATTGTCAATACTTACCAATGAATTGGCGAAGTGGATATATTGAATTTTAGTTTACATGTAAGCAATTTATATAGCAAAATAAAAACTAAAAGGAAATCAGTACACACATTTTTAGTATTGATTTATAAAGCTGATGTATTAAAATTATATACAATAAAATGGGCATAAATATAGAGAGTTATTATAAAAATAATACTGGCTGAAATATGTTCTTTTATAAGAAAATAATATAAAATTTTTCCCAAGATATTCCTAATTATAAAATAATTTAATCACTTAAATTTACTTTAAATATTGATCTAGAGCATAACTAGAGAAATTTAAAATTTAAATTTTAACTGAGCATATATATATATATATATATATATATATATATATATATATATATATATATATATATATATATATATATATATATATATATATATATATATATATATATATATATATATATATATATATATATATATGTATATATATATATATATATATATATATATATATATATATATATATATATATATATATATATATATATATATATATATATATATATATATTTACAAAAAAATTATATTTATATACAAAAAATGTCATCAAATATTTAATAAATAATTGATAAATTGTCAGTTATACAGCCAAATTTCATATGTTTACCAAGTATTGATTAGAAAAATGAACTTCTGAAAAATATGTGTTTTTTCCTTGGCAATGTGAAGCTTAAACCTATAATTTATTTTCGCATTTTAAATTTTTCTACGGTAAAAACAATGCAGTCAATCAATATAAATACTTAAAATGATACGCAGAAGTAATAAAAGAATGACAAATGTTAGGTTGTACATTTAATTTACTTTATAAATACGATAGAGAATCATAGTGTACCCGATATCCCGATTCAATAAATTTTATACGAATTTCGTGGTATGAGTTAATTACTCTGCTGATTACATTTGCATATATTCTAATTTAGTTGATTAGTATACGCTTCCATCCTAATTCAAACATTAGATTGAATTACATAACACTGAATAGTTAAACTATGGGATATTTGGCAATCTAGATTGATATTGTAAGCGTTAAAGTAAAGAAAAAAACGAAAACTTCTTTTGAAAACTATTTTTGAAAAACTTTACTCCTATGTTTTAGTGCATAATTTGCAGAAACCTGTTGTGTTTCTGTATTTATTTTTGTAAATATGTTAATAGCAATGCTTTAATACATTTACAAATAATTTATAATTGTTTTAATTTTAATCTCATCTTAAGAATATCTCCTTTTTTTCAGAAATAGGAATATTTTATGTTATTTTTATAATATATATTAAAATAAAATTGTAAATATACTTTAAAATGATATAAAAATTATGGTCAGATTGACATCTATGGTAACTTTTCTAAGTATTGAAAAAATATATACATTAATCCAAACAATATGTTTTAAGCATTAAAAAATAAATCTTAAATATTAAGAAATAAAGATATTTTAGAAACCGATTCTAGAAACCTATTGCAGATGAAGACCTCTCTGTCCAAATATACATTTATATATCTATCTATCCATCTACGACTAGAGGGTTGCTCAGAGTATATTTAATGAAAAAATCGTATAGCAAGTATCTTATACATAAACTATATTTACGAGTTGTGTGCTTTCTGACTTTATGTTGTTGTAATTCCTTTATGACAAACAACTTCCTTTTTTACTAGGTTTCTAAATGTTGTTGTTGGCTTATTCTCTGTAAAGATCTGACATTTGTCAGATCAACACCAATAATATTTTGACTGTTAGAAAGTATATGACTGACAGAAAGTATATGAAATTAGAAAGTATAGCAAGGGATCTGAGGATAAATCCTCACGAGAAAGTCCGACGCAAACCAGAAAATGCTTCTGTGAGGCTGGATGGTCACAGCATTTTTTACAAGTGGGATAAGTTTTTGTACCACGTTCAAGCGATAAACATTTTAGATGTCCAATATAGAATCTGTCGAAGGCAGTTTGAGATTTTCGGTCATATTTTATTTCCAGAAGAGTTCCAGGAGAGGGTCCAGGGTATGATTGGTGTATTGATGGAATTTGCAAGTTTGAATTTAGTCTAGATTTTTCATTTGAGTAAAATTCCTGATATGTAAGTGATGAACCAGTGGGCCTATCTGCCTCACTGCCCTTTTGCTAGTCAATCTGTAGTCTTATTGCCACTAATATTTACATGGGATGGAATCCACTGGAGATGTACATCATGGTCTTGGGAGAACATTTTCAATTTTAGCAGAATAGATGAACTTGCTTCATCATTTGTAGAAAACCAGTCACTGAGATGTTGCAATGCACTGCGGTTGTCGACAAAATCCAAAGGTCTCCAAAATCACAGTTTCTGGAAATGATAGCAGCAAGTCCCCCCTTAATAGCGGTTTCTAAAGTAAAAAATATAGATACTTATTGATACACTTTTGATTTTGATAAAGGTCAAAATGTAGCTTATCAGAACTGTAATTTATCTCTTATCAATATTATTGCTGGTGTCGATCAAAATCCCACTCATTGTCTGCAGAATAATTTATTGGTGGATTTAAAGCAGTCATGTGAAACACTGACTCGTATCGTTAACAACTGATATAATAGACATGTTACCCGTCTGACTTTAATGGCTTCACAGCAATTTTTCTATCCTAAAAATAAAAATTGTTTATTTAAAAGCAAATAACCATCTGTCAAAATAATTTGGCGTTGTTTTCAAAACAGTGAATTGTCAACTTAAATAGTATGGCTTCATCAATTTTTGGTACTACATTCCTAAGAAGACATTAAATTGTACACTCAACTACGAATCTGAAAGCAGAAAAAGCATAATGTCCTGTACGGCGTTTTCAGACAAATCCTGATTCTGCTTATAACGTCCTTATTTAGTGTCATTATGAAAAATGCACAAGATAAGTCTTATTGACTCACCTCATAGAGAAGTGGTACAGGTTGCTGTTCAATATCCATTTCTCTCACTTTTTGTTTGCACTGACGTTCACAATGACTTTTAAACTATTTTGAACAATTATTTTGCCATTTACATTTCTATTTTGTTCTAATCCATGGATCTAGCGATATATATATGAGACCTGTATATATATATATACATTTCTATATCGATATGTATACATACTATACATGTATATCCTATATACTGTATCAGTATATATACTTTAATACAGAGACTATTTGTACTATCTATATATAGTGCATGCTATATCATATTTACCTATATATGATAGAAAGTGTCATCTACAGTAACTATACTCATATATATAAATACCATATATACTGTGGTCGTATATATCTTTGGTATACGTGCTGAAATATCCACAAATAGTTTATATTTGTATATGCTAACTATATATATTTCTATGACTAAATTTTTAAATATATGAGAGCTATATGTGGATATCATGTGGTCACTCTGACTATATGATATATCTATATGGACTATTTATATATCATAAATATTTATGAAATTATATATCACATGATATATATCGGTATATACATATATACTTTGACAAATATATATTTTTCATATATCCATTTATCTTTATATGTAGAGATATATATATATATATATATATATATATATATATATATATATATATATATATATATATATATATATATATATATATATATATATATATATATATATATATAGACAATTATAATTTAATTGCTTTAAAAATATAAAAATATTTAATATTTATGTGTTGAATAATTTATAAATACACTTTAAAAATGTAAAAATATTTAATTATTTTTTGTAATCTTGTCAATTACTGAACTATTTAATTTATGTTGGTAAAAATAATTAATCCTTCATGCGATTTTTCGCTTTGTGCTTCTGAAATATTACATGAAATTTAATTTAAGAAAACTTAACTTTAGTGTAAAAGTTCGCCGGGAATAAAATTTTCTACGTAATAAAAATGGAAAATCATAAATTCGTTGATTAAAATTTAATTAGAATCTTTAGAAAATTTGAAAATTTTGCGGGTGTTAATATGTTTTTTTACTGGTGGAAATTTTATGCAAATCCATGCATACATCAATGTCAAATTAACTTCACACAATAATGATGTGGAACAAAATTAAGAACAAAAAAAGAAAGGAATTAATGTAATGCATGAAAAATACAATACACATTTTCCTATTAATTATTATACCTAATTTTTTTCTAAAAATCTGCAAATTTCTTAAAAATTACAATTACACTTCTTCCAAAGTTTCTTATTACTAGATAGAATTCATCTTTGTTGTTGCATTTTGAGTTTATTTATCAAAGATTTCTTAATGAAAACATTTCATGTTTACAATAATTTAATGGATCAGATAACAATTCTTTGATCGGAAACGACTTTTCATTAAGTATATTGTTTGTTCTAAATTACCATGCAAAAAATTCAAAATAAATAAAAATTGTATCTACTAAATTGGTAACAAAATGGTTGTTTGGTACTCGTTTTCAAAAACAAATTAATAAGAATTTAATTTTCAAAATAAATTAATCTCATGAAATTTAAAGAAAGCAAATTTATCTCCTAAGTTTATTGAATGTCATCCTCTTTTAGAGAGAAAAATGTATTTTTGAAAAATTGCAAATTTATTTTACTCGAATTTCACTCCATTAGTAGGAGAATATATTTAAATCATATAAATTGAATTTATTGAATCACAGAATGATAGAAATTATTATAAAATAATTATCTTTTATTTTTATGGAACTTTTAGGAATTTTTTTCTTTGCCTTCATTATTTGAATTTGGTTTTATTATTTTAAGATATAGTTTTGGCTCTCCTTTCTTAATGCATTTAAAATATTATTTCTGCTCCTTTCTTAATGTATTTAAATGCTGCTGCAACAATTTTGTGTTTTATATGGTTATACAAAGCATGTAAAATAATTGGAACAGCATTCAATTTCATTTTCTTAATGACTTCAATCAAATGAATTTGCATATCATAGTGGAAACTTTATTTATTAAATTAAAAAAATTATCATATTTTAGATGTATATTTGAATTTATATATAGAGGCTGAAACACTTTTAAACATGACTTAAAATTACAAAATTATAACTTTTTGAAAATACTTTTTTATTTTTCTTGAGTTTCCAATGCCGCATCTTTAAGTATTTTATAAGTAAAAAAGTTTTTGTATGTAAAACATTTATATTATCAAAACACAATCAAGTTTGTATACAATTTAAAAATAATATATATCCCCATTGTTGGTTTTTTTACATAAAAAATTCATTTTCACCAAATTTGTCCAAATTCCAAATCTTAAATTACATTTCCAATGTTTCATTTAAACACATCAATAAAAGTAGCTTTTTAAAATACGATAGAAATCAATGATTTAAAGTAAATATTTTTTGCATATGCAAATATTTTAAGGAATAAGAAATTTTCAGTAAAATAATATATATTTAGGCCAAGGCTTATGGTGTAGTGGTTAGTGGTTCAAGCTCCTGAGGCAAAAGCGTGAGTGTTGAGGTAAGATCAACAAGTCTTTCATTCCTTCAATGGGTTATTAAAACTGAGTACTAAGCATGTTTGGGAAGAAGACTCTGATGTTTTCATATAAGCTGACCCCCTTACTGTGACATATACTTCACACCCCACATGAAAATGGCATTGGTACTATGCCGCTTTCATGTGGTACTAAGCCTTACCTCTCCCCAATGAGCTGTTGCACCACTGTGAATTTGGTTAATTCATTTAATTAATTAAGTAAAAACATAAATTTAAATTTAATTATAGAGAAATACCTTTTAGAAAGTTACAGCTTAGAAAATATTCAGTTATTAAACATGTGTAAGAATTATAAAAAAAAGAGAGAAACTCTGAAAATTATTTTTTGATGATTATTTTTTTATGCATTATAATGTCTTTTTAGTTTGAAATTTCATTAGTATTATACTTTATAACAATATTCTTCTGCTTTATTTGATAAAAGTAATCATATGAAGTATGAATAATAAATTATGAGACTTAATGTGATGATAAAAGTTGTTAAAAATTCAAATGCACATTGATTTATCTCAAAACTTGGAGTTTCATAATAATTTATAATTACCTTTAAAAATTTCATAGCATAAATTTACTAAATAATATGTATTAATGTAATTTGCCTTGAAAATCAAGCATTTTACTTAAATATAGTCTTGTGCCTTATTAAATATGCGAAAATAGCACACATTTTTAAAAAAATGCACAAAAATTAATACATATTTATATATCTAGTTTGATATTTCGAGAAATATGTTTATCATCACATATTCACCTGAATCGCACATCAGTATTAAATTACTTAAATAATAATATTATGTGAAAGAAATATTTTAAATTAATGCAGAATTTAATAAAATTAGAAGTAAGAATTATATTTTAAGTTTTTATTTTCTTGTTTTCATTAGAGAAAAGTATATAAAACAAGATTACCCACATTGCGTGGAAAATAATCTACATGAAAACAATTTTTGAGCAATAAATTCATTTTACAAAAACAACATTCTGATAATCCGTTTTGAAGCATTCTATGTCTTTTTAATCAAGCTAAATGAATTAGTTAACTTTTAACTTTCTTACACATTAATAAAAAAATTTCTTTTTGATAATTATTTATAGGAATGCTCATAAACATACGAACAATGGGATCCGATATTTAGATAGTATTTAAGAATAAACTTTAATTACTTCATATATATCTATGATTACAACATTTCTTTTTCATAGGTTTTGACTATTATGCAAGGCATACACAAATTAAAAACTATAACACAATTAGAAAAATCAAAATATCAAAGTTTGTCTGCACAGTTCCACTATTGAAGATTCACCAATAGAAACTAAAATACATATGCTTTTTAGGCACTTTTTTTGGAAATTCAGATATTATTTATTGCAATATTTAAATTACTTGTTTTGGATGCTAATTGAATAATATACTTTTGGGAAGAAAGGTAAAGTTATTTGTACAAATATAGTTTACGTTCAAAAAAAATTCATCTAAATGTTTGACAAGTATCAAATATAAAAAAATATTGCATGTGCTGCTGAATTTACTAGATGAATCAAATGATTCCAGATTAAATTATTTTAAAATGATATAAGCATTCGCATAAATTTTTCCTGCTTGAAACCAATGATTTAAGTAGTTTCGCATGTATGTATTGAAAAGTCTTATACATATTTATTTAGACAGTTTATTTTCATATTGATAGAATGACACAAAAGTTGAAAGAAAATTTTTTTTATTTGTGATTATTCCTGTTGGAGCATAAAACGTAAATTGGAGTATTTATATATACAATTAAATCATGGATTCCCAAACCTTTTTTTCTCGTGGACCACTTTCAAAATTTTCCTATTTCCGGTAGACCCCCTGCTGCTGCATTTCTAGTGTATTACCAAAACTCCTAAAAATAGCATCCTAAATTGGGGGTGTTAAGAAGAAAAAAATAGCACATTTTCTCTTTGTCCTATTTATTAAAATAATACTTGTGGTTATAGAAAATTATAAACATTTATTATTACAAACAACCAACAACTGATAAAAATCAACAATGAACTCTGAAATGTAGATCAACAATAAAAAAATATTCATACTTTTAATGAGACGAATGTACTTGATGAATTAATAGCAAATTGTCAATATTTGGCTTCAGTTTTTATACGAAGTAATCTCAAATCTCCCCGTTCTGTGATGTTCAATCTGCTCCTTTTTTGTTTACAGGTTGGTAACGGCACTAAAACTTCTTTCGACAAGATATGACGAAGAATACGCTATCAATAATTTTCTCGCAATTTCTCACAACCCATGATATTTTTCGGGGATTTCTGCCTGCAGCCAAAATGTTTGATAGCCTTTTTTAAATTTCACCTTCAGTTCCACGTTGGTGCTGAGCTCAAGTAGCTCCTCTTGTAATACCACATTCACCCCTTCCGTTTCATCAAATGGGATTAAGAACCATGGTGGTATTTCCATCGTCTGAATGATCTTTAAATCTATTTTTGAAGGCATCATGCAGGGTATTTAAATGTTGAGCGTTAGTCTGAATATCCTCGTCGAGACATTCTATCTGTGACAAATGCGGAAACTGGGAGAATTCGCGCCGACTAATATTTTGCTTCATTAATTTCAATTCATCAAGTACACTTGTACTATTACCTATTATTCAATTCAATTCTGTGTTTGAACTGAGTCTCGAATATTTTTGAGCATCAACCTAGGGAATGATGCTACCTGCCTACGTTGATAGATAAATCCAAGACAAAACTTTTGTTCTTCATTATGAAAACCAGAAAATTTTTCGTGGACCCCCACTTACAACTTGTGAACCCCTGTTTTCTTTCCACGTTTATGTGGACCCCCGTGTGGTCTTCTATGGACCCCTGGGGGTCTACCAGGACCACTTTGGGAACCTATGAATTAAATTATCCAAAATAAGCTCTAGTATAAGAGCATTCTATAAAAATTGCATTGTGAACAAAGAAATTTCGGTGTCTCAATAAGACTTTTGTAAATATAATCCGTGTTAATAGTTAGATTTTGGGTGTTTGTTAAACAATAAAAAAAAGCTTAACATGAAAATGCTGATAAAAATGAAAATTTTGATAATTTGAATGGCAATATAGATGAATCACGAAATTTAAACAACAGAAAATTGAACTAATTCCACACACTTTTGCTATTGATTATGTGTAAAGCACAACTGTTCGCTTAATGACTTCTATCTCAAATTTTATAAAATTTTCACTGCATTTCCAATTTAATTAGCTATAAAATCTTCTAAATAATTTTGTATATTTTTGAAATATTTCACTTTTATACTACATTACTTTCAAAATATTTGGAAACTGCAAATGTTTAAATCTACAATTTTTTCAAAAAAGTTTCCTTAGATGCCGTTTCTTAATTCTTAGATTTTTTATATGTGCCATTTAGAGATATATTCTTTCAGAAATCTACAATCAGGTTGCTCAGATGTTAATTAATATCACATTATAGTTCATGATTCCTGTAAAAAAATTTATAATTATTTTAATAAATTAGATTATTTTTCACTATAAATATTTAATTCTTATTTCAATGGAGAAAATTTAAACAAAGCCCCTCTTCAACAGCTGATTTTATTGAAAACAATTAGAGACATTTAAGTTAAATACAACAAGTTTTATATTTTGCAAAATTCTAATACTATACTATAAATTATTCCTAATTGCATAATTCTAACGCTTATAATATTATTTTCTAAAATATAGAGTTCAGTCATCGAAAATGTGGCTTTTTATTAAAAGATACACTAAATACTAATTAATATCAAACATTGCATATTGTATAAACATTAAGCACTGATTAAAATAATTATTGATTATTATAAGCATTAATTAAGAGCATTACAATCTCACTATATAATATTGTAAGATGATAATAATAATAAAATACGTTATTAGTATCGTGTTCACAATTGACAATAATTATTGATAAACATCATTTGTCTGTAGTCATTTTCTGTAGAATCACGCTACCTGCGTTTGTCCGCGTAACTAACATTTGCAAATTTTGCACACAAGTTCAGGTATATTCAGTTCTTATTGTCATATCAATGAGCAGATGTGTTCCATAGTGTTAAATTTGGCTAACCTTTCAAGAAAGTAACACAAATTATCAGGAGAGAAGTTAATCTTAGATTTTATTGCCGAGCTGGCAGCCGAATGGTTAGCGCTCTTGCCTTCGGTTCAACAGTTCGTGGGTTCGAATCCCACCTTGGGCATGGATGTTTGTAGTGGTTCGGAATCCACTTTAAGCCGTAAGTCCCGGTCTAATTAGCCCTCGTGTGCAAAAAATGACCGTTGAGGGACAACCAAACAAACCAAACCAACCTTAGATTTTATTTTATTTTAATTAGACACTTATTTCTGTTGCAATAAGATTATAGGTAGGCACTGGGTTTAAGGAAAAAAATAGCCTCAAATAATTAAAACTACAATACTTACTATTTAGAATCTAGTAAATGTTTAGAATATTGTTACTCATAGAAGATAGAATGAAATTATCTTCTCTTCTAACTCATTTTACTAGTTGGAATGCGAGTAAATTACACAACAGATTTATTTTTATAAGCAAGATCATCATTTTGTAAAGAAACTGAAAGTAGTCTGTGGTCTAATCTACGCAATCTGTTCTGACAAATATGATAATATTTCTTTTTTTTTTCTAAAAGTACAATAGCATTTTATTCAATATTTTACTATAGCTTTTTATAACATTTTAAACGTAAATACTAGGAATGAAAAATAAAATTTAATTGAAAAAATAAGCTTGCGCGAATTTCATTTCTGCCTGTTATGTCAAATAATTAATAAAAAAAATACTTTTGGTTGAGATATTGATCGTAATAGGTAAGGCAAAGCATCGATTGCATGCCATATTAATAATATGTCTATTTTATAAACAAAATACGAATATGGATAATAATTCCAAAGATAACTAATTTTACAACAAAGGTAATTCAACTAATTTTACAAATTTTTGTTGTTTTAGTATTAGCGACAAACACCAATTATGATTTTTCAAAAAATAACTAATCCTTAATGACAAATATTCTCATCACCTGAACTAAGAACATGGTTGCTGATTTTAAAAATATGTATGTGATTAATATAAAAATTGACATTTATTTTATTTTAAGAATTATACAAAATCAACAAATATAAATAACGAATAAGAAAATTATTTTTATATAATTTTAAAAATTAACTATTTTCTCACTCCATATATAATAAATAATGCCACTGCAATTTAATATAATGCACTTCAATTTTCAGTTTTACTAATTTGAAACATTACATTTTTTATTTTAATGTATAGAATTGTCTTAATAAATAAAATATATTTGAAAATGTCTCTTAAACTTAGTAGTTTTAACACAGATTAATATCTAAAACAATAAGAAAATTTGAAAGAAACGATTTCGTAACAAGCGTTCGATTTTTCACATTCTCAGTCCATACAGTTTGTCCTATACTAATAATCTAAAATAATTTCTACGCAAATGAAAACAAAGATGTTCTTTTTTACAAAAGTAGAAATCGTTCGAGATAATTTATGTGTATGGAAAACATGCAAGTTTAAGAATTTGGTTTTCCTTTAACACGAAATTTAATAAATGGAAAATGATATATATATACAATATAATATATAATATGCATATATATTATATATATATATATATATATATATATATATATATATATATATATATATATATATATATATATATATTGATTGTTCAAATGAAATCATGGACAAGTAAATTTATTTAAAAAATAATATTGTAAATAATTACTATCATCATAAGTTATAACTAATAATTAATGTTGCTCAAACTATATAGAAACTTTGAATGTAAGTTATATAAATGGAAATTTTATGAATGGTATGAATACAAAAATAACTAAAACTTAATTTCT
This sequence comes from Latrodectus hesperus, assembly GCA_037975125.1. Lineage (NCBI taxonomy): Eukaryota > Metazoa > Arthropoda > Arachnida > Araneae > Theridiidae > Latrodectus > Latrodectus hesperus. Next base: position 28,281,111 of record CM075856.1, on the reverse strand, counting down.
GAGAAACATAATGCAATATTGAAGTATTTCTTCGATCAATTAGCAAATGTTTCCTCAAAATAAAAAACACAAAATTATGAATAGAAAGTTCTTAGCATTAGTTCAGGGGATGCAGCATAATTTTAGTATAGAGATTTTATGAAAACTCACTCTATATGTTAATCAAGAAAGAAAAACCTAATTACGGAGACTGAACTTCTTTATATTTCGTATTATAAAAGTTTCTTTTCTCACGTATAAATAAACTATTCTTAATTATTATTAGCAAATTATAATTAAACTAAGTAAATAATAACTATACATAATAATATATTTTGTAATAATGTTAATTATATATTATGTGCGCACTTCCGGATTGTGATTCTTAGTAATTTCATTATGGTCAACACATAACTAATGATAGTGTGTAATCTCATTATAACGCTCAACTGAACATTAACTATTCTAGATCTTATTTGCAGAGTGTACTAAAATATTCAAATTTGAAGTACCACCCTATATAGTTCACGGAAGCCAAAACAGTTAGGGTCATTTTGATTTTATTAATCAGAATTAGTAAAGAAACACACATATATATATATATATATATATATATATATATATATATATATATATATATATATATATATATATATATATATATATATATATATATATATATATATATATATATATATATATATATATATATATATATATATATATATATATATATATATTCTTATTTCAACACTTTACAAATTTATCAAGTTATTTTAAAAATCTGAAAATTGTGTGTCTTATGTATCTAAAATTAAAGTATCTTCTAAACAATTTAGTTTATGTTTTCGAATTTTCAAACAAAAATCTCCTTCTGAGGAATCCAAATATTAAGGTTTTAAATTTTTTTGATTTTATAATCTTCCAATCTTGTCTTTTAAATATAACCGCTATTAGAACTGATCAGATCCATCAAGTTTGTGATTGCTTTCTGAGGTGATGCTATTTTAATTCCTACATTTTCGATGCTCTGTTTAGTAAAAAGATAGCTTTCTAAACTTATAAAATCAAATATTTTTTATAAAACAACAGAAGCTTAAAAATTGTCATTTACTGCAAGTTTCCAGTCTGAGCAATTTACCTTACCTTGAAACTGGTCCCAAAATTCCAAGTTCTGGCACGGGATTGAAACTGGCCACGGAATGAAAATATTTTTCTTTCTTTTTTCACTTTGTTTCAAAGAGCTTTACTTGGATAATGAATTTGCATTAGACTTGAAAAGTTAAAGCACATAAACACATCTCATAGTTACCAGAAAAAAATTTCCCCCTCAATTATTTTCAGCTCATTAAATTCAACCCCTTCAAAAACATTCCAAACTTCATAAAATCATTGGTAATATTTTAATGTATATTTCCTATATTTTTATTAGCTTGTGTCTTAATAGAGTTTTCGAATTGAGTGTCAAATTTAAGTAAATAAAAGCTAAAAGGATAAAGACTCTTTATAAAGCTTAATAGTTCAAGTTCCATGTGGAATATTTCTAATCAATAAACTAAAATTAAAAATCAAATCATTAAGTTTATTTTTAACGAAAAATAATTTTTCATTTTAAACTATGACAGATGTGAGTAATGTGGCACATTACTTATCTGTTAAAATTAATTTGCTGTTAAAAGCTCCAAGTTGTTTCTGAGTAATATATCCTGATACAAAACCAGCTGTGATCCAAAGCCCAACATTATTAAATACGACTATAAGGAATTTCTTTTAATGTTACTTCTCCTTTACTCGGTCAGAAGCACTAAAACAACGAATAACAGATAATAAACTGTAGTTAGATTAAAATTGTTTTGTATAACAATTTGGTGGGTCAACAAAAGCAGCTGTGTATTCCTTAAAAATTAAATTTCACTAGGAAAATTATAGAAAGTCATCAGCTAAAATGTGCAATCAAACCATCAATTAAAGAAGAACAATATCTTTAATAGTGATTACAAATACTTTAGAAACAAAAAAGGCATGTTTCTTTAAATGAGAATATTTTTTAAATTAATATTTTTTTTCCTTTCAAACCTGTAACATATACTAAAATGAAACTTTCTAACAATTTTATTATAAAATAAGTAATTTAAAGTGATATATTAAAAATGAGTTAGTGATAACATTTTGAAAAACACTTTTATGTTTAATCAGTTTAATTATGAAAAAGGCTTTTGTATAAAAACCTATCGTATTAGTATTTCAATCTAGCAATGGCCATTGCTGCTTAAATAAAACTTTTAAACAAAAAAATTTTTAATATACCTAATACAATCTTAGTAAAATGGGCATTAAACCAATAGACATTATATGTTAAAAGTTTGGTGTCAAATAAACATAGATTAATTTGATAGTTGCATGTTTATATGAGGTATTCAAAACAAACACGAATCATTTCTGTTTTAAAAAATTTAGTTTAAAGTATCTAAATGATGAATTGTTCATATATATATATATATATATATATATATATATATATATATATATATATATATATATATATATATATATATATATATATATATATATATATATATATATATATATATATATATTCTTCTGCTGTAAAAAATATTGATAATACGAGAGATACGAAAGATTTGATCTCATAATAATGTCTAATCTTATATTTTCAGTTAAAACTAGAAAAGCCCTTCACAATTAAGGTAGATTGGTGTTAACAATTAATATTATTCGTTTTTAATATGAATAATAATAGCAATAATAAAATGTTACAAAATATAATGTAATGCATACATCTTTGAGTTTTTTGTTTAGACTTTGACTTGTAATATAGTGCACTCTATAAAATTGCGAATTAGTTAATTTAAGGTTTATAAAATCGTATAAGAACATTAGTCGTCATGAAGTAAATTATTTATTATTAAAACAGATTTTATAAATTAATGCAAATCAGACAAAACATTGTCAACTTCTAGATCAAACTGTACTCACCCTCATTGCAGTCAGGCCCTCTCCAACCATAGTCACACAAACATCTGTCAGGACTGACACATGCACCTTGTTTGCAACCGAAGTTGCATGCAGCTGAAAAATTCAATGCCCAAATGAATTTAACAGTGCCTAAATTCAGTTTTTGAATATTCAATGTCATTAAAATGATATATTTTTATTTGATAGTGGGCAAACACAATGTTTATTTCGGCTTCCTATTCATAACCACAATTCAAATTATTCATAAAAAGAAAATATTTGTTTGATAGAGGGAAATAATGATTATAATAATTCTATTGCATTGTTATATTAACTAATCTAATACAGGTCATACAAATTAAATAAACTAAAGAATTAATGCATGACCAAATGTATCCAAAAGATGAAAAATAAATATTAAAAATATCTGAGAGGCGAATATAAAAAATTACTAATTTAAAAATAAAAATTTTTAGCAGAAAAGCATAAAAATTTTTAGAATTTCTTATAAATGCTTTTGTTTGTTTAGATACATATAACACAATATATCCTAAGTTCTTATATGATATGTTCATAATATGGAGTATGTATTTATAATAGTATTTATAATATTTTATATATAAGAATAGATTACGTTCTAATAATGAGTATAATTACTCTCTAATTCTTTACAGATTTTATGTTTAATATAAAGCAATGGATTTTTGAATATATTAATAAAGTAAATATACATACATACATATATATATATATATATATATATATATATATATATATATATATATATATATATATATATATATATATATATATATATATATATATATATATATATATATATATATATATATATATATATATATATATATATATATATATATATATATATAACTAGCATATCAAAACTATTATAGTGTTGTTTTTTCATATTGCTCATATAAACTATCATCTGAAATCAGTTTCATCACAAAGTAATTTTATTAAATTTTTTACGTCAGTTTAACTTACGTAAGCAGCTTCCATTTTGACGTTCATATCCGACGCAGCATTCTGTAATGAGTTTCTCTTCTGTCTGTTCAATGGTCTGATTAGACCATGCAGTTTTTGTCCTAAAGTAGTAAAATAAGAAAATTTGTTTGATAATGATAGTACGAATTATAGAGGCTGAATTCCAGAAAATGATTAAAATTAAAATGTTATTTAAAATATAGGTTATTAAAAGATTTAAAGCCTTATTTAAAGCTCAAGCCATTTTAATTATGACCTAACCGATCTAAACAAAGCTGCATTTCTTAGGTTACATAAAATAATGGTAATAAAAAAGATACTTAGATACATTAGAATCCCGCAAAAATTGATCCTTCACAATTATATTGAAAGGTAATGTTTGATAATGTATCTGGATAAAGCTGGATAATGTGGATCAAATTCTTTGCACTTGTAAAAGGAATCTTGCAGAGGTCATTTGAATATTTCGATTAACCTTTCATCTCATATAGTGTAAAAGAAAACTCTATATCGTTTTCATACAATTCTACTATTGCAGATGACGTTATGACGTACTGCAGCACATGGTGTACTGTAACTTGAAGGAAAGCATGACTTCAAAAAATGTAGTCTTTTTAATCTTTTTATATAACATATTTTAACCACCACAAACATGTATACTCATTCTTTACCGAATTAATTTTTAATCCATTAGCTCATTAAACGTTTAATCTTAATTCCGTCATCCTTTACACAACACTTTTATATTGGTAAGTAATATATTTATGATACCGTAGGTGCGATATATATATATATATATATATATATATATATATATATATATATATATATATATATATATATATATATATGTAGTATTTATTATATTATATTAATACAGAATAAAAAAATAATAGTAAAATGATAATAACGCAGAAGGAATAATCGGTGATTCTCAAAAATATTAGAAAATAGCAAAACCGAAAAGTCAAGATTGGAAATTAATAGGTAAATAATCTTTATTCGAGAAACAGGAATTTCAAAGATCAAATTCCAAAAGTAAATTTGATATTTTAAAAAATAATTTTACGCACAGAATATTTAAACAGTAGTTCATGTAAAATAAATTTTTAAGGGTTTTTTATTATGAAAGTCCAGTATCACAATATTCTTATTTTTGTATAGAAATTTCGATAACTTTTTTGCTTTGATTCTAGAAAATATTTCTTAAGATTAAGAGGTCCGCATTTAGGGTCACCACCTATTATAGTACCAGGTAAAGTAAATGCTATTATCTTAAAATTTATATAATGTGAAACGCAAAATACTTAACTCTTTATTCGAATTATATACATTTATATAAAATAGTACTAAATTATTAGAAGTGTGGGCTAATCTTATACCTCATAATTTTTTAAAAACAAATCATACATATTTTTCAAAAACGAATATTCTTTCATTGATAAAAAACAAATTAAATTATGCAATTCTTTAAAAAAATTTTAATTACATTTATTTATCTAAATAAACTTATAATACTAATTTTAATGGAATAAATATTAATAACTGCGTAAAACATACTGCACTGCATACTTAAATACTCTGCAAAAAAAAAAATCTGAAAGAAAATTATTAAATTAAATTTTTAAGAATCAACTCATTTGGGAACCAATTAATAAAAAGTTTCTATGGTCAGTCTACTTTTCTATAGGAAAATCAACAATGAAGCATTATTTAAGTAGAGCACTTATGATATTCTATGTAGCATTTACCAAAGAAAAATGATAACAATAAATTTATGTTCGTATCCACGCGTGTATCCTTGTTATTCTACACACACACACAAACACACACATACACACACACACACACACACACACACACACATATATATATATATATATATATATATATATCACTGTAAACATTGACGATGGAGATGGTAATCAAACCTCAAACTGCTTATTTAAATTTAAATTAAAAGCATTGACAAATCAGGAAATAGCTCATCAGAAAGCTCTCGAATTTCAGAAAAACTTCTTAAATATGAGTATCATTAATATAAAAAATTAAAAAATAATACCTCAACCATTACTAATGAAAGCCACTCAAAATTCTTTCCGCAAAGTATTTAATATAAATTATTGTTTTGAGGTTGAAAATTTCAGGCTTAAAATAAGGAACTGAAGAACAACCAAAAAGGAAATTTGCGTTTCCATATACTTAACTCTTAAGCAGGACTGAAGCTTCAATTACAAATGCATGAGATCAAGATATAGAAACCAATTGTAATATCTTACGATGCAATTATCGTTGACTCATTTTAAATAGAATTAATTCCCAACTAAATTACCGCATACAACTTGAGATAAATGTTTTAAATAAAATCAAGAATACAGGATCTCACACACCAAGACGTTAGAAATGTATAATAGAGGAATATTGCAGGGAAAATAGGAAACTGTCATATTCAAATGGTTCTAAGGAACTGCAAATACGCATGACCATTAAAACCGCAATGCAGCGGTAATCGGAAAAATAGTCCAATATATTCGATTGATAATGAAAGATTTATAAGAGTAACAATCAACATTTTGACTTTAAGTATACTTAATAATGTGAAGAATGCCAAGTAGACATATGAAAAATGGAAGTTTGAGAAAAGCTTCATTTTCTGATTGAAAACTGCAGATTGGTCAATACGACATGTTGCTGTTCTGGTAGATGATTCGAAGGATGCCGTCAGAGAACATATTGAAAGCAGTGGACACGAGATGACACCCATCTGCAATGAAGAGTGTTTGGAGCTATTCGGAGCACTGCAATGCGAGAGGAAGGAATGATCGTGTAGCAATTTCTCATCGAACATACAGTCACTCGTTCCACGAAACAATCACAAATAAAAGTGATTGTTGTTCCATAAAACATTTTCAGACGCCCTGAGAAAGCGAATTTGCAATACGAACATGTTTTTCTTGAGTTTACCTAAATATTGAATTCCTGAAGATTAAGTCTACAGTGGTGTCAAGTCAGAGCGACATGGAATACTAAAGATTGTCATTGCGTAGTATTTACTCAGGATTGCTGGTTAGCGCTGGTAACCGATAACAACCGCGTATGTGTGGGGAGTACAAATCCCATAAACGCTATATCACGTTACGCTGCTCCTACAGTTGGCTTAATGCACTGGAAAGACTTGGGATGTGATAGCCATGCCATTATAATTTTGGTACGTGGGTCAGAGTTTTGTTGATGACATTTTTGGATCATTTAGAGACCTTTTCTTGAATTGAAGAAGCAAATTTTCAGAAAATGATGATTTTCTCAAACATGTTGAGTTACTCTTTCTTCGCTATCTCCAGATCTTTCGAGGGCCAGCCCGAGCCCCTGACTTAAATTCAGAGCACGTATTGGACAAACCAGATTACAACATGCTGTCCTCTCACTCTATACATGATTTTGCAGTAATTGTTCAACATTTGGTTGCCCATCTGTCTCAGGACAATGTCAGATGCCTGATCAACTCAACGCCAGTTTCATAAAGACAGCAGGAGCTGGTAAGATGTACAACTGATGTTGCATTGTTCTTCTTCAATTATGTACAGTATTGTGTTTAAAATAAACATAAAAGAGTTTTATTTTTTATATTTATGAAGAAGTTAAACAAAGTGCTTATAATATAGAGTATACTACATTTTTCGATATTGTAAATTAAACAGATAGTATTCCTGAGTAAAACAATCACTTTTGCAGCAGAATAATTGTTTTCATATTAAAAATAAATGAATTTAACATTTTAGAACTTTAACAATTTTTATATTTAATAATTTCTTTTAGTCAACAATCCTCATAGGAAATAATGTTTTTTCAATGCAAGTGTGTTTCAAATGATATTAAATATTGATACAGTTAACTTCAGTTATGGAATATATATATATATATATATATATATATATATATATATATATATATATATATATATATATATATATATATATATATATATATATATATATATATATATATATATATATATATATATATATATATATATATATATATATATATATATATATATATATATATATTACCTATCTCACTCAATATTTTATTTTCAATGACAAATTCGTTGTGCTGTTTAAAAATTCTTTAGCATTTTCAAAGACAATTAGCGTCAGTTGAAAGTATGCGACTGTATCCATAACATTTATCTGAGAGTTGTATATTACTAAAGAATATATTGCATGTTAGTCAAATTGTATTAGCAATATTTATATGTTAACTTAAATCACTATAAAACTGTATTATACATATGCTATCAATTCATCATTTACATGCTTTATGCTAAACTTTATAAAACACAAGTGATTTATGTTTGTTTTGAATACTATCACATAAGCATGCAATTTAGTAATTAAACCCTTTCCTTAATGACTTTAGGATCTAGCATTATACTAATGACTCAATAGCAGGTCGAGGAGAAGATGATAAATGTAATGACATATTAGTTTAAATTACTGCGATAAATTATTATGCTACATTTGTGGTTTTTATATGGCAATTTGTTGTTCAGTTAGGAAAATGAATAAATCTATAATATTAAATAAAAAAAGTATTGACATGACTAGGCAAAGAAATCTCATTGCTGTATATCTGTGCTGATAAAATCAACTTAAATTTATCGCCAAGTTGTTAAGATCCACAAGCATGTTGACTAATATATTCTAAATAATTGAAAAAGAAATATTGACAATAAGAAGCAATTTTTCTTTCAAGGTTTTAGTTTTACGATTTTTTTAATCAATTATAGGATGTATTTGTATTTCATTGGACAGCACTGCCTTATTTAATCATTTAAACTTGTATATGTCATAGATTTTTAAATAAGTTCTAACACGTTTCTAAAATACTCTTTTAATTAATTATTGTATAATTATCAATTTATTTTGCTAAAGTATTCAAATAATAGTAGAGAACATACGATAATAATTCAAACATTAAGCCATTTATCATTTTGCTTATACTTAAGTGTTCCTTTAAAGAATGACTCCATATACCTGCTTGTGTTTTGAAAAATATAATTGCACAATGCTCAAAAATTGTGTATTTCACCGACTCAACCATTTATCATCTTCATCAATCAAAAAGTTGCTGTTTTTTTCAAACAAGAGCAAAAATGAGGCTTTCAAGAACTTGTGAGTAATTATTGTTGAACCCTGTTTGTAGTTTCTCATTAATCACGAATTCAAAGACCCTTTTATTGTAAAATGTAAATGTCAAATAAAACAACATATACAACTAGAAATAATAAGACATTCCAACGTAAATTTTAATGAATTAGGGTGTTAAGCAAAATACTTTTTTCTATAGCAGGTATATTATTTAAATACAGCTATATATCTGCATAAATTGTGATAAAGTTAAAGTGAAAAAAGCAATCTCTGTTTAATCTATTACTTGTATTTATGGGTTTTTTCAATGTAAATTTCGTTTGTATATTTGATCTTTATAAAAAAAAAAGGTGTCGTTTCAATTTTCTTTGAAATATAGAAATGTGTAATTTAATAGCGCAAGGCAGTCGTATAATGTAAAATTAAAGAAATATTAATTGTTTCAGAAATTAAACTACACCATGCTAATACATGCTACTTAATGTTCGATGAGAGCAAAATAGTTTTTATTCTTATGCAGTGATTAAGAAAACAATTGCTTTTAAGTTCATGGCTTACAGCGGCTATTCTGTGAATCATTTGAAGTATGTTACCGATTTGGAGAGTAGTCGTGTAAACCAGAATAATATTTCTAAAGCAAATATTTAAACAAAACCATTTATTATTCGTATCATTTAATCTATTTGACAGGAAAAAAAACCAAAATGCGCTTAGTTTAACCGACCAGTCATGATGAATTGTGTTGGAGGCATCTTTAGTAAGTGCAAAACCGTGAAGCACCAAAGTTTGAATTCTGACTTTTTCTTAAATCTGTAAATCCTTTAGCTGAATAAATGGGTGACTCTATATATTTTAGGAGCAAGGACCAATCATAAGACCCCAATACATGGATTACAACATCAGAAGTATTATTTCACTTGGAAGACATTGCAACCAAAACACTTTTTTAGACATCGGAATGATGAATAGACATCGAAATCATATCTCGTATTGTCCTATTACGCAAATATTATGCAAGGAATTTATTTGGGGGGAGAATTTTGATTCCAAATAAATTCCTTACACGCAATATTAATGTGATACATGCGATTCTTAACATTCATAACACATTACACTAATCAACACTGATTTATATATATATTAAACAGTTTTAGAGTTGAGACAAATCAAAAGTTAGTTTTATTTATATAAAACTATATAACGTAAGAATAAAAATAATTTTGTAAATTTTAATACGATACAAAGCTGTTAAAATTTTTTAATTTTTTATGAAATATAATGTAAAAAAACTGCTTCAATAACAAAATTTCCCTTAATTATTTTAATTTTCTTTTTCAAATAGTATATTTCATAAGATTTGCAATATATGCACATAATTTTAAACCAGGAGCTGGAACAACTAGAGCAACATAACTGAAAAAAGCAGTAATAAAATAATAAATATTTTAAGGAACAAGTTTGTTCTTTATAATTAATTAAAATATATACCCATTGTTTTCAAAGAAGTACCTATTACTTCCTAATTCAAAGGTGTGTATTTAATATCTAATATTCATTACTCATGAAGCATTGTTAATTTTCTATTCAGTTTATAATAGCTATTTGAAATGCTATTTGCTATTGCTATTTGAAATTTATATTATTAGTATTTATGAACAAGTTAGCATTAGGTAGGAGAACACATTTTCCACTTTCAATCAAAAGCATTTTGGAAACAAAATTATGTAAAAATAATTTATGTTATTTCTAAAATATGCATATTTGAAATACATAGCTATCTTTCATAATTAATAAACGAGTATTATCTGCCCTTCAATTTGACGCTGCATATTCATCGAATCCTTCTGAATTTAATGATAGTAGTTTTATAATAACACACTAAACTCTGAATAATGAGTACATGCTTATCAATAAACGTTCATTAAAGTTGATGAATGACCATTTAAATTACAACTTAACTATCCGGGTCATTAAAGATTATAATGAATGGTTTCGAAACAGATATGAAATGATTATAAATTAATGTAACGTTTTGGAGAGAGTTAATTTGTAGATTTGAACTATATTTTTTTATAAAAACTCTTCATTTCTCCGCAATGCTTCAGTCTTTCTTTACCATATACATGCACAAATATATAAAATTACAATTAATGCTAACTCTAATGAAACAATTTGCTATGTATTTAAACTTTAATAAAACAAATCGCTTACATCATAGATCTTAAAAAATATTCCATAACTTATGTAATTTATTTTATTATAATTCCTGCTAAAATTTAATTAAGTAGACTTACTTTGAAAAAGTTAATACAGAATATGTATGTAAGACCATTTTAAATAAATTATTTTGACTATATTCTTTTAAGTAAGCCTTAAATTTTATCCTTTCATAGATCAGTAGTTTTAAAAATGTGAAATTAATTTCTGTCTTTAAGTTCAAAATTTTGAGTCACTGAAATAATGAAATAATATTTACTCCCTGAATATATAATACAATTACAATATTACATTTGAGAATTATATGTTTTATCAATAATTTATTACGAAGTTTCTAAGGAAAACCATAACTTTTCAACATATTAAAATAATCAATCAATTTTAGTTTGCTGTGCCCATAGTATAATATTATAGAAGAACATCACTTTTCATGATTGCTCTTATGTGGGTAAAAATTAAAAAAGACATTGAATCAAAAAGTCATTAAATATTTTGATACTAATAAAAATATAGATTCTGATATTTGATCTTGCACATTTTATTTCCATTTCTGTTGAAGTTCACAAAAAATATTTTTAAATGCGTTTTTATCAGTAAACAATTGTTATTTACTAAATTGTAAGCAAACCATTAAGAATGACTGTCAATGGAAAAGCAATAAGTTTCAATTTTTTTTTAAATTCTGAAGAAATTTCGAAATTATACGATACATTCACATTCTTCTATTTTTTCCGTTAGTAAAAATGAAGATTATAATAATAAAGCATTTTTCTAAATTTAAATCCTCTATCAACAGAAATTTTTTGAACACGGAATCAGTTTTGGATTTGTTGAGTCTAACGAAATTCAATTATACATGCGAATTCCATATTGGCAATGCATAGAACTCCAAACATTGCACACAGCTTCAATGCTATGTCACTATACCTACTATATGCATTGTTAAGTAGCAAAGTGATGTTTTTCTTACTTAATGCATGTCCTGATATTTTTCAGTTTGAGAGATTCGGTAAGAAATCAAGAAATAAATACGGTCAAAAACAACCAAGCAGTACATTTTATTTCATGGTTTGTAAAAATGAATTTTAGAAAGACTGGTACAAACGTTTGTGTATCAATCTTCTCAGACTCAATGTTATGTAAATAAGATTGTCAAAGCCATCGCAACTTAAGCACAGAAAATATATTGTCTGCTATTCGAGTGTTGATAATAGAAACATTACCCAAATGACATCACTTCGTACTTCATTTGGTGGATTAGTATGATGTTACTTAAATTATCTTAACACACAAAATGAAAACCCTCAAAAATATGGTCATCAATATATCATATAGAAAAATCAGAAATAATTTGAAAAGGCATAAGGACGTCATTTTGGATTTAGATTTGCTTCTTGTTAACGCTATTGAAAACGTTTCCTTAATAAAATGTAGAGAATAGCTGAAGCCATACCATGCTAATAAGCAAGACAGTCGCATGTGTTGTCAAATTATGTAGATATTTTTGATTTGAAAACAATCTTATTTTTAGACATAAGTATCATGATAAGTTTATAAAATCCCTTATTTTCAGGAAAATGACTTTGTGTCTTCTCATATATTAGAGATGTAAATCTACTAAGATCATTACGATGTTCTTTATTACTGTCTTTGAGTCATGTATTCTATATTCTGCTATGAAATATGAGTTTTCGAAGGTACCTAATAAAAATGCTGCAAAAAGTCAACCATATATCTGAAAAGTTATAATTAAGGATTAACTTAAATTTTCCGACATTCTGATTCACTGTAATAAATGTGTCACAATATTGATACTCTGTTTTATTTGCTTAGCAAATTTTATAGTCAATAATGTATATACGTAAAGGAATATTTGAATATACATATTGATCACCACGCTGTAATAAGTTTCATGAAAAATAAAATCATTTAAACTCAATAACGAGATTGTAGAGAAATAAGAAATCTTTCCAATTAATTTTAAATAACTGGAAATGAATTGCATACATAAAAAATTGTTGATAATGTAATGTTTTTGATGTCTAAACTCATAGTTTTAATTTGATAGGATAAATTATATAAATTGTTTTAATACCATTTTATGCAAATTTAAATACTATTGATACTGAGCGGAGAAAAAGCTAAAAACATATTTTAGCTAGATGATGGAAACAAATATAAATCTCAGAACTCAAGAAGAAATAAAGATATAGATTATATAAATGGGGAAGTATACCCAATAACATTTATATCTATTTTTAATCTATTTCTGAATAAGTGTAAAACTGGTGATGAAAGCAGAAGTATACAAAAAAAATTACTTCTACATTATCTCATAGCCATAGAAGATTTTATGATCCTAATGCTGATTTTTTCCTTTCAAATGACATTTTAATTGAAATTTATTGCGATAGAAATTAGCATATCTTTATGTAATTGGAAAGTTGCCATCATTAAAAAGTTTAAATTACAGTCTATTTGATGTTCTTCGTACTCTCGAATCAAAATGCAAATTCTTACTCTATAGCTATAAATTGTGAATGAATAGTATTAAATTCTTATAAAAGCATCAGAATAAAAAATGTTCAAAAAATGTCATAATGTTTACTGCTTAAAGTGCTTATTAATCAAGAAGTGATTGTTTTTTTTCGTTCCAGTTGATACTATGATTACACAACTTTATTACATTTCTTAGTTAGTGGTTTAAAATAACCATGACGTCAGATAACATTTTATCTACGTCACATCCTATTGAGATGGCATAGTAAATCCAACTTGTCAACGAATTTGCTGGCTGTCTTCAAAACGTACTTTTGGAACTGCAGCAAACAAGGTGAAGTTCTCCATCGAATGTCTTAGTGTCATCGGTGATGAGAAAAAATCCATTTATGATTTTTATCAGTAATAAAAAAGTATTTATTAATTATAATTTTCTCCTTAGCAAAGTTTTTAAAATCATGAAAATTTCTTATTGTTCTAAATAATTAGTTTTCAAATTTTCAAATTTTTAGCAATAATGCTTCCAAAATTGAACACATTGAAAACGGAACAGAAGAAAAGAAAAATGAAAAAGACAAGACGAAACATCAACTTTATGGTTAGTTTAAATCATCAAGGGCGATTTATATATTTTTATATTTTTTATTTGTGTCTAACGTTTGTCTGATTTTAAGCAATTAGGAGATTAGTCAAATATTTTTTCTGTTAAATTTATATTTTAAAATCTGTGTTTTAAATTTAATTTGTAATGAAACAAATCTACTTTTGCTACTTTGTTAAAAATATCGGGAAGAGTTCTACTTAAACGGAATGAAATTCCAATACTTTATTTCTTATTACTTTTAAAACATTTAATTTTTTCTTAAAAGGGTCATAGTAAATCGAATCTTATCAGAATTGAGTCATTTTAATAAAGAAAATTTATTTAGGATTGCATAAATACGCTAGACAGATTAAATAATCACCGAGTGCTGAAAAACTCACACGATGTTAAAAAAAGTCTAAAATATATCTAGTTATCAATTTAACATGTTGAAACATTATGGTAAGCTTGTTTAAAGATTTAAAGATTGAAAAAGATTGATTCGTAAGAACTATGTTTAGTCATTTTATTTAATATAATCTGGCAAATAATATTGAAAATTGAATCAAATTTGAAACAAGATAAAAATTGACAGTGAAAAAGATTTTTTAAGAATATTTCAATTCCAAAAATAAGTTTCTTCCATATTGAGTTTAATATATTCCTTTTCATGTTATCATTTATTTTCAAAATTTCTTTTGTTTTGCTTATTTTTAAAATTAATAACGATTTTTTTCACATGTATCACAAACTAGTTGCATTTTTTACAATTTTTAATTTTTAGACCCATTTTTATTTGGTAAATATTTGCAATTAGGAAATCTTTTACTCGACATAATTTCACATTAAAAATGTATACTATAAATAAACTTACCTCTATGTTTTGGAAAATTACAACGCTAAGAAAAATTTAATTGAATTTGCTTTTTATGTTAACCTTTATCGTCAAATATTTTGGAATGGAAAAGTTATTACGCATAAAAATGTATTTAGGTTCTGTGTTAACAAATGTAAACAAATAGATAACCTAAATTGTATAGGACCGGATTATCAAATCATGTAACGAAATTTACATGCTGTTTAGAGTAATAAATAAATAGTAATTTTAAATTTGAATTTAAGGTATTGTGCTATAAGTTAGATTCATTTTTAAACATATTATATTTTTGATGAGTCATATTTATTCGATTTGAAATTTAAAATGAATATTATTGATTTAGTACAATATTTAGGGAACTTAAGTTGAAGAATATTTGTCAATACACGTTTTACGTAATATTAAATATTTAACCTTCTTGTTTTTTTAGATATTAGAACTATATTAAAATAATTTATAATTCGAGAAAAAAATACGTTGATTTCTTAATGCATAAAACTTCACAAAACATTAAATCAACATTCATAATAAGAGGCATTTGAGCAAACAATCTACTAATATTTACTTATACCTACCGAAAATGAAAAGTAATATAAAGTCAATTCATTTTATGTTGCTTTAGAACTATGTAGAAACAAAACTGTTCTTTAGAATATCATATGACTTTTATGATGCACAATCTTGTACAAGATGTTTTTACTCTATGTTATTCACTATCTTACAGACCACAGATCCAATGCATTAAATAGAAAACAGGGAGACATGTCATATTTATCAAATGATCATCATTCAAAATCATTAAGTAATATATGAAGATGCATTGGTAGTACCATATAGAAGAATATTACCATTTTTCAAAAGCATATCTTCAACATAAACTAAACTGATACAATAAGTTTAAAATGAAACAATCTACTCACTTATATGTCTTGTAAAACAATTATATCTAATGCATTTAAAATATTTACAAGTGTTTAAAATATGCATATTCCGAAATTTTGATGATTTAACACTCAAAGTGAAATGCAACATTTAAAAAAAAACATGTTCATTTTCTTTTTTTATAAATTTTTAATGAATCAGTAAAGTGTGCAAATTATACAAATGTCTTATATTCAATAAAAAATACTGATAATTATTTTATTTGCTAAATGAAATTAAAATAAAACAAGAAAAATGTATTTATTCTTCACTATATGATTATTATAACTTCAGTTTATAAAGATTTTTATCAATATTTATGTTTTCTTATTTTTATAACAAAGAAAGTTTAAAAGTTTCTACAATATTTTGTACCAAAGAAATTATTTCCTTATTTATATACCTTGTACCGAAAAGTGGTGAAAATAATTTAATCACGCAAAGATATATATTAGGACATATTAATTCAGGTTTTGAATAATTATCAATATTAAGTCGATAAATTGCATTTTAAAAATGAAAGTAAAAGAATAATCTCAAACATGTCTGCATAATTAGTTCAATGAAACTTTAAAAAAATTTGAAAGTATTCCATCTAATAAACTTTACTTGTATTATCTTCATAATACATTTTCAAGTCAAAAGTAAATGTGAAAGATGTATTTATATATAAGTAAAGATAAATAATGAAAATAAATAAATTTGCGTATATTGCAATAAACGGCACACAAGTGCCATATAATCCAGGATGCCAATATTTGAGTTAGGTGATTTTTTGGCGGATTTTCTTATGTAACTGACAAACTCGTTTTTATTACATCATACATATAGTGACCTATCAGAATTATGCATAAAATTCTATTCTGGTAACCCTAATATTTACGTCATCGTGCATGTCACGATACGTCATCATGGCAACATTTCTTCATCACCAAAAATATTCAGAATTTGGAATCATGGATTATACGGCAGCTATGCCCAATAAACTCTTGAAAATTTTTACAGAAAATATACAGGAATATTTACACTTACTCGTAAATTGTACAAACGAAAGGAAATTTCGAACAGATTTTTTTCTTAGATACTTGATATGTATATGAATACGGTACACTGACATTTTTTGTAAACCTTTGAAATAAAATAATATATTATGATGATAATATTGGTGCAATTACAATATTATTACACATAAGCACATTTTTGAAATAGTAAAATAATATCATCAAGTACAGTTATAAATTTGAAAAAAAGACTTAAAAAATTTTTTTTGTTGAAATTCGCGTGTGAAATATTCAACTAAGACACAGTGTACCGAGAAAAACATGGATAATTATAAATGTTTTACTCAATAAATTAGTTCAAAAAAAATATTTTGAGATTAACTGGCAAGTAAATTGTCTCATATATATATTTAAAATTTTAAAGTAGAGCGAAATAGTCCTTGATCAATATAGTTAAATTTAATTAAATATTTAATTATATATTTTAATATAAAATAATTCAATCATTAGTTCTTAGCATATATTCTTTTTATATATTAATTGTGTATTTTATAAAAACATTTTATTTATCTGTCATAAAGGTGTTTTTTACTGATATTTTTAATTTTTTGAAAAATTTCATTTTAACGCACATGTAATGTAATGTTAAAATGTATAATATAATATAAGAATTTTTAATTAAGTGAAACTAACATCAAAATTGTTCAAATAATTAGTTTACATACTAATGCATTTCTATTCAAAAATATATCATACTTTTTTAAACTAAAATAATTAGTAATTATACAATAAACTATAGAAACAGTATTTTCAATGGTTATAACAAATAAAATTACTTAAATGGGATATAAATATTTCCCATTTAAGTAATTTTATTTGCGATAACCATTGAAAATACTGTTTCTATAGTTTATTGTATAATTACTAATTATTTTAGTTTAAAAAAGTATGATATATTTACAATTAATTTTTAGTGATATACCATTAAAGAAAGTAACATAATGAGCACATATTCTTTGTGATATTTTAATACTTATGAAAATTATTACTTAATTAAATGCTGTAATTATATTCACTAATATTATAAATACACACACAAAATTTAGATGCTTAAAAATTTTCCTTATCGATATCTCCCTAAACACATATTTTATTTTTAACTAATTTCCTTATAATTTATAATTAGCAGTGAAATCTATAATTTAAAACTATCTAAGAAAAATTCATGGTTATTTAAATTTTAAACTATTTTTTAAATAAAGATATTTCAAAGTTTATTTAATGACTTTAAATAAAATTTAAATAACTTTAAATAAATAAAATTTTAGCAAATTATAATTCACAAAATAATTTCATTCAGATCACATATACAGTGAAAAATAACATAAATTCTTTGTATAGGAATTAAGATAATGATTATTATAATCTAAAACATACTACTTGTGTTTCTTCCATTTTTGCAAATATTATCATGGCGATTAGCTTATGCTGCATTATATTATTATGATTAGAACAAACTGCAGAAAGATCAAAACAAAAAATCGCATTTTTTGTATATTTTGAAACTTAAGTAGAAGTATGTGCGACTGTCTCATAATTACAATAATGTATGTTTTAATTTTTTTTGAAGATCAGATACATAACGATAACTATGTCTGATTGTCATGACTGATTTATTATTTTTTTAAAATGATAGAAGTAATTATTTCCGAAAAATAAATGTTAATCTTGTCGAAGATACCTTTTTAAATAAATTGATCATTCAATTAATCTAGAACAATAGCATCCTTATGTAATAATAAACAACTGCAAGATTATTGCTACCAAAAGCGTTATTTATGTATAAGTTGTTTCTGTATAAATTAAACTAATTTTTATTGTAAACTAAAATACTATTTTTGTATTGTCCGTTATTACAAATGTTGTTTCGAAGGTTTTAATACACAGAAGGAAATTAATGGAGAATATCCTTGTTTCTTTACGTCTAGAAAGTTAAGCAAAAATAACTATCCTTAATTTACAATTATATGGTATTTTAAATTATTTTGTAAATCAAATTGTATTCAATTGACTATAATTAAATGTTCGATTGACAAGATGAATAATTTTGATTTATTATTTTTCAGGATTGTGACAAAAACTTTTATGTAGATTTGATCAAAATAGGCTTTTAAATTTTTTTTATTTATTTTTACTTAGAATGCTCATTTTTTCAATTTATGTAGCGTGTAAAAATAACACATCAAACATTTATCAAAATAAACAATTATTCTTAACTAATTAAGAATAAAATAATAAACTTACTTTTCTATTCTGATGCATTCGTTAACACTGATGTCCACAGTTCCTAAAGTTCCACACATTAATAGTTGTAAAATAAACAATAGCAACATGCTCTCCTATAACGATATAAAAAAAGATTTATATATACTATAATCATTTGCAGTATATTTCTTCAGATTTTTTGATGTCAGATAAAAATGTATGCTTATTAAAATTAAATATCTGATTTTCTTAATTAATTTAATCTAATTTTAGTAAAATTCTTATCACAGCCTTTAATTTACAATAAAGAATATATTAATTCAAGAGTTATCAAATATGATATTAATAGAAACGTTAAGATTTTTAGATAGGTTTTACAATAAAAATTGAAATTTATAACAACTATAAATGCTTTTTAATAGAATTAAGCAAATAATTACCACTGGCATCTATAAAAATAATACATGAATATGTTAAAATTATACTTTCCTTTTTATTCAAATAATTTTTCACTCGGAATTATATATAATAAACTAAGAAAGTAGTAATTTAAAAATTGTGCAAACCGTAAAGAATTTTCTATTGGAAAAGTATATACAGGATCTAAAAAGACAAGTAAAAAGAATTCTACTTGCTCGTTAAGTGATGAAATATAACATTTTGGCAGACATAGAATTACGTAAGCACAAATAGATAAGAAGAAAGAGTATAAATAGAAAAATATACAAGCATGTCACAATAGGACAATTTATTAGTTAATGTATTAAATGTAATATCACAATTTCCAAGACGAGTATCATAAATTCGCAGACTCAGCAACTGACGAAAATAATTTATGAGTTAAATTAAACCAAGAATGCTTTGTATACTATACGCATTTAAACATAATTTTACGATGTATGAAAAATCTACTAACAAAAATACTACACGAAAGTTTTAAAATTTTAGGTCTTAATGTTAATAAGAACTTGATAGTAATTTTTTAACTTTTTTGCTTTAACACAGCACTATTCAACATTAAAACAGTAAAACATTAATAAGAACTTGATCTATTCTCATTTAATTTTAAATTTATTTATAGTAATGTAATTTTAATATTTACTATGAAAGCTACATTTTACTATGATTATAAAAAGTATATTTATTTTGATAATAAAACTCCTGTTAATATATTACGATCCAATTATTTAGTTTCAATGCAATATTATGCAGGTCCATTGCAAACATGTCAGTATAATACAGGATTCAATATATTCAATCAAATATTACATGATTAATAAAATTTTTCATGTGCCAAAGAATCATAATAAATCTTATGCTAATGAATGTATGGACCTTTCGTATAACATAATATACTAAGAAAAATATTAATTATTCAAGCTATGATTTAAATGTTTATAAAAAAAATCAGTATTTAGCAGTATCAAAAATATTGTTTGTATATCTTATATATATATATATATATATATATATATATATATATATATATATATATATATATATATATATATATATATATATATATATATATATATATATATATATATATATATATATATATATATATATATATATATATATATATATATTCTATCGCGAATACATAATAGAAATATAAAAATAAGATTATATTTCTCTCCAGAAAATATACACTAATGAATGTAAACTTACGTATGCAGTAGCTGAAAAGTAAAATACGAAGTTTTTTCTATGATTTATGTAAGATTATCTGTTGATATATGTATTTAGGTGTTATGTGTTCTTCTGTTATGTATGTGTTTAGGTGTTTTAATATTTCTCTCAAGGAAACATAAAATAATGAGAGAAAACTCACGCATTCTGTTGCAGAAAAGAAAAACACACAAATTCTTCTATGATTTATGTAATCATATCTGTTGATATGTATATTTAGATGTTATGTGTTCTTCCACCTTGTATGTGTATGCTTATACAGTTATAGCTATTAATTTTGGTTCGTGGTTATTTTTTAGAATTCCTATTTAAAGCTATGTAAATATTAGATATATGCAGGAAAGTTCATTATTATGAAAGAATCCAAAAATAACGAATGAAGTACATTTCAAATAGTTTTTATGGAAATCTTATGATCTATGACAAAATATTAATTAAATATATTTAATTTCTGGTTAAATATTATATTAACCAGTAGATTAAAGAAAAAACATTTTATATTGATTTTAAATTAATGGATATAAAGTATTATATCCATTAATATTAATGGATATTAAGTATTATTGAATTATATTTTATTCAAAAATCAACTATAATATTTAAATTTAATAAAAAAGTTAAGTTTTATTTTACAGGGTGATAAATATTTAGCAAATGGAAATCTAAATCATTAAAAGTTTAAATGTATCATAAAACACTTCATTTCATACTTTGCCTCAACAAACATTTTAAAGAAAAAAATTATTTTAATACAAATAAACACAAATAAGCTTTGTCATTAGATATGATTTAAGTAAATCTTTTTAATCACTTTTCTTTATTATTTTATATATTTTTTAAACATTTCTTAAATTAAACCCAATTACGTCTTTCAATAAATTAATAAATTTTAAGATAAACGTAACAAATTCTAATCCTTGGATTTTAATATTTTCCTTCCTAATGTGAAAAGAAAGTGATTTTCTTTTTAAAAAATCTTACTTAATCGGATAAAAACACTGCTAGCCAATTAATTCTAACCTCTTTACTTAAAAGTTCACTTTGTGAGGCTCATTTAACCTTCTGAAGATAAAGAATAAAATTTCATTCCGAGTAAGAAAATTTTAGTCTTCTAAACTTTCGTTTGTAAAGGAAGTATAAACATATAAAGTTGTGAATAGAAACTATGAAATAAAAACTTTTACCTCTTCATATAAAAAAAAATCCTTTTTTATGGATTATTTAACTCTGTATTTTGTAAAATTCTTATTCCCCCTTTATAATGATTAGATAAATTATTGAATCTTCACAATACCATTTTTATATATCACAAGTGAATAAAAGTTGAATTTTAGTAACATATATATTCTGTTAATGTCATATTAGTTATATGTTATGCCTAAATATGTAAAATGTATGGTTAAATCGAAATTAACAATATAGGGATTATGTAAAAATAATTTCTTAAAAAGTTTTTTGTTTTAAGTCTAAAATATTCTTACTTATATTTTGTATAATAATGTATCTTTATAAACTTTTAGCTTATTAAATCTACTATAAAACAGCATGTCTTTAAAACCCTTTGTAACTTAGAAATTTTATTTCAATAAAGAAATTTTTTAATTAAAAACTTTTTTTTAAATCTATACTTTGTGTGATAATATTCTTATATGCGCTTTTAGCATCTTCCATCTATCAAAATGCTGAGAAAATATTCAAAATCATTTGTAACTTAGAGATTTTCTTTCAATAAAGAGAATTCTGCTGTTCTTTAAAGTTCAAATTGGTGGCTGACGTTGTTTTGAGGTTTGACCCTAAGTTAAAGCATTTGTGAACCTGCTTTCTATTTTGTGGATTTTTTTTATTAAAATGAAAGTTAAATTTAAAGGTCAACATTCTATTCGTCATCGTGTACGAAAAGAAAACATGAACAACAATTTAACCAATAAACTCATCTTAGCTTCAAAAACGATCAAAAAGAACCGTAATTCGTTAGTCATTAACATGCATATTCCTTATCAACATTATGTTCATTTGCCAAGACAGAGTCGAATTTAATTTATTCGTTTTATTTGCGGCTTAATATTTTAACGAAGTATTTTCAGTATTTTCATGAATTCTATTTTCAGTTTTACTTCTTTTTTACATTTTTGGAGTTAATAAAGCAAAACAAATATTGTAATAGTAAAATAAAGTATCACTAAACATTAAAAATTGTAAAATAGATAAAAAGAACATTAACACTAAAAAATAATTTATACTACTTATAATTTTATCAAAACATGGAAAATGTAATAAAAGTATAAATTATAATCAAATCGTATTATAGCTTCTTTGTGACCAAAGTTAAATATTTTTTATAGAGAAAAATTACATGTCAATGGGAAATTCAGTAAAATTAAAATTTTTGCAAAAAAATGTTCAAGAATAAAATTGAGAATGAAGACATAAAAAACAGAAGCAGAATATTAATTATAATGATCATATGCTATTTGCAGAAAATTAATTATCTTAATTTTAAGAAATCTGCTGCCAATTTTTATAATATTGAGAATAATTTCGTTAAATATTTTTTAACCAACATTATTTTTTTCTCCCATGAGATACTTACAAAATTATATAAAATCATAAAAATATTGAAATAAAAATGTAAGAAATTATATATATTTGATAAATTGAAATTTTTACTATCAAACGTAGTTTACATGTAATGCTATATAAAAATGAAGTGGTAATTTACATTAGGTAAGTGATTGCAATGTTTGATCAAAAATTAACACTATTGTGATAATAGATGTAAATTCAATAAGTGATTATTCAATCAGCCATATTGCATTATCATTCAGAAATACGTTACCACTTATTCCCTCAACAAAATATTAAAAGGGAAATGAAAGATAAAAATATTAAGTATATATTAATACACCTTAAGGCTTATATAGTTTATAACCTTTATCGCACGTTTCTTTAAATTTCGATGTTCGTTGAACTATCCAATTAACAGTAGATTATTTTAACAGAAACCTGTGCTAATTATGCAGGTAGGAAGAATATTCTAATGAGTGTTCCTCATAGGATGTAGCCTTTAAAACTAAAATACAGAAACTATCGTAAATATTAGAAAACTATCTTTTTCATATGTATGACATACCTTTTTTATATTTTGTAGGGAATAGTCACATAGAAAATTGGAAGATTATCTGGAAGAAGAGAATTCTGAGAAATCGTACAGCGAGAGCGAAATTACATAAAACAGTTGAATTCCTTAAACAATGAATACTTAGTTTGTTGTATTGGGAACTCTTCTGCAACTTAGCTAAAACATGTTTTTGGCCAAATTAAGGCTCTGACTTTGTAAATATCAAAAATATTTTTGAATATGATTTAAAAATTATAATTTAATTACAATCAAGAAATTTGCAAAATTACAATTATTATGTTAATTGTATATAAATTCATCATAGACTCCATTATACTGTTATTTTGTTTTCCTCTTTACAATTAACCGGAATCTGATTGTATATTTTAGACATGTTTTAAAATAATCATGTTCAGCTGTTGTAAAAAAATTTATAATGTAAATTTTAAATTATTTTTAAATAAAAGTCCCAGCAGCTCCCATTAAATTGGTAAAGCTTCTTGGAGTTAGGTATAGGGCAGTTCGCTGATGTCAACTGTCAACGTATGTTGTAAACTTAGCGAACCATAATTCTTAATTTTTTAAATTTTACTCTTGCAAAACTATAATTTAAACAAATAACTGTATACTTATATTTATGTGTTCAAAATATCTTAAAAGTGATAGATTGGAATGTTATAAATGTTTTTTCACAAAATGCACTTGATATTCGCTACAAGAAATTATTACTTTGAAAAAGAATGGTTTTGAAACGTTATCATTATAACAAAGTTCACTTGAATTCTAAAACGTTTATAATGTATTGCTATTTGAAAAATATTTCAAATAAAGAGCAATTTGTAGTTTAATATTTTTTTAGGTTTAAAAACTGTAATTAAGCAAGAAAATAAAATGGTAGAAAATTTGTTCATATATCCGATACTTCCCCTCTTTAATATACTCATTTTGGTTAAATTATTCATATATCAACCTACGCTTTTATCCTTCAAATAATTAGAATGCAATTTTATTCCCTTTTTAAATTTTTATGTATATAAGTTACGAAGACATAATTAATGTGCTAGAATAAATTAATTAAATATAGTTTAGAATATATTAAATAAATCATAAAATAGTCATCTTTATACAGCGAAAATTATTTGAACTGTAACAAAATATTACTGTTCAAATAAGAAAATGAACTATAGAAAATAAAAAAAGCTGAAGCTAAAAATTACTTGTACTATATAAGGAATTAAAATATATACATACATATATATACAGTATGTCCACTAAAGTCCCTTGCCACCTTCTTAACTTCGGAACGGCTACTACTATATTTATAAAAGTGGAATCTGGGTATAGTAAAGTAGCCATGCGCTCCTGAATAAAACAGACTACGGCGTCACTTGGTGAAAAACTGCGGAATTAGCATTCCTATCACGAAAACGGAGCAAGATAGAGAGAAAAAGTGATTTACAAAGTTGTAGAGCATCCTCGATTTAGTACGAAAAGATATCTTGTAGGCATTAATGTGAAGAATACAACGGTTAAAACGCGCATTTGTTGTTTCGCGCTGTGACATGACAAAACGATCTAAGAAAGAAACAAAAACAAATAGTTACAGCGATATACTTTATTTTAGATGTTCAAACTATTCACCGTCAGCTGCAATGCCCATTTGGACCCTTTCTTGAAGATCACGTTGCACACGTTGGAGCATACAGCGTGACACATTGGAATACGCGACCGTAATGCGTCGTCTAAGTTCCTGAAATTTTTGTGGAAGGGTCACATACACCTACTGTTTCAAATATCCCCACTGGAAAAAGTCCAGTGGAGTCAGATCAGGCGAACGTGGAGGCCACTCTTAGAAACCGCCATACCCTAGTATTTGGTTGCCAAATTCCTTGAAGAGGTACTACTTCACTGGAGATGTCTTGTGAGCAGGCGCGACGTCATGTTGAAACCATAGATTCTTAAGATTAAACAACGGCAGGCTCTCCACAAAATCCGGCATTACCTTCTGTACCAATTTTAAATATCGTGCTCCCGTTAACGTGCCATTTTAAAATATTGGGCCTATCAGCTTGTTATTGTAAATTGCGCACCAAACGTTAATAGCATACCGCATTTGATGTGCTTTGCCTATTTTACATGCTATTTCGTAAAAAGCATGCTTAATCCGTTCACATTATTTCTGCCAAGAATGTTGGCTGGACCTGTATCTGATTCATGACGAAGTATCACGATGCATAGCGTTGCTCGGCATCCCCGTCCCTTAAAACCTATTCACGCATTGGTCGGTATGGATGAGCACCTGATTCGCTTATATATATATATATATATATATATATATATATATATATATATATATATATATATATATATATATATGTATATATATATATATATATATATATATATATATATATATATATATATATATATATATATATATATATTCGCTTAGGATTTTCCAAACCTGACTTTTGGAGAGACCACAGTGTTGTCTGATCTCTCTTTCGCTGCCTTTCGGATATGCGAGGGCATCTCATCCTCATCCGGTTGAACTTGCCGTCCTACCTTAGCTGGTCTGCCAGATTGAGGTAGACTAGTAACGCAACCTGTCTCCCTTAAGCGTTTTACAAAAGTTAGGATGGTTTGATAAGAAGGATGCGGGCCTGTGCAAGGGAAACGTTGGCGGTACAACCTTGCTGCTGATCGTGCCTTGCGTCGACATTCCCTGTACTGTAAAGCCATCTCACTATACTCAGCTTTGGAATACTTATCCATGACCATGAGCATCAACATAATACAGCCCCAAAAAGATGTCTCGTTTATAACTGTCCCAAGTGAACAAACGTGACGTTTCTTACGTATTTGCATAATGCATAAAAATTGTTGGAATTATTTTTACGACTTCCGTTCTTTCCATTTCGAAATAAAAAAGAAAAATGTAATCACGAAAACAAGATTTTTTATATATATATACACGGTATGTCCACTAAAGTCCCTTGCGACCCTCTTAATTTCGGAACAGCTGCTACTATATTCTAGGTATAGTAAAGTAGCCATGCGCTACTGAATAAAACCACCTACCGCGCCACCTGGTGGAAAACTGTGGAGTTAGCATTCGTATATATATATATATATATATATATATATATATATATATATATATATATATATATATATATATATATATATATATATATATATATATATATATATATATATATATATATATATATATATATATATATATATATATATATATATTTATTTATTTATTTATTTATTTATTTATTTATTTATTTATTTATATATATATTACATAATTTGAGTATATTTAATATAAATTACGCAGAGAAAATAGGATTGAGGCAAAATGTAAAAGGTGTGTATGCAAGTAATATTAATTAAATTAATGTATTTTCCTAAAATATCTCAAATATTAAAACTAAGCAATTGTAAGAAAATCTTGTTTGCCTTACTTCATAGTATCACCACACATCATAAAAAATAAAAACAATTTTAAAGTTATACCGAACTGGAAATGACTTAAAGTAAATACATTTTAAAAGTAAATTGAGTATTATAAATCATTTCTTGATGAAATGCAACAGTAACCTAGAGAAAGTAAACCTAATTGAAATTTAGCTATATTTTAGACTTATAATATTATTAAGCTCGCATCTTTGAAAAGATCCACAGTATAAACTGAGAGGAGAGCTTTCAAGACTTATACATTATTATATGCGGAGAAAATCACGTTACTGGGGAGATAACATTGAATTAATTATCAACTTTCATAATGATGTTAACATGACTGACTTAAGTCTATGAACGTATGTTTTCCACTTAAGACGACAACGTTAATGAAGATTACGAGAGAATCATTGCCATAACTGGCGACACAATTTACTTTCAAGAGGCCTAATTTTATTTCGGATGAACTGCTTACATATTCATAAAATATTTTCATATCAACGCATGAGAAATATCAAAGAACACAATGTAAGTCATGGGTTGTTAATCTTACCCGTTAGTAAGTCTAAAAGTTATTAAATATGTTGGTTCATAAAAGATTTATAAATAAATGCCATCAAATTTGCTTTTAAATGAATATTGAGATACATTTTAAAATTTCACAATATATTTTAATGTAAAAGAAAAATTTATTTATATTTGTAATATATAGTGAAAAATTTTGTATAAAATTACTTTTTTCATGGGCACTGTAGACCTTTACCCACTTGTGTGTGTGGGCTATCATGCCCCAGAGTTTAGTTTAAAAATTATTATATTCGAAAAAAGTATTAAAAAAGAAAAAAGTATTTCTTTAAGTTAAGCGAGCAGTATTTTCAGTAAGAGAGGAATATATTAATATCTTTCTAAATGTCTGGTAAATGAGATACTTGACTGGTGATAACTAATGAATATTACATGCTGAAATTATTTTATCAAATTATAAATGAATAATTATTTGAAAAACAATAATAAATAAGCCAACCCTCTTTTCCAACATCATGAATGACAAGGTCTAAAAATCTTCATGTGTGCGTAATCCCACAACAATCTTATCTAATTTATATTCTTGGCATATCTACCTTTAGATAATTTTGCACTTGTTAGGTCACCAGATATATATTTATTGGTATTATATTTTATTTCTATTTGATAAACTTCTTTATATATGATATTTGATTTGTTTTGTATCCTTATATTAATTATATAAATAATTAAGTTTATAGCTATGCAGAACTAAGGGAAGAGTTACCATTTCTTAGCTTTATACGTTTGTTGATTCAAATGCTGAGTGAAATATTTTATTTCCTCTGTTGAAGTATGTGGTTTATAGAAAATGCAGTTATTCATTGCTGACGCTTTGCTCACCTCCAACAAACAGTAATCGAGAAGGTATCTCAAATAGAACAGCATGTCTCTCTTTGTTAAAAAAGACTTTCTGAACAAGTGACTATCATTTAATAAAACATAAACAATCAGAGAAGATACAGTAAAAAGAAAAAAATCATTTGAATATTAAGGGTGATAAACTAACTATTTCTTGCATTCAATTTTGAAAAGTTTTAAATAAAAAACAGGTTTTAATGATGTAAAATTTATTACTGACTATTGATAAGGAGAATAAAATTAATTAAATGATACTAATGTTTCATTTCATATGGATACTATCCTATATGAAAAAAATGAATTTGTGCTTGTATTCAGAATTCAATTCAGTTACAAGTATGCTATTGAAATACATTTTTTCGCTATGATACTTTTATTTATCAGTTTATCTATTAAGTAAGTGTATGTTAGAATGTCGATTATAAATGAAAAATTATCAAGTCGCTTTCTACATGCAATACATTCAAAGAACATGTTTTGTATCAATAAATATATCAATTTATTTAATACCACAATCTTTTAAAATCCGTTTATTTTTTTCCAACGAATTTTCTGGTATTATAAAAATCAAATATTATAAGCGATATTTAAATAAATTTAATAATTTTGCTTTAAATAATTTTTACTGTATGAAGTATGAATAATTGAATTACTGTATGAATAATTTTTACTGTATGATATCTTGTAAAATACAGTAATATTAAATATTACAGTAATATTAAATATTACTGTATTTTACAAGAAAATAATACAATTATACTCAAGAGCAATTAAAGTTTTATGTAATATTTCATCAATTTAATAATGTAGTCTGTGTTAGTTATTCTCAAAACAATGTTACCTATAAATTATATAAATACTAAGGTGACCTATTTGAAGATAAGAATTTGTATTTATTGGTGTAATTATTTAGGAATAAATATAATGTATATACTCATTCACGTAAAACAAAAATTAAGCTAACAAAATAATGAAGAGTACTCATTGTTATTACTTTTACACCAAACATTAATACTCCCACTATTATTCAGCTGCTAAAATCAGCTCCGCGAAATTCTTCTTAAATCCTCAGTCACGACCGTTGAGACCATCTCGTTAGGCTGTTTCTTTTTCTGATTGATTTTTTTTCGCATAGAATTTACCAATGAATCAATCAGTCATTCAATCAAAGAGCGTATGTTCTCTATTACCTACATTACACGAGGTCTCCGCAACAGAAAATCCTATCTATTTAATTGCCTTAGCGCCCGCCTTCTGCCCCCAGAAGAGTTGGTCCCTGAAGTTGTTGCAGGAGTTCAAAGCAGGAGATGGCAGAAAATTCCAATCAGATAAAGTTGTCTTGGGAGAGGGGTGTACGAAGGGAAGAGAGAAATTTCTTCTTTTTTCTTCACTTCCTTCGTCTATCCAACTAGAAAAGATGGTCAAGGAGTACGTGCTCGGGGTTATCAATAAAAGATCGGTAGGAATTCAAATGCTTGTACAATCGAATTACTCAGCCTCTAAGTTTTTCAACACACGAAAAGACATAGTTATTAGTTTACTTGTGTTTGGGAAACTCATGTATACAATATAAAATGAATAATGAAATCACTGTGCCAATTACTTATACCAATTGACAAGGATTTAATAAAAAATAATGTCAGTTACATGATTATTAGATACTCTATAATGCAGCGTTAAAACAATATTGATATAAAAAATTCATATTTAAACTCAAGATACACACATTTAATAAACTGAGCAAAACAAATGTAAAATATTGAATAGAGAAACTCAAACAACATGTACCTCATTTAAATTCAGGTTGATTTTAACAATTTATGAAAAAATAGTGAAAAGTAATTGTTATTGTTCACATGTGAAATTGGATAAAAATGCATATATACATTAGATTAATTCCTGAATTAACTTGAAAACTTTATTTTTGAATTTTCTTGTCTAATAAATATAACTTTGTGTAAAACAATGCATATTTTTTAAAATTTAAGTTAATAAAATCTATATTGTGTTTCTCAACTGAATTTTTACTTGGATTTGATTTAGAACATCTGCAACGACATGGAGTGAAACTTATACTAGGATGTTGGTCTCTAATTTAAAATAAAATTTATTTTATTTGAAAATTTTATTAAATTGTTTGTGATTAATTTAAAATATAATAACTAACTCTAATTTGAACTTCCTGTAAAATTGTTTATGCCATCTTGTAATTAGTTTAAGATAAGTGTCATTTCTTCGTTATTTGAAATTAAAATTTTCATAGAATCATAAAAAGCAATGCACTATGCATATGTAAGACTCATAACATATCTAAAATCTAACCATCATAAACATATATTTATTAAAATACAGTTATAAATACTCGATAAAATACAGTTATAAATATCGATGGTCGGAGATATATTCTTGAGGGTAAATACGTTATTGTAAACTTTCAGATCATTTGAACGTAGTGAACTTTAAACTTACTATAAGATGACTGATCATACAAACGCAGAGGAAAAACTTTTTTCTGATGTAAACGTGAAACAAAGAAAAAATTGCACAAAATGTAAGAAAAATATAATTTTTTATCAATATTTCATACAGATGAATTAAATAAGGACAAAAGAACAACTAATATCATCTTTGATGAAAGAGTGTATTCTTTATTGTTTGAATTGGACACTCTCAAATATACCAGTAATTATTTGGATTGTTATGTAGCTAAAAAGGTATGTGCAGGAAGATTTCGGTTGTATAAACAAGAGATAAAATATCTACAACTCATAAAGACTACTTTTCCAATCCAGCATTCCTATGTGATTCCTTGTAGTCTGAGCCAATACACTTCTCCTGAAAGTTAAACAGACAATAGATGAGATATCTTATATGTGTAATAAATATTTAATCATTATCAGTAAATACCGATTTTTAGTAAACCTCAGTTGCTTGTGTAATCACTTAATATTTTTTTAATATAAATCCAACAAAAATATCCTTTTGGTACAAAACTTTATCCTAAAACCTGAAGTGATAAGTCAAATAATAAAATATATAAATTCATATTCATAAAAAACATAAATCAATGTAAGTAAAATTTGTACAATTAACAATAAGCAAAATCAAAATAATATGATTAAAATAATTTTAAGGTTTTACAAGATTACATCACTCTTAGGCCATTAGAGTGCTCATTATACGTTGTTAAAGTTATGGTGTTCGGTTATAAAATTATTTGCGGATTTAAATAATTTTATGATTATTAAAATACATATTATCAAAATAAACAAAATATCGTTCATTAAATCGTACTGAATTTAATTTAAATAAAGCTAAAAGTATTTAAAAGTTTTATTAAATGTAAATGAAAAAATATTGGTTCCGAAGTATAATGATGTGATTTTAATAAATTAAATGTTTTCTTCTTGCTTAAAAAATTGATGTTTAAAAATATATCTCAAACTTAAGAAAAAATATTTTCTTCTTTCTTTTACAACCAAAAATGCCGATAATCAGCTCCTATAGAAAACGAATTGTTTTAGAAGTTAATTAATGCCCTTTTTGGAGGTTTTCCTTCACAATGATTGAAAATTTATTTATTTATTTTATTGCACTAAAATATTTTTGTTCGTATTTTGATTTCTTTTCCTCATTTTTAATTTTTGTATTTAAACATTTTGGACGCATTAAATTTCATGAATGTAATTTTTTCTGCACACCAAACAATACATTATACTAAGTAGCTTTTCGTTTATTTTTATATAGACTATTAAGAAGAAATAGTATGTACAATGATATGATATCAATACCAAAATGATAATCATGCGCTAACACACATAGTATGGGGCGGAATCATACCTATTAATCACGCGCTCGCATGGGATGAGAGTGTCTGTTCATTTATTCTTTCCAACAGTCACGGGATTACTTATTAAATTTATCATTAGGTATTCGAGTGTAAAGATTATAATGGTATGTTTGTGAATGATTTTAAATTTATATTTCTTATTTCCATCACATAATTACTAAATGAGTTGCATTATAGTATAAGCTTATTACTAGGAGTGGCCCAAAAATGAAACGCATATTCTCATATAACAAATAGTAAACGTGTTAAAAAATGAATCAACAGATATATGATTTCGTCATTAGTCAATCAATAGTATATTATAAGTTCAAATTTTTTTGCAACTGTAAGCTGGTAAAGAAAAATATTGTTTTCCAAATGACAGGTCACTATTTAAAAAAAACATTTCAACTTTATATTTTTGTAATAAAATAAATTAATATAATTTTCTTAATTTGAAATTAAAAGATAAAATCATTTTATAAATATTATTTTTTATATTAAAATGAATTAAATTGATACCTACAATTAAAAAACACACATATTTCAATTTAAGCTCCCTAATTCCTTTTTTAAATTTATTTGCTAAAAATAATTATTAAAAATAAAAGAATTTCTCAGTTACTTTAATTATTACTTTAAGTAATTAAATTAAAAAAAATATTAATTAAAGTAATTGGGAAAATAGAAATTCATATTTAATGAGGACTTTAAGTGAAGAAACCTTCCCTCTCTCTCTGTTACCAGCTTATAATATTATTCTTCAAAGAAAATTAATTTTTAATTTAGGAACTTTATTTAATAATAAATTTTCATTAAAATAAACATTTATTTTTTCATTAATCTATCGAATGTGTTATAAGTAATATAATCATATTATTTAATAATTTCAGCAATTATTTAAAGTGTCGTAAATTAATAAATTATTATTAACATTTGAATAAAAATGAAAGGAAATTTAATGTAGGCTTAAGCAAGGCACAAATCTTAAGATTTAAAAGAGATTATTTACAAATATTGCAATTGTTAATTTAAAATTCTATTAAGTAATGAAAGTTTTAAATATTTAGGTAAAATCCTTGTATACGTAAAGCATTTGGCGCGGTTTTCAAAAATGTATTCAACATCGAAATGCATGTGATTTGTAAGAAAAGTATACGAGAGTGTTTCGTAGTAAAAAATAATATGAATCTCAAAATGGAAATGGGTAAAAATTTACCGTACGGTCACCTTTGGAAAAATTTTTAAAAAGTCGCTAAGGGTGACCGTATGACGAACTTCCAATCGGGAAAAACGGCGTGAGGAAAATGGCTGAAATAGTGTCAAATATTTCATACATTGTTGGCATCTAACAATATGCTCAACTAATTTTATAAAATTAACAAAAAACGCAGATTTATGGATTTCAAACATCAATGGTAAAATAATAAATTTTCCAAAAAATTTCTAAATTAAATTTTATATTAATGAATTTTTATCGGTAAATATTAATGAGAAATTAATTACAAATAGGATTGCCGCAATACTAGTTTGCCGGGTTTCCAATAAAAATGTTCGCCAAATGTGGCGCCAAAAACGCGCCAAGTGTGACCGTGCAGTAAATCTGATCCTTCTGAATTCTTTTAGCGATGAAGAAATGCTGTCAAGATGACGTATCGTGACGTGCGCGATGAAGTAAATACTAGGGTTATCAAAATGGAAGTTTCTATATAATTCTTTTGGCCTCCATATGTATGACGTAATAAAAACGAGGTTGCTAGATACATAAGAAAATCCGCCAAAAAATCAACAATCTCAGAATTTGGCCTCTTGGATTATACGGCACCTGTGCCTAAGATATTCCATGATAAACTTCATCTTGTTTGAAGAAATCGATTTGAAAGCAGGCAGTAAATTCGTCAACAAGTCAGATTTACAACGACGTCTAAATACGATGCCGTAATTAATTATGTAAACGAAAGAAATAACTATTTTATGCTTAATAATTGAATTTTAAAAAATTTCTAGAATTAAATTTTGATTAATTAAATTTTAAATGTAAATCATTCATATATGTTTATTTATTAAAAATTCGTAAGGCATTTTTGATATTCTTATCATATACTTTTTATTATATTAATAAAATTTTCTGCATATATAATAAATAAAATTTATATTTATAAAATATAATGTAAGTAAATCACAACATTTATGTGTACTCATAATTTTAATGTTTTTATTTAAACTCAACATTTCATTCACCATTCACATCAAGTGATAGGATCTTATAATGGTATTACTTATTTTAAATAAAGCAATTTCATACAAAAGTTCCCCAGTAATTTTACTATTTCACTGCTTGTGTTACATTCTGCTGATAAATATCCTAAAATAAAAATATTAAAATAGATTATTATATTTGTCATAGAAAAATTGATAATATTCATTTATGTTTGTTCTTTATTCTAAATTAACAACTACTGAAAACCAGAAACAAAATTTATATACTTGAGATTTCAAAATTATCAAAATTTTTACTTTTTAAAATTCTAATTATTGTGGTTATAATAATGAAACAGAGTTAAATATTAATATAAGAAGTAATACACAAATCATAAAACAATCTAAATTTACTACTAATAATTCTGAAAAAACAGAACTCTACTTCAGCATAATGTAAATATATTTAAGCCAGTCATCGTCCTAGGAATATAAGACTTATTTAAGGCCATATTACCTACATGTGTGAAAACCTTTCAAAAATTAATAAAATATGCAAGTAAACTAAAAACAACTTCATATCGAATAAATTAATGGGTATGTGTAATTTATTTCATCCCGCATATCTCAATAAATAACTAATTAAATAATAATGATAATAGATATAAAAGTAAATAATATAATTAAAGATAAAAATGTTTTATTTGCCCTGAAAATATAATTTAATGAAAGGCTAAAAATAGTATTTTCAATAAGTACAAAATAGATTTATTGAAGCCAAAATATGAGATAAACGAAAGATTAAATTGATTTAATCTATAAATTGATTTACACTCGTAAAATATTAATTATTCTCGGCTGCTTTATTTTTTCAAAAAATTGCAAAGAATTCATCCGACAAGAACATAAAAAAATGCAGAAAGCTTATAAAAATACAATAAATGATAGATAAAATATTAACTTTTAAATCACAATTCTTTAAAATTTAATTTAATGTATTAATGTCGGGAGAAAAAAATGCATGAACCAATTTAGCATGAAAACTCTCAGTAGAAAATATTGTTGTAATAGCGAAATAAAATAATTTTAGTGGAATCATGCTCTTATCGAATAGCTAAATGATTTCATCACATATTTTATTGTAATCTCTTAATCTAATATTATTTATACCCGTGAGAAAATTTTCTTCAAAATAAGTTTCTCATTGCAAAATTTCTCATTGGCTGATTCCATGTGAATTTGAAATTCTCTTTAAAATAGTATACCAATATTTTATTTATTAATTTCTCTTTGAGGAATTAACATACGATACAATTTTGAGAATCAAAAGGTTATTTTCAAATTTTAGAAGAACTCGAAATTGTTTTCAACGTTTATAATCTTAGTGTCTTAGTATTAGATTATTTTATACGTGAAAATTAATAAAGTAATAAATTTTCATTATTAAACTAGGCGTGAGACTTATTCAGGAAACCAAGCCTGTCAGTATTTAGTGAACATAAAAGATAACTAAACAACTGAAATCTAATTGCATCACAATTATTCTTTAATAAATTTTATGCATTGATTGCGCAACTTATAGAATAAAGAAGGTTACTCGTTATTACTTATTCATTATTTTTTTGATATTAGTTATATTTTATTAAAATATTAAATATAAAATAAAATTATGCTGAAGGAAATTAGACTATATATTTATAAGCTGTTTGATTTATAAATCTAAAGCGAGTTATTAATCTAGAAAAGAAAATTTTTCTATACTTTTATGAGACTCTAACAATATTCCATTTTATGAATTTTACTCGACATATGGTGCATTTTTGAAATTATGCACTTTTGCTCAAAAATAACTTAAAATTTGTTTATTTCTATCAAAGGAAAATCTTCGAATATAAACATCGTCTGAGACTTTATCATGAAATATTCATTATTCTCCAATGGAATAATATTTACAATATTTTTAAGTTTTCAAAGTCACAAGAGAAATGGATTTTCTCCATTTTTATTGTGCTACAAATTAAGAATATACTAATAAATGTTGCATCCAGAGTACATTGTTATTCATAATAAATTATAATTGAGAATTATTTGAAAACAACAGCAAATAAAATCAGACCTTTATGTGTTAGAATTTGATAACGAATAAAGCAAATATTTACATCTATCTAAATTAGTCAAATACTTCTTTACACTAAAAATTACGAAAAGAAATTTGTCTGAATTATATAATGCTATTATTTAATTTAAGCTCGTTAAAATAAAAATTGCTATTTGTATATGCACATGAACAACACTGTTATCATCAGAACGCAAATTAAAAATATAAGGACATAAGGATCCTTGCTTTTCTCCTAGATAATATTATTTTAGTCCCATAAGAGTTCAATTATTAAATTCAAAATATTAATATTATAATAATTAATAATATTATTTTTCTCTGTTTTTTCTAAGGCTAAATATGATTATGGAAATAATTGTACTGAATGTTACGGAACAAGAATGAGATATTCTATGAGTTTAGAACAATCGTATTTTTCCGAAATAGTTTTCAATTTTTCAGAAAACTTCAACATTTTGACGTTAAATTTGATTTGAAACTTAGACAATTCTCAGCATATTTACAACATCTATAATAATAGATGCAATATGTTAGAAGTGAGATACGATTATTATAATATATTATTTTGCTTAAATTCCTATTTGGTCAAATTATTTAATACGTTTTTGATATTCAATATTGTACAATTTCGTATAAATATATTCTAATGCCCTGATTTTTATAAGTACAAAAATTATTCTATGTGTAACGCAATTAGTTCTGTAACATTCCCCCTCAATTTTTGAAAATGTTTTCAAAAGATTGTAAAAATATTAAAAGTGCATTCTTACTGATGAAATAAGAAATGAAGCATGAATTTAGTCACTTTAAAATATAAAAAATATGATACTTATTCATCATTGCTTCATTTCATAATTTATCAGCAAGACAAAAAATTTTGTATTTTGTTATTATGTTGATGTTGTTGTTGTGGCTTATCCTTCAATTGTATGACTTCTGACGAAGTCATACAATGTCCATCAGAACACTGACTCTAAGAAAATTGAGACCAGAAGGGAGAATGAGTATATATCCTCTTTGGAAAGTCCTAAACAGTCCAGGATATGATTAGGAGAAGCCTGCTTAGTTTTACATTTAGAACAGAGCTCAATTTCCTGCCTTTGAAATACGTGAGACCACTAGAGTAGCCACTTGCACGTCTGGAAATTGCTGTTTTAGAGGCTCGGTCTCAATTGAGACAGACTCTTTACCCGAGTACCAATGATGGCAGGGAGGAATCCTCTACCCTTTCGAAATTTCAGAATTAATAGTGGACTGATGTTCTAAAAAGGTAAGTGTTGAAGAGGAAGGATTATCGTGGTAACAACCCTCTTTGGTCAGTCTATCCGCCTGCTCATTGCCGTATATGTCTACATGGAGTTCCTGCCTTGTGGGGGCGGAGAGACTTGCGTGAACCAATGACCCGGAGGACTATGCCGGCGGTAGCTTGCTATTGGTAGCATCCCCCATACAGGCCAAAGGGTAGGTGCCTGTTGAAAAAGAACACCAACTCGAGCCAAAACACACTTCTACCATTATGGTGCTCGGATCTCCGGATCAACAGAAGCTGCATCTCATCTCCTACTTATGACTTCGTTGTATTTTCTTATTTTCGCTATTGATTTTGTGTGTGATTTGAAAGCCATATATTTCTTTTAAATTGTTGTATAAGACAGTGAGAGGAAAATCAGTTCTCTCTGTGTTGTGCAATAAAAAAGCAATATTCTAAATCTAACCCAGAAATTGATCAGAGAGATGAATGGTATAAAAATACATATTCGAAATATAAGTTATAATCCTTATCTCAATTTAAATTTTATTAAAATTGTAGGGATCCCAAAGACAAGTTTTCTTTTACAACGAATAATATTTTATTTATTTAAAATACACCATTTTGTGTATGTTTCACTTACATTGTTTTTTCCATATTGCAGCAACACACTCATACATATACTTTGAAATGAGTTCCCGTTATGTATATATAAATTCATAGCCAAAAGCTTGATGAATCTTTAAAATTGCATCATAAAAGAAAATAACACTGATCATAAAAGAAAGTGATTTGCATCAAAGAGTTGAAACCAAACGTTCTTTTTGTAGAGAATTTCTTCCAAGTCATTCCAATTTTTGGATACTATTGTTATGTGTTTTGTAAGTCGACTTAGTAATGCGGAATTAGGCACCATCAATCCTAATGAACCCATTTTATGGCATGAACAAATGAAAGGACAAAACTAGCCGCGATGTCCTCCAGGTGAGGTGACACATCTGGGGGTGGCAGGTCAAGTCTTAGGAGTCTTCTGCTAGATCCCTGCTTCAAAATCACGAAGACTTCATCCGGTTGCTTCTATCCAACTGGTAAAGCCCATCTCAGGTCTAGGTACGGGGAAGTATGCTGGTGCTACAACAACAACAACAAATGAATGAAATATACTGTTATCGTGTCCCTGGTATTTCAATCATCAGCACACAGACATTTTATAATAATTTTTATTATTTTGCTTCTAAATTTAATATCACTTCCTTGTAACCAATTCCTTGCAAATCTCACAGTTTTATCATTACTCACTTTTAATAGGTTTTTAAAGTTTTATTTAGCTGTGTTTTGACCCAGCTGAATATATTTATATCTATATTTTATCCAAATATTTCATGAGATATATTTCTAATATATTTTTCGATATTATTAAAACTAAACATGCATGCTTTCTCTATTTAAAGTGTATTTTGTTGTTTTTGGCACTAATACAAGATTCCTTAGCAAAGCTAGACATTCTTCATAAATTCAAAAACGTATAAAAAGTCTAAAATATGTATTTTGATAATATGTAATGGAACACAGCAAATATTTATGTTAAAAATTTAATTATAAATCATTTTAAAATAAGCTAATATAACTTCATAAGTTTAAAATAAATATATTCATTATAATGATTTACAATTATTGCTAAAACACTTGTGTATTTATGCATCACTTTTCATGAATAAATAATCTTTATGGAATTTATCCTTCTATTAATTATTAATAATGAAATATATTTGAATATTCAACATTTTGTTATGATATGATATCATAAAAGTATACAACTTTAATTTTGAATTATTTTAAAAAGTTATATCTTAATTCTAATTCTACAGATAAAAATTTTTCTAAATAAAAGCTCAATAAATAATGGAGCTCTGAGTAACACGTTGCTTAATATATTTATAAGTATGCGTTAATTACCGAGAAATAAATGCATTAATATCTTTTAAAAAATAATCTGACAAATTTGCGATTTTTAATAAAGATATTAGAATTTTTCATCTGAGGTTTTAATTTACGATGAATATTCAATCACTTAAAGTTTAAGAAATAAATAAATAATAAAAATAGGAGGCAAAAGTCTCAGAAAATAAAAAATGATAAAAAATTTTAGCTTTAAAAAATATATAGATTTTTAAAAAGAAATTTAATTCAATTCACATAACATGTGCATTTCATCTAACAAATTTATATTAAGTAATTATTGAATACTAATTAGTAATAGCAATTTATTAGTATCATCACATAAGAACCTAACATAAAATATACTATCAATTGAATCGTTTATATTTTCAGAAGGTTAGTAAAATACATGGATTTCAGAATCTATGATTTTTTTTAAGATATCTTGATCAATGTATTAATTATATCATTTTTGTAAATCTTAGTATGTGTAAATCGTGTTGAAATAAAATTGCATCGTTTAATTCAAAAGTAAGATTTCCATCAGTATAATAAATTTCCAATAACATCAAAATTTGGTTTTAAAATATTTAAATGAAGTAAATTTCTATAACGTATTCTTGTTAAACTTAAAAAATATACTTGAAAAATTTTATTAAATTAGATTTATCATTACTTAAATGTGTTCTACTCTAAATATGAATTTTATAAAGTTTTAATAAAGTACACAGGTAGAATAATTTAGAAATGTGAGATTCAAGACATTCTTAAATTAGTGTTTAGTACAGTACTCTGCTTAGAAGAAGAAAAATAAGATTCTTCTCATGTCTATAGTAATAAGCCTTGACATGAATCACAATAATTAAGTATAATTGCAATTCACGTCATGCTATCTTTAATAAGAGTTTATCACCATTTCAGAACCGGAAAATAAGCAATTAGTTTTTAATACACGGAAGTTCTGTAAATCTATATGCAACACAGTACACTTTTAATTACAGGAATATGACTTTTAGAAAAAAAAATTACTCCAAAAATAAAAAAATATTTTTTTGTCCCTTTTGAATACTCTTCCATTAACAGGCTAATTTGGTTTAATCGAATTTCCGTTTTCCCTCAGTGCTTCCTGTTCCTGTTAATTTTAAAAGAAATACGTCATTATTTAAGAATGTCTTTTATAAGAACTTAATTTATTCGTTCTAAAATTGTTTTCCTTACCCCTCTCTTCTTGCATCCATTCTAATTTAAGTAAGACATGATTTAAAATGTCTTTACTTTAGAGGCAATTGGAACACATTTAGATTGAATTTTTGTCCTGTTACCTCATGCCTCATATTTCAAGAGCATCCTTCTGAATTTACATTCAGTATTTTTCACATCATTTAAAAATTACTAGCCATTTTTATCTTTTTATCTCATCACTAATTAAATCTTCTCTTATATTTCTATTACTCGTTATTTACTAAGATCATGTTTCTCTACTTATCGTTGTATCCACCATGCACTTTCATTCCGCATTATATTATCTGCTACACCAATGCAGGATTGTTTTTCTTTTCTCTTTTCACACAATTTGGTCTTGGACATAATTTTATTTACATTTCTTACAGATGCTGATAAAAGGCACAACTTTCTTCATTATTCAATAAATTTTTACACCCCAATGTTTGAAAAATAGCTTTCATTTAATGGACTTGCCTAATATTACAAAAATTTCATATTAGGATACTGATCTATTCAGTAATTATGAAGATTAAATGAGTATTCTTTGAATATAAAACAGACCACTGAACGTTAATGTGAAACATGATACAGAACTACATTTTCTGTATCATGTTAAATAACCTGACACAAAAAAGGAAGAAAGATTTTTAACATACTTATGGTGTTTAAAATATTAAGTGTACTTGTATACCAGAAAATAAGATCGATATCAGTCAGAAAAAATGCTGATAGAAATATTTTTGTTGGGATTTATCATTAAATATAATTACAAATTGAAACACAATTCTAGTCTTTTCAGAGTATGCTCCAATTATTCTCTCATGTATTTTATTTATGGCAGAACTCATAGCAACTAGATTGAACAACATATGATTTCATCCGAAACTAATTTATGAAATATTTTAAATTTTTTCTCATTGAAATACAAAAAATGATGGTATTACAGATTACTAAAATATATCATTTTTGCTTCAATTATTATAGTTCAATTTAAATATAAATTTTGCAACATTTTAATTACTTACCTTTAAGAATTAGAAATATATACATTCCCTGTTTTCGTGTTTTCTTTTCTAAGCACCTATTGATTTTAGACAATATTGTGAAGTTTTTCAATAGGAGTCTTTTGTGTTACATTTCTAAATAGGACAAAAAGTATCAACTTATACATAAAAAAAGTCAGTTAAAATGTCTATTAGTCTTGCTCATTTTTATGACATTTCATTAAATATTTAAAAACTAATAACTAGTTATGTATAATTTGTCCTCTGGTAAGAAATACAATTGAAAAGTACTATACATTTTAGTAGTCTATTTTCCGTAATAGATATATAATAATTTTTGATAGTTTTTAATAAATTTACAACAATCATTTATCATATACAATTAGCAAATTAAAATGTCTAACTGAGAATAAGAAATGGAAATTTTAATCCATTTCATCCCACTGCCCTATTAAAGAACAGCTAAAATAGTATGTGGAAGTCAACGTTTGCTTGGTACGAATATTTTGTCTGCTGAAGCATGTAGGGTTATGCAGTAGCTTTTT
This sequence comes from Latrodectus hesperus, assembly GCA_037975125.1. Classification (NCBI taxonomy): domain Eukaryota; kingdom Metazoa; phylum Arthropoda; class Arachnida; order Araneae; family Theridiidae; genus Latrodectus; species Latrodectus hesperus. The sequence continues at coordinate 28,237,822 of CM075856.1, read as the reverse complement.
CTATTGTGAATTATGTCTCTCTCTCCTCCTTCTTCTGGGCACTTTGTTTATTCATCACATTAGTGGGCGTGGTTTGTATTATAATTTTGCAGTTTTCGTTTTCAGTTTACTTTGAACAAATGGCTGGGCATTTTTATGTTAAAATACTCTTTCATTATTAACCCGGAGGCTAATCAGAGATACATTATTATTAGCTAAGTTTTAGCATGTTATTTCTTAACTGTCCTCTAAATAAGACAGTGAGCAATCAGTTTACAATCGATACTTACTTTCTCTCTTTACAACCAAGAGTAAAAAAATTAATTTCTCTTCAAATGTTTCACCCCTGCAGAGTTTTGTCAGTGTAAAAATTCCTAAAGTTAGAAGAAGTATTATAACTAAACAGTATTTAGGATTCAGATGCGAGCGACGTTGAAATTGCTGTATTACCATCAGATGCCAAATGATGAAGATTAAGATTATGAGAATGAAGTAAATACTGTTGAGATTATTGTAAGCGATATTCCTGGATCTCTAGAGGTTATAACTAGAGATAGCTTCTAATCTGAACTGTTCACGAGCTTCAGTGTTTCCACAACAAATACCATAAAGTATGATAAAATATATCAGTTACCTAAGGAACAAAGCAAATAACCGCAATATACAAAAGGACAAACACAGGTGGAATCAATTGCAAGTGACTTGTTCAAGTATGAGGAAAATACATGGAAGGATAAAACTCCATCACATCATTTGAGCAGTTTTATTCAAGTGAAGTCTACGATCTCATTATTAAAAGAAACTGTATAATATGCAAGACATAAAAAACTAATATAATTTCTTGTCCACAACTGAGGAAAGCCATGTTCTTTTAAGAATTTTGCTTCTCCAATTGTTTATCATTTAAATACTTATAAACATGAATACTGGTCAGATGTTGCAGATCTTGGCGTCATCCAGTTAAAAAATCAATGTCATAAAACCACTTCCAAAAGTTGAAACCGTATTTATACACTGTGGATAATAGATCTGTATGTTAGTAAGCCCAGCAACAAGAATTCAAAGTAAAACGTTTAACAATAATATTTTTTTTAAATTTCGACACTTCATTAGGCATTAAGGAAATATTCATTATGTATTACAGTAGGAATAGTCTGAAACAATTTATCAGAGACAAACAAATCCTTTTTAGATACAAACTTTGGACTCTCTGGGGAAGTAAGGAATATTGTTGTAATTTTTCTCTCTATTGCGCTGAATAATCTAATTTAAGAAATGATAACCCCCTTGTTACTCAGGTTATGATGAGATTAACAGAGAATATTGTGAAACATTTCTTTGATGTGAAGGGATAAGTAAAAAAAACACAAATGTAAAACGAAGATGCTGGATTTGATTAATTCTTACAACAAACATATGGGCGGTATGATTCAACATGTCTAGATGATTGTAATTTAATCCATTAAAATTCGTGGGAGGATGTTACTGGATATGTTTTATGTCTACATATGACTATGATAAATATCTGAAACATTCACAAAAATTTCAGCCAAAATGAATTCCTGAATTTAAAGTTGTTCCGATGAGTAGAAAGAACAGTTTGTATGGGCTAGGTACATGGAAGCATGCTGGTGCAACAACAACAACATTTTGTCAAAAAAATCTGTGATAAGAACAAAAAGGAAACAAGTCGAATGTACCTTTTGATACAAAAGAAGGTATTCACAGTGATGGTCATTTTTTTACTAAAGCAAGAAATGTATAGTCGATGTCAAAGAGGTAGCTGCACAGAAAAAAACAAAATATTAGTGTGGCAAGGGCGATAAAACTTATTTTCAATCTTGTTTTGGGCCTTTTCTCAAAGATTCGACTAAAATTCAACTAAAAAGGGAGCTGTTCTGTAAATGAAAAAATATCAATTAAATGAAGCAAAATTTATACACTGAAATCGTTTCTCATTATTGCCGAGAACACTAAAACATGTGAGAGCAAAATTTATCCAATTTATCCATGAGTCCTGTTTAGATGACGGGCTAAATTTCTTATAAAAATATAAAATGTCTTTTTCTAATTTTGTTATATTTGGTTTGTTTAGATTTAATTAACCATAAAAATAGCATTTTTTTCAAATTTGAAAAAATAAATAAATTGGGATGAAACTGGTTAATTATTAGAAAACTTATGAAATAGTTTATATTCATTAAAATAATTCACTTTTTTGCATTGATATAATTTATACTCACTAAAAAGAAATAAGTGAAATATTGCAAAGCCATTAAATTAATGAAAACTTTTTGGAAAAAGAAAAAAATCATTTGTTATATATATAATGATTTTTTCATATGTAAAATACATAAATAATAATGCCTATATCTAGATATTTTTGCAATTTACCCTTGAATTCCTCAATTTTGGTCCGCATTTTAGTTTCGATTTTAGATTAATTTAGACCAACATGAAGTTGAATAGTATCCATTGTTACATATGTATTTCATATATATAACACGTTATACATATGAATATGTTATTTCAATCAAAATTAGGTTCTTATAGTCATCGAAGATTTAGTCAAGAAGGATTGTTTTGCAGCTGAATTAGATTCAGTATTTAAAACTCAGGTACAGAAATATTTTTATATTACATTCTATTTTAAAGAATTGGATTTTTAATTGTTTTGAAATTCCTAGTTGGAGATTTAAAGGTTATAAAGTAATTCATGGGAAAAGTAATAAAAACGGAATGATGTAAGAATGACCCGTGTTTTATTATCGGTGTTTTAAGATTATTAATATAAGCTAACACTGAATGGAAAAAAGTCTAAGTATTTTCATATACTCTGAATTTAATGCAAATTTTACTTCGATATTTGAATATTTTCTAGCAAAACATTTGATACTAGTTAAAGGTTCTGACAAAATCTTCAATTTTTATCAAAAGAACAAAATGATTTCCATTGATATTTTGAAACAGGAAAAAAATCAATATTTATTTATTTTGTCATAATAGTAAACATACTTAAACGATTAAAGCAAAAAAACTATATTGACAACAAGGTGATTCCTTTAATACTTTTGATTCCAGCTACAATTTGTACCGTTACCGCTTTGATTCCAGCTATAATCAGAGCGGTAACGGTACAAATCTCCACTTTTATACCGTTACCGCTTGTTAGTTAAAGAAATCATTACTATAATTTTATAAACTTAAATATTCTTTCCTAAATACTAATTTTCTTTGTATACTTAGCAATTTTTATAACGTGTAAACAAATTTCTCACACATATACACCCTGAAACAGAAATATATTGGAAAAGGATTTTATGAATCAATAATTTAATAAAAATATTTCCCTGCATATAAATATATTTTTCTTTTATTTATAGTCACAACCACCATTTTATCACATTTATATTTGCTGTTACAGTCTTACACCTTTTATGATTTTATTCTTTAAAAAAAAACAACATAGTTCACGCACATTCACTAATGATTATGTAAGGTCTGGGTCGGTCGGTATTCGATACAAGCAAACATGTGCACAAAACAGTTTCCCTAGAGGGAGCTAAAGAGAAATTTTATAGCTCACATACCTACACACACAACTCTGAGATAGTGATGGATTTTTTTCCATGTATTTGATGGTTGTGGGGCTATGCAAAACTCTCGCAATCTTTCTTTTTAAGCAAGATAAGCTCGACGTGTCTAGCCTTTCATCCGCGCGTTCGATAGATTATCCCCTGTACTTAGGCAAAGCTGACAAGAAATTTCTCTTTTCTTATCCCATTTTTTATGCAGCTGATATTTATGCTAAAGTGGGACCTGATGTACTAGTTTTGAAGCTTGAAATAATTAATGTATGATTTCGCTATAGGACTGGCATTCTAGAGTGAACAATGTTTACTTTTAATTTTTTTGTTTATTCAGCCGATATTTTCGATTATTCTAAAGTATTTTGAAAGTTTTATCACAGCTTTGCTATAAGCATACGTCAAAGATAATTGAATTTTCAGTTGAATGGAAATTTTTTATAGTCTAGTTTTTAAATGATATTTCTTCTCCCGATTTCTTTTTTGGGTATTAATCAGATACTTAAATTGAGATTAAAATTAGTTTTCTAAAAAATAGTTTTATATAAATGTTTAGATTATCTATAAGATCCTTATAAAACATTCCATGTTTTATTATAAGGCTTATTGAGCATAAAATTGTCTTTGCTGACAACCACATTTATTTCTCGTTAGTAAAAGATCTTAAATTAATAATTAATAAATTATATTAAAATTTTGAAATTATAATTATGTGATTTATAATTAAATAAAATTAAATTGAAACATTTTTTTACCTTTAAAAATTATTGAAGGGTACAGCTGCCGTATAATACACCATACCAAATTTGAAAATGATTTTTCGGAGGATTTTCTTGCTTATCTGGCAACCTGGTTTTACAACCTATTAATTACATCATAGAGATGGAGACCTACAAGAATGACATAAAAAATTCTACTTTGGTGGTCCTAGTATTTACATCATCGCAGGATGTCACTATATGTCATCTGAGCAACTTTTCTTCATCGCCAAGAAAATTCATAATTTAGTAAGCTGGGTTATAAGACTGTTGTGCCCATTGAAGAATAAATTTATTAAAATTAGAAAATTAATTGCTTAGTTATGATTTTATTTCAAAATATTTCGGTCATTAATAAAATATATATGATACAAACATATGAATAGTTTTTGAAATATTTTACAGATTACTTTATAGATATATTTATTTTTCTTTTTATACATTAATTTTGATATCGTACTATATTCTATTGGTAATACAGAACATTAGTACAACATTATGAATGTTACAAGTTTCATTAAAAAAATTCTTATCAATCAGATTAGAATGTTATAATCTCCATATCCAGAAAAGATTCTTCATATTTTGGAAAAAGATAATATTTTAAAAGTTTTTTTTGTTTGCATATAAAATGTGTATTATTGCTATAAAAGCGTATACTTTTTTCATGCAAAAAAATTGCTTATAAGCGTTTTTTAAAATATGTTTAAATTGTGATGTTACTTAATTTAACCACATTTTTTTCAAAATTATTATATTAAAAAAGTTTTTTAATTAAATATTTAAATATAGTTCATTTGCAAAAACTCTTCATTAATTAATTTCCGTTGAAATATTTATGTACTGTTTTAATAGTAAGTTTTGTAATTTTTTATACAAAAATTTTATTTCTTTAATGATTATATAAAACAAAATAAATAATTTTGAAACAAAGATTTTTGAAATAAAGTATTCCTCAAATTATTATAGTAATTAAGAAATTGTCAATTTTTTTATTTTTTAATAATTCGTAAAATGTATGATAATTACTTCCCAACCAAGTTCATGTTTAAAATTTATTTTGTCAAGCATATAAATTAAATTGCTTTAATAAAAATTTTAATAATAAATTAACACAAAACATAATTTATTATTTTGCATATTATCATGATTACATAGAATTACTGTAAACGTTCATCACAAAACGAAGGTCAAAAAATAATTCATAGTGTATAATTTAGTAATAAAGATATTCTCTTAATACTGAAACTTTTTTTGACGAATATAATAAAATTGGCAATTCAAAACTTCATTGTATGATTTATCTTCATATCAAATTCTTGATTTCAAATATAGATAATCTTTAAAGGATATGACTTTTCTTCACAGACAAAAACGAACATGTTCAATAAAGTCTGTATTGATTTTGTGACCACTCGAATATTAGAAGATTATATTATATTCACTCTTTTACTCCCCTAAGTCGTGACTTAGCATTAAATATTCTTAGAAGAATTTAAACCTTCTTTCTTTGTTTAACCTGGGTTAAATAGAATCAACGTTTCTACCTCTTAACTAAACAAAATTCTAATCATTGACCAGAGCTATTAGCAAATTTAAAACTTTTGCAAATAATTATTATTTTAAACAAATAAATTTTAATATTATAGACTCAAAAGGTTGTGATTTCAAAACCCTTGCCTTTAAAATTATGCCTTTTATCAATAAAACTTTCATGTAATGATAAATCTTTCATTATATGAAAAATTACCAAAAAAATTATCCATTAAAAGGAAAAATTTCGAAAAAACATGACTTTATCGAAAAACATTGTGATTGTAATACCATTGATATCCAAAATTATGAAAACATAAATAATTGTTAATAATTTTTATAAAATTACCGTATATGTGTGTGAAAATTTTAAATCTACTTCACCAAATTTCATGTTTTTGATTGGTGTTGTCAGTTAGAGAATTAATCAATAAAGTGGCAAAATATTCAGTGCATCTTAATAGTCAAAATTTAATCAGTCAAATTCAATTTTAATTAAACTTAAAATTTATTGAGATAACAAATAAAATTTCTGATTTGTGTCATTCAATGCTTGTGCATTTTCGTAAGGATTCCATATAAATAAAAGCTAAATATGAAAATTTTACTTTTCTACACATAATGTTTATACATAATGTTCTACACATAATACTTTTTTACACATAATGTTTTACCATTTGCAGTTAAAATTTATAAAAATTTAAGTTAAACACAAACCAATAACTAAGTTAAACACAAACCAATAATTTGACTCTTATAAGACACAAAATATTTTGTTTTTACATAATCTTGAATTAGAGTTAAAATATTTAGTATATAAAGTAATCAAATAATTATAGACATGTGTAATTGCATAATCCTAGAACAGTATAATAAATTATGGATTTTATACTGTATAGATTGTCACTTTGAACATACTCTAATAATTAGAAATGCATCATTTTCTTACAGGCTACTAGGATAAAATAGTTGTATTTGAGCCCTTGCAAAAGAATATTACATCAAAAATTGATGTTGCATATTCACAAATTTGTAATAGAACTCATAATATAATCAAATAATTTTTTATCTACATAGCTTTTGATTTATACTGCAGTTCATTAGCGTTTATATGGTATGCATCTAGTATATACTATCAGTTTGAACTAACCCTACTTGATCAGAAACGTATCGTTTTTATGCAGACTACTGGAACACAATGACAGTATTTGATGTATCACAAAATCAAGAAAGTAAATTTAGTTGATCTTGCACAATATTTATTTCTCTTTGTTTATTTTATGACTATTTATCGTTAAAGATAAAGGAAGTATTATGGTAGCTTGTTGTTTAGAGCAATAAAATGTCACATCTTGTCATTTTTCTCGGTTAATAACTTTTAATTTATAAGAAATGCTACAATTATTTTTAATATGTAAAATGAATTTTAACTTCAGACCATGCTTAATAAATTGGTAAGGAAGCCAAAAGACGGATTCAGCTTTGAAAGTCAATAAGTTTAATACTCTGGCATAAAGTATTTACGAAAACAATATAATGCACCATTACTGCTCTATTTACTGTATTTTTTGTGTTTCAATCAATGCAAAAAGAAAAGGTAGACGTTGCACTATTAGTATAATTGATTACTGAAAGTCTGTTCTTATTCTCATTATCTAGAAAAATATTTTCGATGGTAAACAAATTAGGATTCAATACGTTAAAATAATTAAAACTGAAAAATGAATAAATATTTATATAAGACTATAAATTTTTTGGAGGCTTACAGTATTCTCTCAAGGTATATAAAATCATTTTTTAAGCTTTATTAAAAATAAGTAATAAATTACTAACTTTGTTAGCAGGCTAAAATACAATATAATTTGTGAAACAAGTAATTAGACATAGACTATAAAAGAGAAGAACACAATTTATATTCATAGTTTATATGTAGTAGTGCACACACTTAAGGCAATTACAAGTTAAATCCTTCGGGGCATATTTTCCACAAGTATTTGTATAAACCAAAGTATTTCCTTTCACTAGGCATTAGAAGACATAAAAATGCTTTCACTGATTTTGGATTCATCTCAATTGGATTCAATTCTGGACTCTGGGCAGTTCAATCCAATCGATTCACACAATTGGCAATTTACCAATCAATTATAAATGTCACCATATGACAAGAGGTGTCATTCTGGAAGTTACAATTATACAACCCATAAAATTGTCATATACAGGAATTGCCATATACATTGTTGTCTAAAATAGCAAGCTAGGAGTTGGTATTGAGTTTACTATAAATTGGGATCATAATTCCAAGTCCAGACACCAGAAGCATCAACACACCATCTTTCCACTTTCCTCAAAATTTATTATAGGCATAATGCTCTCTTGCTAATTTCTTCCCCAGGCATGCGACAAAACCCAATTCTGCCATCCAACTGATTGAGCTTCAACATGGATTCATAACTCCAGAAAGCCTGTTTCTAACAACCACGGTCTAATTTGGTCTAATTCTATACATAATGTGTAGTCAATGCATATTTCGTGGTCTATACATAATGTGTTGTATTTACAGAATGTGTTGTCTAATTCTATACATTAATGTAAAATCCTCAACTTATTTCTTTTTTTGATTTTGTAGTCAAAAGGTTGTGAGGGGTAGAATAGCCATAGAAACCAAGCAAATGTGCTTACTTCAGAATGGTATACATCAAAACAGCTGTCCTGAATGCCTGTTTGAACCCTTGAAATACAATATGATCCATGAGTAAGTACTGGATTTTCCAAATTTATTTGGACGGTGCTCATCGGTTTCTACCACTTTGTTTCATGGATCTTATTGGTTAAAACCAATTGTAACAATCACCGGTCATCATTTACTTCTTAATCACAAAAGTCACTGTCTTTCACAATTTTGGAGGGTTTGATTTAATGGAAGGCATGTCTTTTAATGATTTGACATGTCTTAGGTACCCTGAATTTCATGGCATCTTGTAAGCGATTAATTTCAATGCTGTTTACTGATGGATATCTAAAAACACAAGGCATGGGCTAGTTAAAGATAGTAGGTAACCTTTATTTGCATAACTGTCTAAGTACTTAGTGATAGATAATGTAATTCCAATTAGAAAACTTTTTCCATTTTTCTCCAACGTACCTCATTGTGATTTTAAGTAACTTGAAAAGTATAAGAACATTTAAGCAAATGAATTTTCGAAATGCCTTTTTCAGATTGTATTTTTATTAAAAAAATAAGGTACAAATCACTTTACTTTGAAATGACAAGAAAATATTACGACAGCAAAAATTGACCAAACACCTCCAAATAGCATCCATTAAATGTTTACTGATGATTAAACGGTTCACTTTAAGTTCATTGTCATTCATATGATTCATTCAAGATAGGTGTTTCTATAATGATAACGACACATACATAAATTTGAATGGAAATTCAACGCACTTTTTGTTTTGTCAAATGCATGTTGACATGGCAAATGAAATGGCAGTTTGAAACAGAAATAGCCTGTCATTTTACTTTCAAATTAAAAAAAAGCTAGTTACAATTCAGAAAATGATTTGTAATAAACTTTGAATCAGACCCTTCAGATCAACACTTTATGATACTCTATAAGAAAAATACATTTAAATTTCTAAACTTATGTTGATAACAATGAATATAAGATTTTAAAATATTTCAGTTTTAATATTTATATTAGAACCAAAATCTTCTAACTATACACAATCAAATAAATTATTTTGACACATCAGTGCCTCAAACTTTCATATTTATTTAAATCATTTATGTTTGAAAATTTTTTATGTCAAAAATAGTATTGTACAAAAATAGAGTAAATAAATTAATATACTTCTTTAATAATTTTAATTATAAAGTATGTAAATTTATATTATCCATGTAATTAATTTATATGTATGCATGGTTAATTTAAAATAAGGTCAGCTGACACATTTCTCATTTCTTTATTTCTTATTTTTATGGTACAGTAAAGCTAAAAGCATATCTTACAAGAATGACTAATAAATTCATTTTTACAAGTTTGAATTTTACTTTTTAAGATTAACTTACATATTATGTCAACTATGGTATTACTTATAAGAAACGACTTATTTATGTGCTTTATTTTGTCACATAAGCCAAGCAATTCAGTTTTTAATACGTTTATTATAAGACTTTAATCATTTTAGATGGATCCGTTTCTAAAGAAATTTTGACATTTTCATGGATGAGTAACTTAGTAAACATATATCTTGCTCGTGAACCAAACTGTTATGGTATTTAAGGAATATCAATCATCTTATTTTTGACTGTAACTCAGAAAGTTAATCATGATCTTGAACTTCTTTGTGATTGATGTGGATTGGTTTGAGCACCTTATTTGGCGGAAATATTTAAGAATGACTGTTTCTGCTTATATATATTTTCTTCAGATTTCTACTTTTCATTATTCTTCTGGCTGATAATATTTAAAGCTAGTTACTTTTACTGTTTCTAATATCGTTACATTTTTTAACTTAAATTATGAAAATAATTATGTTACATATCAAAATACATTATAAATTAATACAAGAGAGAGATTTTTTTAGAAACTTAATGGATCACAAAGTCTATTAGTTTTATATAAACGTTTCTAAGAAGTATGATTTCTTGATTCAAATGTACTTTCTTTATTCTTAAATGGTAATAAAAGATTTTAATTGTTATTGAAAGTCCTTCTGTTTGAAGTTAAATCATCTTAAAACAGAGAAAAACATAATTTTAAATTTAAATTTATGAATACAGATTTACATTTTTGAAGAAATTTTATATTCTTAGATTTGTAAAATCTTTTTAATTCTTAATGGTAATTTATGAAAAACTAAACAGTTACATTAGCTTTGTATGTTTATGCAAGTGTATATATAAAAATATGTGTGGGCTATTTAAGGAGATAAGTAAATGTACTATATTTATTTATAGAGAATCAAAACCTAATTTTTTAATAAAAATAATTTCATTAGTTTATAATTTGAACTGCTTACAGAAATAATTTTCATGGTGCATACAATATAAATTTTTTATGATTATATATTCAAATTCAAAGTGAGTGAAATATAATATTTGCATAAATATATATGAGGCAGATAACACATAACTGCATATAAATTTGTAATCATAGCAAAATTTATCATTGAATTATTAATATAAATTTTCAATTTTGATTAAAGATCTGTTCTTTAAGAAGAATTTTAAAATAATTTTCGAAACTGTGAATCAAATACGAAACGAACAAGATGAAATTTTTTTAATCTTGAAAAAGTTTTATTAGTAATTGTTGGGAAAAAGTTTTGATGGAAAAGACACTTTTTCCTTTCTTCCTAAACGCACTTTTTTAAATAGCAATAAAATTCATAGCTAAGAAAATCATTTGGTAATTTTCTATACATTCTCAAAGGCCATTTAATTCAATAAAAGAGGAAATAAATCAAAGTAAATATTTATTATGATTGATTTTAAATGCGTTTTTTTCGAATGAATCATTTTAACTAAAATTGCTTATGCAATTTTAATTGAAGCAAATAAATTTATTTTATATTAAGATTTAATATAACTAAGTAGAGCAAAATTTCGTTTTAAAAGATATATATATATATATATATATATATATATATATATATATATATATATATATATATATATATATATATATATATATATATATATATATATATATATATATTTATATATTATATATATATATATATATATATATATATATATATATATATATATATATATATATATATATATATATATATATATATATATATAAGCATTGCTATGATTTGCAATGATAATAGAAGATCAAACGTGAATCAAAAAATTTTATGTCGTATTTATATTAAATATGGTTTGCATAACTTGTATGATCCAATGAAATGCCCAGATCTTAATCCAACTGAGAATGCTAGAGTAATATAAATTTTCAATAAGCTCATAAAAGTGTCTGCAGAATATTGAGTTTAGAGTATATTTTGACTTATAAATAACAATTCTAATCGCATATGTAAAAATATTCTCTTAAATGAATTCGAAATGATTACTTTCAAAAATTAGCTTTCAATAACACTCTACATTCATATTTATAAATCATTGGTTGTAATATTTCATACATTTTTAAATACCCATTATTTTAAGATTTGCTAGATCATTTTGCAGTTTGCTTACAAATATTCCTGAGAATTTTCATGAATGTTTTACTCAACATATTGCACACAAACAGTGAATTATATGTGTTCGTAAAATGTCTATTTTCAAGTTTCTTAAATATCATTTAAGGAGCTTTGTGTGTGCTCATTATACGATTCTCTAAATATTTATGATGTAGTCAAGTTCGACTCACACATTACAGAATATAGTCCCATCCATGATCATCAGTGCAGCAATGATGGTATCCGCATCTCTTATGAATGCTGAGTTCAGTAAATACATTTTACAAAACAATGGACAAAGATGTCATGCCAACATTGTCTTTTTAATTATTCCTAAAAAATAATAAAAAAATAAAGACTCAGTCAGCATTGTAAATGAATCATTTTGGGGCCATCTGAAGTTGGCAGATTGAAAAATTCAGCCGATTGCTGACTCGCCATTCTGTGATCTCCCAACTCTCCCAACTACTTGGCGAATCACAATGAACTTTACTACTAAAAATGAAACTTCTAAATCTGTGCGTTATTTTTAATGGTTATTGTTACAAACTGATGAGTATATATTGACTCTTTAAGCTTTGTCAAATATATAATATGATGAATGCAATATTTCTATTTAATGAATTCTTTGCTGCTCAAAAGTTTTGCATGCCAATGAAAGAGAAAATTTGTTTTTTCTCAATATATTTTGAAGTACATGTTTATATTTTTGACTAGCACAAGATGGTAAACTACATTAATTCAAGTTATTTTTATTGCATTATTTTAATTGCCTCCAAGCAAACTTTTCTCTTTTAGGCAGAATTACTATACAACTTTTGATAAGCAATGATTATTGTTATTTTGTTAAGACATTTAACATCTATATTAATTCTGAGTTAGATTCGGCAGTAATTTTTTTGTACATTTTGTCAATCATTTTTCATTTAATTTATAATAATTGCACCCTTTTTTATTGCACACATTGTATTATGAAATAGCTTAGATGATACAAAAATTATTTCCGTTCGTTTTGCAACACATTTCATTAAATCAAGCATTTAGAATTATATAAACAATCTATTTTAAAGACGATTTTAAAACATTATTTTGAATTTTCTACTTTGTTTTTAGTCTGATAATGAAACATATCTTAAATTTTACAAAATTATTTATAGTTATTTTATCAACAGATAAAATCTAAAAATATTTCTTAAAAAATATTTTTAAAAAATTTGTTAAGGTTTCTGTCGCTTAGTTGTAAAATGCATTGTCACTGTGTAGCTTAAAGTGTAACAACCAAAAAATGTTGTGAAATATTTTAATATCTACTGAATAAATACTCACACTTCATTTATAAAAGCCTGTATTCCCATGGTTCACGACATTCATCTCTGCGGATTCAACAGTGGTGGGGAGTAATGCAGGACCTTATGTTCCGAACAGAGGTGACTTACCATTATTGGACTATGTAAGATTCACGTACGAACAAACTTCTTACACAATTCATTTAAATAGGGGATATGTGATTCAGAGAAAAATATAATTAAATCTTTTAAATCTTGTAAGAAGTATTAATTCATAAATTTTGGGCAAAACACATTTTAATTCTTTCAAATTTTGCTGAAAGAAGCAGAATCATTTATGCAAAAATTGTACTTCAGATCGTTTTGACACAAAGAAAAAGTATTCTATATAAGAAAGTATTGTGGAGTACACGAGATGAAACATTGTGAATATTCTTTCTAGCTTGAAGTTGAGTAGATTCTTAAGCTGAATATGAGAATACAGCAGTTTCATAACTCTCAGATGAGATTCTACTTTCTACAAAGAGATGTCTAAGGCATCTTTGTAAAATGGTTTGGAACAAATATTTTAAATGATGAGGTCAGCGTTGGACAAGACATTATATATGAATTATCGTGATTTAAAGGAATTTTGGTTTTCAAAAAATTAAGATTCATTCTTTCTTCAGATTTAATAGATATTATGTTTCTGAGATGAAATCCTTTTAAAGATCTCAGCATATTAAAACAAAAGTTGTTTAGTAAGTATTTCAATTAAATATGAAAATATAATATTAATGAAATAAAAATTCAAGATCAGCCTCAAGGCTTAAATCTCATACAATCTCTTTCGAAAAGTTTTTATACAGTTAATTGTATTGAATTATTCTTCTAGATAATTGAACCACCTAGATTGTTCTTTCTCATGCACTAGCTGTGGAAAGTTTCCAAATATAATGTATCAAATTAAATATTAATGAATATTATGATTTATTTGTACAAGTGTTTTTATCCACTCCTTTTAAGAAATGTTCGAATTCAAAAATTGTTCGTATAATTTCTTTTTAATCTCATTTTTAAAATTCTGATTCAAAAACTAAAAATATCAAAGTTATCACTTCTACCATTTAAAAAAAAATAAAATAACTCTATTTAAACAATTCGATTATAGAATTTGAAAATAAAAGAAAGCATATATATTAGAAATATCAACGGTGGAAAATTAATTACTCGACTTTCAAAGTAATTCTGTTTCCAACCAATAGTTACAGAAAATTCTAATTTCTATTTTATCGCATATAAATGCAAATAATAACTAAGAACGTTGGAACCGAACAGAAACAAAGGAAAAAATTCCTCTGACAAATCAATATTCATAAATATTTGAAAGTGGTTTCTTTTTTTCGATTTACTTCACAATGTAATCCTCCCAGCAGCTTGCTTATTGATTTTTTGCAAAATAAAATTATTTTTTCCAACCCTAATTTTTTTCAATATGTGGAAGAAAAAGCATCGTTTTTAACGCAATAACGAAAATTCATTTCTTTTTTTTTTATAGAAAAGTAATCATTTCTCTGTACATTCAAAGGGAATTTTATTTTTTTATTATTTCATATTTCTCATATCTATATCTTAGCGAATATCTCAAAAGCTGATTAAAATACTTGTTTCTTTAATTTTGATCTGCATTTAGAATTTTTATTATTCATTGTGTAAGTGACATGAAATGATACTTCTGAATACCGCTTTGTTCCTTTTGACAAAAAAATGCGGCATTTTTTAATTTAATGTTTCAATATCTCTCAACATAAAAAAATATCTTTTTTTTTCTTTCATTCATTTTAAATTCTTCCAAAAATGCATTTTGTTTCAATTCTTATGAGAAAAATCCTCTAAATCAAACTGTGTGTAATTAATCGTTCCTTATTTTCAGTTAATGTTATAATAATCAATAAATTATTATAATTTGATTAAACTATCGAGTTTAATAATATTTCTAATTCTATAAGTAAACAAATATTTAACGGCATTTTTAATTGTATTTTGTTAGCGTATGTAAAATTTAATTTTATTTTTGGTAATGGGTGTAGTGTGTAATAAATACCAGTTAAATAGAAAAATGTATATTTTTCTTACAAAGACTACCTTTTAGAGCACAATTGTGCTCAAACTGTCTGCTCTGTTATTTTACTAGCATACAATCATAAATTTACATTGTTTAAAGGTCAAAATATTACGTATATTTTATTTATTTATCATCTAAACTGTACAAATGAGTAAATACATAAAATCAATTCATGATTTGCGATTTAAAATATTTTAAAGTCTGATTACTTTGGATAACAATTAAATTTATCAATTCAAAATTTGTGTAACACTGAATATTCGAAGTTGCTAGTTGATTAATCAGTGAAATGTGGTAACTTGTTAAAATACAAAAGGGAATGTAGAAGTACTCATGTTTATCACTTTGAACACTCTTCCATTTATTTTTTTTTTATTAAAATACCAATATTTCACTCAAAATTTATTCAAAAGGATTTAAATGAGGTTATTCAGTAGAGTGAAAAAAAATCGTATTGCGATTATTGTTTTTTTTTTCCATTTTTTATGAAACTAGTAAAGTTTTTTTGAATTCGTCACTGTTTGTTGACCAACTGGCGTTATTGGTTCACTTAATAGTTTATTTTCTGAATGAAATCAAGTTTATGTAATAATTTGTTGAAAAATATAGGAATTCAAATATAGGCCCTGCATACCTTGATAAATATGTGAGGAATGACGATGAATAATACTAAAAATTGCATTTTAATCCACGTAAATATCCCAAGAGATGATAATGGATCATTTAAATAATTACTAGCGCATATTGGTGTTGTTCAATTATTTTATTGAGAACACTAATTGTATTATCAAGATATACCAAAGAGAATCATTCATCTAGTCACTAATTACTAATATATTTGTTATTGGTTTTTGATGTTTAATTTTTTGCAGTCAAGTGATTCTAATACCAGTAATTTTATACAAAGTCTTCAATTTTAAATTGACAACAAATTAAAATTTAAATTAGCACAACCCAAAACATCAGCACAACCTGAAATTAGCTGATGTTTTGCTGGTCATCAGTCAGCTGGTTAGGTTTTATTACGAATATCCATTAACAACAAAGTGCTGTGTAAATCAAGGCACTTACTTTGCATTCTTAGCATATTTGCACCTGAAAATGTGCATATTTGCATTTTTCAATAAGGTATGACTATATTCCACGTAGAAAATTATAATTAACATATATTCCCAGTATTCAGTGACTGGAGAGCTGATGATAAGACAATGATCTTTATTATGGCAATCCCTCTAAGGTATTTCATTTTTAGTCTTCACTATATGTACAGAGTGTACTCTATGAACCAGCATTTTTACATTTTCTAGTTGCTGCTGAAACCACTTGTACTTTCAATTCCACAAAATGGAAAGCTTATAATATTATGAGTCGAGTTAAATTCCCCTCACTATATATAATTCAATTAATTTTTTTCATATTATATTAAAACATATTAAAAAATACTGTAAATTATGCTTAGAAATGGTTTGGAGAAATTATTTATTCATTTAAAAATGTGGAAACATAAGTAATTTCAAATCCGATAACAAAACAAATAATAGTTAACTTGCAGGGGACGTAAGAAAATGGAGATAGAATTAGGCTAACAAAAAAAAAAAAAACCCATTATATTTATTACGACATTGCACATGATTAAACACTATAGTTATAAAGAAAATATTTAATAATTAATAATAAGGTTACATAGTACCTGTACAGTACATATAATAAACAAAGTTATTTACGAACCGGATGGTTCGGCTTCCATTCCTCACAGTCCTCTATACTCTCTTCTAATTCTATTGGATATAGAATATTTTGTATTGGCTAGTAACGCCATCTATTGTCAGTATAGTTAATATGGATCTGTTACAACCTCCCCCTCTGCCCGAAGACGTCCCGACCAGGGGTCAGCAGGAGTTTTCCTGGAATGGTTTTGTTCTTGAGCATGAGCTATGGCAAGAGTGGGAGTTTTAGGGCTGTTCATTTTTGTTGGCCGACCTCTTCTGCGCAAAGCTTTGATAGGTGAAGTTTTCCTTCCTTGAAAAGGAGTCAATGCCGAAGTGTGATATACTCCTATTGGTATATTTGGAGAATCAGTGTTTGCCACAGAATACGATGTAGGGGATTTTTTGAGTAACTATGATAAATGGTCCATCGCGGCGAGGCGAATGTTTAGCTGTAACACCAGCACTTTTATTACTTAAATTTGGTTTTCTAACCAAAACTAAATCTCCTGATTTATATGTAGGAGCTGGTCACCTTTACTGGTCTGCAAAATGCTTGCTTTTATTTTGCTGTTCAATAAAGATCTCTTGGGCTTCAGATGTGAATCTTTCCAGTTTTTTTAGATATGGGGTCATTTCAACGACAAAGTTATCTTTCTCGATGATACCACGAAAGTCGTTGGTAACATCATCAAGTGTACGGAGTTCTCGTCCAAAATTGAGAAAAGCTACAGTTTTTCCAGTTGAACTGCACTTTGAAGTGTTCAGTGCGAAACGAATTACAGGGATTTTCTCGGACCAGCCATCATACCGATTTTTAACTAATATGGCAAGACGAGGTTTCAAATCACGGTTCTTCCTTCCAACTGGATTTGCTTGAGGGTGGTAAACTGGGGTTCAGGATTGATGAATTTTCATGAGATAATATAGTTGCTGCATCACAGCAGAAAATAATTGTGGTCCATTATCGCTGATAATCCTGCATGGTATTCCATATCTCATAAAGATTTCTTCTACAAGAGTGACAGCACACTCTTTAGGTGTTGCATTTACCAAGGCAAATAGCTCGATCCACTTCGTAGTAACATCTTCTATTATAAATATCCATTTTTTCCCATGGCTAACTGGAAGAGGGCCGAACAAATCAATGGATAACGTCTCAAACCTTTGGGATGGTACTGGAGTCTGCAGCAGACCAGCAGGTTTTTGGTTGGAGGGCTTGTATCGCATACATTCTATACAATCTTTTACATAATTGGTGATGTATTTCCGCATGATAGTCCAGTAGTACCTTCTAGAAATTCTATCATAAGTGCCTTCAGCACCGTAATGACCTGCGGTGGGATCATCGTGATGAATTTTAAGAATCTGCTCACTAGCATCTTGTGGAATGACAAGCTGAGCCTCATCAGATCCTGAATCAGGTGCATATTTGTACAAGACACCTCTGTTCATCAAAAATTCTTCTTCCGTCTAGTTTCTGTATTCCTCAGTCAAGTTGACTGCTTCCAAGGCATTTATTATTTTCTTCAGATTTTAATCTTGAAGTTAGCTGTCTCTGATTTCCTTAGTACTTTTGGTAGGAAAATCTACTGAAACAACAGTGGGTTGGTTAACAGTCACAGAACATATCTCGTATAGGTCATCTCCTTGGTGACAGGGTGGGTGAGATAACATGTCAGCTACCACGTTGCTTTTTCCAGGAACGTACTCGATATGGAGGTTGAACTCTTGGAGTTGAAGAGCCCAACGAGCAAGTCGTCCTGACGGGGACTTTAAAGACATGAGCCATCGTAACGCCTGATGGTCCGTGGCAACTGTGACTTCTTGTCCCTCAATATAGCATCTGAATTTTCCTAAAGCCCAAACAACTGCAAGGGCTTCACGCTCTGTAGTTGTGTAGTTTCGCTCAGCACTGGTTAGTAGTCGGCTTGCATATTCAATGGGATGTTGATCTTCCAGGGATTTTCCTTGGAGGAGGACAGCACCTAAGGCATACCCACTAGCATCTGTGCGCAAGATGTAAGGTTTACTCGGATCACACTGCTTAAGAACAGGTGGTGAAGTAAGTAATGTCTTTAACTTTTGGAACGAAGCTTTTTCTTGTTCTTTCCAGCACCACGAGGAGGATTTCTTGGTTAGATTACTGAGAGGTCTGGCTATTTCAGAAAAGTTCGGAATGAACCTCCTGTACCAAGAACAAGTTTGCAGAAAGGACTGAACTTGCTTAACAGTTTTGGGTTCAGGCATGTCCAAGATAGCAGCAGTTTT
Source organism: Latrodectus hesperus (assembly GCA_037975125.1). Lineage (NCBI taxonomy): Eukaryota > Metazoa > Arthropoda > Arachnida > Araneae > Theridiidae > Latrodectus > Latrodectus hesperus. The sequence goes on along the minus strand of CM075856.1, from coordinate 28,218,406 downwards.
GGCAGGATCAACCTCTAGACCTTCAGGGGTAATATAATGCCCAAGATATTTAATCTTTGAACATGCAAAATTGCATTTTTCTCGGTTAGCTGTTAATTTGAATAACTCAAGTCGTTGAAAAATGTCTCTTAAATTTTCTAAATGTTCCTGAAACGACTCTGATAGTACTATAATGTCATCAAGGTAGGAACGAAGAAAAATGTCACCAAGACCACTTCGGAATTTGTCTATCAGTCTTTGAAAGGTCGCTGGGGCATTTTTCAATCCAAATGGCATTCGTATGAAACGATATGTCCCGAAAGGACAAATAAATGCAGTTTTGTCTCTATCCATAGCAGCCACATTTACCTGGTGATAACCAGCTTTAAGGTCGATGGTCGACATATAACGAGTTTGTTTAGCTTCTTGAAGTAAATCATCTATGCGTGGAAGAGGGTAAGAGTCTGTCTTCGTGATGGCATTCAATTTTCTGTAATCCACACAGAATCTATAAGCACCATTTGGCTTAGGGATGAGCACAACAGGCGCTGCGTACGGAGATTCACAGGGCTCAATAATTCCTTCATTTAAGAGTCTATCAATTTCATTTTGCATGATTTCTTTCCTAGCTGGAGACACTCGATACGGAGGAACAGAAACCGGAGGATGGTTCTGCGTATCAATGTAATGTTCAATAAATGGGGTTGCTTCTCCCCCTGGACTGAAGATAGTTTCATACTGGGATAAGAGTTCATTTAATTCAATTCTTTGTTCAGCAGTCAGATGAATACCTTCATCTTCACGCAAATGATGAGGATGATTCTTTAATTTCTTTTCCCGGGTGGGAGTCAAATGGAATGTTTCATCTTCAACAGTACTACCTTTTTCATTCACAGTTAGCGGTGCAACCGTTTGGGAAGCATTTGTTTGTAGCGACCCACAAAGAGCTGGCATCGGCTCTTCAAAAGAAAAGTGTCGTTTGGGTTGATCATTGAAAAACCAACTGTTCCGTTTCAAATTTAATACAATCCCAGCCGAATTCAGAAAGTCCATTCCCAACAGGGTGTTGTTTCCTTTTGCCTCAGGGATGGCAACAAGGTTCAAAGGCAACGTACGGCCTCCAAGACGAATTTTTACCTTTGTTGTGTGAACTTCTCTTTTTATTTTACTACCGTCTGCTAAAGACATTAGTAGTGTACTGGAGGCAAAGATTGCACCTTGTTTCTGCAGGATGTGGTAAAGTGTTTCTCCTGCGATTGAGTGGGTTGCAGCAGTGTCTGCGCAAGCGGTACCCATGACTCCATTGATAGTTACTCTTAACGTTGCTATCTGTGCGGGTGCACTAGAAGCCGATTGAAGAATAACGCTGCTTAAAGTACCAGAAATTTTCTTTTCCTTTCCTTTACAGGTAGGACATTTTGGTTTAATAACTCCTGGACTGCCACATCCATAGCATGCAACTTCGCTTGACTCTTTCTTAAGATTCTCATTTCTTTCATGTCGAGGTTTTCTTTCTTGAGTAAAGTGTTTAAGCGGAAACTGCTTCTTTTGATGTACTGGAAGGAGAGATTTCTTTACACCACACCGGACACTTTCGTAAGCATCTAGCTTCTCAACGAGATCAACCGGAGAAATAAATTCAGACCAAATATCGATAAAATGTTCTTTAACATCAGGGAGAACTTTCTTCTTGATTTGGTCTGCAATGATAAGTTGTTTTAACTTTTCGAAATCCTGAACCTTAAGTTCTTCAAGCCAGCCATCAAAATAGCTAGACAGATCAAAGAAGAAGTCTCTCCATGTTTTCTCTGGGTCTTTTTTGTGTTGAGCGAAAAGTTGTCTGAATCGATCTCCAGACAATTTAAATCTTTTCAGAAGTAGTTCCTTTACTTTCGCATATTCTTGTGTTTCTTCAGGTTCTCGAACGATGAGAGCTGCAATGTCAGATGGCAGGGTGCCTATTAAGTAAGGGATCCATGAAGATTCAGGTAATTTCATAAATTTAACTTGTCTTTCGAAAACTGTGAAGAATGTACCTAATTCTTCTTTTTTCGGATCGAATTTTGGCAAAAGAGTGCTGAAATTACTAAAATCCAGCTTCTGGTGTGCTACCGAGGGACCAGTTGACGATAGAGGATCTATGCTTGCCAAACGCTGAGATTCAATTTGAAGCTGGAGTTTCTCCAGTTCATATTTTTGTTGTTTCTCAAATTTTTCCTTCGCATCAGCTATTTCGGATTCTCTTAAAGCTGCGGTTTCTTTAGCAATTCGCTCTTCGGTAATTGCTTGAAGCATACTTTTGATCATAGTTTCATCATAATTAGGAGCTTTGCTAATGAGATCTGTTAATTGGACTATTTTTAAATTATCTCCCACTACCAAACCAAGCTCGTCGGCTAAGGTCCTTAAATCTTCTTTTCGGGCACGGTAAAGGAAGGCCATTCTTGATCTCAAAAGTTCTTATTTTATAACTTATTATTTAAATTAAGTTAATCAATTAAACAAGTTTTGTTAAACACTTGTTAAGCAACATTAATTAAATACTAATTGTTAAATTAATCAAACACATGTTTTTTTAATTACTTTTCAACAATAATATAATTTGAAAATATTTTTCACATTTATCACATTCTAAGACTAGAAACAATACAGAAAACTAGTAAAGATATGTTGAAATTATAATTCAAATTAAATTACAAACCAAAAGTTATGATAATATTTAAAGTTACTTCTTTTTTAAAAAAGAAAGAAAGGAAGAAATATGAATAATAAGCAATATCTTCTAACAACTTCAATTAATATTCAATTAATAAATTACTTCCATAATAATTAAATAAATAATACACAATTTCTTCTGAGTGTAAACAAAATTATTTCTAAAAATAATGACAATTTTATTTTTTACAATTTTTTAAATAAATTCAAAAATTAATTTCTGCATTTCACTTGACAAACAATTTAACATCATAAGTTGAATAATTACTAACTTATAAGCAAATTATTTTCAATATAAAAATATTTAATGTTCTTATACTTTATTTAATAAAACCCATATCTTGAAAAAATTTTAAATCTATAATATACTCATAGACAATATTCAAAATGAACAAATAAATACAAAACATTTATTGTTAATATCTTATTTTAGCAATGTCATAAAATACAAAATTCTGCAAAGTATTATATTTCAAAAGAAATTAAAAAAAATATTTTAAGATATCAAGAGTAAAAACAAAATAATAATATCATTACACAACAGAAATATTATTTTTTTTATTTTGTTTTGTTTTCGTTTTAAAACTTAATAGATTCCTCATAGATATAAAAATTTAAATTTTCTTTCGATTGTAAAACACTATGATTTAAAAATAAACAAATAAAATATTTACTTATTTTTATCAAAACCAACATTCATGGAGCCGTTACTTCGACTTCCATACTTTTGTCTAGACAGAACATTGACCCTTTTTATGCAAAGAAATTATTCTAACTGAATTCTTTCAACGAAAATAAATAAAGATAATCAGTTTTTAATTTAAATATGCAATATCAAAAGCTTATTCTAATTTAAAACAGTAAAAAAATCAATCGATTTCTTTCGATTTTATCCTTTCATGAACAATATACAACAGCGTTTAGAGTCACTTCTGTTTTACATTATAAACAGTTTAAATTCAAGAATTTTACAGAACACATTCTACATTTCAAAAGATTAAACTTCACTATACATGCAAATTGACGTGCAGAAAAATATATATCAAATACATGCAGTATTAGTAGACAAACTTATAACATTCATGTACACGTCTAAACAAAATTTAATCAAAACAGAAGTTATAACGACTAATAACGGAACTAATACTACAAAAACAAAAGTTATGTTATTTGGATTAGTTTTAATACAAAACATGCTATTATTACAACATGCCAACATTATCAGGATGATAATGAAATTTGTTAGAACAAAATAAAACTTACCCGTTTTCTGGATAAAAACGATATAGCTCGGCGAAATTCCGATATGAAATACATCGGTTCCGTTTCTGGATGAAAAAGAACGACTCAGGAAAATTCAAAAATGGAATGCATTCCGGATGAACACATAATCAGGAAAATTCTGATGTGGAATTATAACTAACAAATTAATATAGCTAAAACTCAAAACCAATTAAATAGAAAACAGTGGGAAGGGCCACTAGTTGGAGCGCAATTTTGTAGGGGACGTGAGAAAATGGAGTTAGAATTAGGCAAAAAAAAAAACATTATATTTATTACGACATTACATATGATTAAAAAAAAGTTACAAAGAAGATATTTAATAAATAATAATAAGCTTACATAGTACCTGTACAGTACATATTATAAAAAAGTTATTTACGAACCGGATGGTTCGGCTTCCATTCCTCACAGTCCTCTATACTCTCTTCTAATTCTGTTGGATATAGAATATTTTGTATTGGCCAGTAACGCCATCTATTGTCAGTATAGTTAATATGGATCTGTTACAAACTCACATAAAAGCAAAAAGTTGTTGTTGTTACTAAGGACACTTGGACAAGCCAAGCTCGCTATGCCTTGGCTATGCGAATTTAAGGAATTGGAAGCGTCTTTCGTTTAATCAGACCACTATGAAGGTGAAAGTACGACTTTTGCTCTTCTAATCCTCCTATGGATGGCAGCACCAGAGTATCTACTCCCTCAATTTTGGCATTGATCTGAAGGGGGTGCAAAAAGTAAAAAGTAAGAACAAGCGAAAAGTAAAACTCATATATTTTCTATTCTTCAAGTTGTGAAACTTTAAGAAAACTTTCTCAAGAATACTAAACAAGCTGCTCTTTGAAAGAGTTTCATCAAATTAAATAAATTGAAATTTATTCATTTTTTTATATTATCTATATTTTTTGTCACAAACTATTTATCTAACATTTAAATGTTACAATAAAGTCACGATATTTTTATATAACAGTGATTAACACTTTAAGTATCTGATATATTTCATGGAAATAAGAATTCAGTTGACCATTTTCTGAGTGTGAAAATACATCTTGTTTTTTCATGAATAGCTATTATGACAATCAATTAAGGAGTCTTTATTTTCATATTCTAATATAAAAGAATAATATTTTAATATGAAATATGTAATGAAAGTTATCTATATTAAAACTTCATATTTATGTATTTATAAAATATTATTGTTGTATTCCTTGTATTGAGTGTATTTTTCAGCTATTCACAAATTTCTATAGTATTTATTCTACTATTATAAGCATAAATTTTATTAGATAGTCTTAATGAATATGAAACATAATATTTATATTTTGTGCGTGCTAATTTTGTAATGGAAAAGAGCAATAACGTCAAACTTTTGTCAGATTAAAGTCAGCACCTAAATTAAAGAATTTTTCGCATTCCATTAGCCATTTTAATGGAAAAGATGTCATACATAATTTTTTTATACTTCCATTCCAATTATGAAATTATCTTAAAAAACCGTATTTAATGCCCAGTATTCATTACTTCACAAAATTTCTTTCGAAACTAAATTCGTAGAAAGCATACGATTCTTCTTTTATTCAAATTATAATTAGCTTCGAAAATTCTAAGAAATGTCATTTTTTACGGTGCCAGCATATCTCTCTCCAGAAAACTTAATATATCTTTCAAAGACCTTTATCAAAAAGATAAGAAAAAGTTGAATAGTTTTGATACACTATATTCCCTCAAGCTTTTTGGTGGATTCAAGAAAATAACATCTCTCCATTTGCAAATCTAATTAGTTCCCTATGTTGCTTGGCAACGTGTCTTCTTTAGGTTTCTTTCTTCCAATTTTTTACTCTTATTTTCCGTTTTGTAGAGATATTTTTCACTTTTGTGCCAATCATATTTTTCTGTATTAAATAACCATCAAATTCTGAAATCTTATTATACTCTAAAAAGATTCTTAATGAAGCTGATGGATATTGTGAATGGAATTCTGAGAAATGCCAATAGTTTTTTTGTAAGAAAAATTATTATTTTTCATTTTCACACTTGAATCAAAGTGATGTCAATGACACAGGAAAATATACATCTATTAAATTATTTAAACTAGCTTCATACAATATTATTCTTATAAAAATATTTAAATATTTTATTTACAAAATTGAGAGAAGGAAATTTTAAATGTATATAAAAATAATCTTTTCACATATTTTACGAACAAATACTGTTCTATTAATTTTCTCTATTTTTATGTACGTCTTTGAAATTATTTATTTCCTTTTCTCATTATAGAAACTTATTTTAAATTTATCTAAAATCTATTTTAATATTTGACAATTTCACCAAATAAACGTGGTTTATATTGTACATTACAATACAATTTTATTCAAAGCCATGTTTTCTTTTGCTTAACATTTTTAGTAAAGTTTCAAAGTTGCACAAGTATTTCCATTTATAATTATTAATTTTAATAAATCCATGTTTAAAAGTATTATATTTATGCACTTTTTAACAACTAAATAATATCTGATTTTTTTAGATTTTGACATTCTTTGTAAAACATAAAATATAGTAAGTATGATGTAACATGAACATTATCTTTCTTAACTTTAACTACGCAAATGTGAAAAATGCCAAACTATTTCAGATAGTTTTATAATTTAGGAAATATTATTAAGCAATGATTAATTAGAATTTTTATTGATAATTTTTTCAATGTGTAGAGTATATATCTTTAATAAATATTTATTAATCTTATAAAACTTGTGGCGCATTTAATTTAAGTCATGAATTAAATTTAAATTGGTTGTTTGAATTAATTTTCCTCACATAAATATGAAACTAAATACAATTTTGAGGAGAGTTTTTGAAACTTTGAACTGTATTTTAACATCAGGCATTAAATCTGAGGCATTTAATCAGTTATCAAGAATGAACATTGCCTTACAATTCAAATGAAAATAATAATTTGATATTAATAACATTTAATCTTTCAGAACTTTTTACAATCTTAGCAACTCTAATAACTTCAATATGACCAAAATATTTGGTGTATACAGAGGAGTTAAAAATATTTAATTTTTAGAAGAATAATTGTTAATAATATTAATTTTTTGTTGATAGTCTAAATAGGAATGCTATCATTATCTCGAATTAGTCACTATTAATAAAATAAATAATTTTACATTATTTCTCTCTTATAAAAGAATTTAATCTTTAATTGCTTTCATCCAAAATAGGAGATAATTACATTATATTGTTCATTTCTTCAACTTAAAAAAAATTACGTGATAAAGGGCATTTTCTTCGTGATGTGAAGATATTCAGCTAGTAAGCGAAAAAGAAACACATACTCTTACACAATATCATTTGGATCTTATCAAAAACCCTATTTAGTTGAAAATCTTTGTCTGACAGAAAAAATATACCAACCTAATCTCTAGAGGAAACTGTTTGGAAGGTGTTTGCAACATAAAGAAAATTCCGAAGAACTCTGAATGGCCATTTCAGAGAACGACACCAATGGGACAGAACAAAGATCTACAAACATTTAACACTCTTTCTTTTCCCGAAGAATGTTTCTTTTAGCTGATTGGAATGTGTTCCTCTTTTAGACTCAAATAGCTGAAATAGAATACTAGAAAAGAAGAACAAGTTTTACTATTAAAACTAGAAAAAATCAACATTGCCATTTCAGAGACTTATGAGATATCAAGTATAAGTTTTGCAGAAATATGATGGTATCAATAGAATCAAGAATTGTGGCTATATATATATATATATATATATATATATATATATATATATATATATATATATATATATATATATATATATATATATATATATATATGTACACATTCTTTAAATATAACTTTAATTCCTGTAATTTATAAAATAATGAAGCGGTTTACATATGAAATAACAGATCAATAAAAGATAAAATCATTTGCAGGTTTTCCATTTAATATTAGGTTAAAATTGCCCTCTTTATGATACAAATTAACTTTAATGCAGTTAGAAATTTTCTCTCTCCAAATTTGCATTGAATCTTCTCAGGAGTCATCAGTATAGAGAAACAATTTGATGATATTGCAGACACTTGAAATAGCAAACTGGTAATTTACGTCAGGATATAAAAGTTAAATGAGAATATTATTAAAGTACTCTGTTAAATTTGAAGTATATTCAGCAATAAAATGCATTCAATTATTTCAATTCAATTGAAACTTATAGTGCAAATCCTCCTGCTAAAAATGAAATAAAATGTCAAGATGAGAAGTTGATACATTAAAATAAATACAAAAATTAGAAATATTTAACATTATGTATTGTTGATAGAATAAACTATATGAGCAAAATTTGTAAAAAAGTTAATGAATATTGACTGCAAAAAGAAAGTTGATATTTTGAAAAAGGGCACGTTTTTCAGCTTTTCCTTTGTAATGTTTGTCAATATCTATAGATATTCACTCATTTCTTTTCAGAACGAAGTTTTACTCTTATCTCTAAATTATTTTATAGTCATACTGAGATGATTCATGTCATTTGTGAAAATATTCTTAAAAAAAGTATAATCGATCTATTTTTAAACATGAGTTTTTTACCTCTTTTTAACAGCAGAAAAATACTTTAACCTAGAGGAGTTCACAAATTCAGAATTTTTATTCATTAATTAAATAAGTTTATTTATCTAAAAATTTACGTCCTTATTAATCATAAATAGCAAGATCTCTTTAAATTGTGTAAATATTTGTGGAAAGAGAAATGTGTTCAGCATGAGAGGAACTAAACTATTACATATAATACTAAATATCAAAGTTTGAATTTCTCTGATATGAATTTTAAATTATATCAAAATTTACATTTTTTATGAGTTTCTTTCTTTTTGGATTTTTTTGCACTGAATCTTTAGTTTTTATACAAGTATATGCAAATTTTTATTCTCAATTATAATTTATTCTGAGGAAATATTCCAAACATAATACAAGAAAGTTTAAATTTAATTTTGGAATAAGGAATGCCGTTATATTCATATGTAATTTACGGTAACAACTTTGCTCAAAATATTATAACTGAATACAAATTTTTTATTTGCATTTTAATTTACTACAGTATATTCTCACTCTTACGAATTTGTAGGAGCTGAAAATTTGTGAGATGAAATTATTCTTAGAATTGAAAGTTACTTAAATAGGAAAAATAAGAGTGAAGTATTAAATCTATTTTTTTTATCAAACTTCTCCCTGTAAATAAAATAACAACAGAAAAAAAATATTTCAGGGAACTGTATATGTAACACGCATAAAATTCTTATTTCTTCCTAGTCTTCTTCTTCTTAAAATTGAGTTTGTATGTCATTGGGCACCTCTGTTTTTAAATTCTTATTTAAAAATAATTCTCATTCATTTTATTTATGGAAGTTCAGTATTTTTGTTTATTTCCAAACTAAATTTTTAAAAAGCATATTTTCCCCAAATATATATATATATATATATATATATATATATATATATATATACAAGCTGACCCAGCCACGCGTTGCAGTGGCTGAGTTTTTATAATACATTGAACATTGAATCAATTTTTTACTAATTCTTGGGTACAATCAAATTAATATTTTCTAAAAAATTTAAAATAGGTTCATTCATATGAGATTAAAAATAAAATGTTTCACAAAATATTAAAAGTAATAGGTAAAGTATCGAAATTTTGCAATTAAGCACAAACCAACATATACTTTCTGAATTTACATTTTATTCATCTTATATTAAATTATAGTTTGTAATCAGTGACTTAGTTACAAAATATACTATATAAATTAAAAACATCTAAAAATAAATTGTTATAAATGAGGTAGATAACATTGACATCGAACTATTATTTTTTCAATTTTAAATTATATTAAAACTAAAAAATTATCTAAGTACTACTTTGTGTACAACATTCCTGGTTAACCTGTCTTTCGCTAACACGAAGAGAGTTGATGGTTTTCCTTCACGTGAGCAGGCAACAAACAGCTGTCCATGTGAGAAACATGTCTTTTTCAAATCCAAACCGCAAAAATATATTGTTTTGCTTATAGATTTATTTATGGTTATCGCAAAAGCTAAACAAATCGGAAATTGGAGCCTTTTAAACGGTATTGGAGATTCTGACGCTATCATTGGAATACGTGGCAACAGGACGATATCTCCTTTAAATTTTCCCGTCAAAATTGTAGCTTCGAGAATATTTTCGGTTATTTTTTATGACTAAGCGTGTACCATTACATAATTGAGGTGGGTTTAAATTACGTAGAAGAATAATTGGTGAACCAATTTTCAATTGAAGATTGTGTGGTGGCATTCCTGGCATATTCAGAGAATTCAAAAACGGAGTTAGAAAGTTTACCGTTTCGTTTTCATCAATAACTGTGTCGATTGATTTAAAAGACATCAAATCACCGGGCAACATTTGTTGTATATGGAAGTTAAATTGGTGCACATCAACGTTTCTTGCTGCCAAAATAGCACGATTACAGAGCCAATTATCAAATTATAAAATAAAAATAAAAAAAATAAAAGGCTATCAAAAAATACTTACATGTTTTCGAGGTGGTATGTAAATTAGTAGAGAAAAACAGTAATAAATAAAATTTTACTATTTATAATATTAAAAATATTCAAACTGAACACTGCACAATAATAACACAATACAAAGTATAATTATGAAAGGATTAACAAAAAATTGTTATAGTTTGATTACACATCATGAAAATATATGTAAATTATATATTCAACCACGCGCTTGCGCGCGCACGTTAATTTTCTCTGAAAGATAGTATAATCTAGAAAAATAAACACGTCGCCATCTGCCGAATACCTGTGCAACTTAGATGCTAAATCGCCAATTATTTGGAATTTACAGAACTAACCAATAAATCAACACTAATGTCGTATAATAAATATTGAGATCAATAATTAAGAGAAATTATAAATGGTTACAAAATTTTATCAAAATCGGTTCAGAAGTTTCGGAGTTTATCGCGAACACACATCGTGACACACGAAATTTTTATATATGTAGAATCGCTGACCCAGCCACGCGTTGCAGTGGCTGAGTAATTATAATACATTGAATCAATTTTTTACTAACTCCTTGGTACAATCAAATTAATATTTTCTAAAAAAATTTAAAATAGGTTCATTTATATGAGATTAAAAATAAAACGTTTCACCAAAATTTAAAAATAAAAGGTAAAGTATCGAAATTTTGAAGTTAAGCACAAATCAACATATACTTTCTGAATTTACATTTTATTCATCTTATATTAAATTATAGTTTGTAATCAGTGACTTAATTACAAAATATATTTATAAATTAAAGACATCTAAAAATAAATTGTTATAAATGAGGTAGATAACATTGACATCGAACTATTATTTTTTCAATTTTAAATTATGTTAAAACTAAAAAATTTTTCCGCGGCATTATACTGAAATAAAAAAGTTAAAAGAATTTATCTTTTGAGAAAATAAATTAGATCAAAATGTACTGCTGAATAAATTAATAATTAGCCAATTATAAAATAAAAATAAAAAATAATAAAAGGCTATTAAGAAATACTTACATGTTTTCGAGGTGGTAGGAAAATTAGTAGAGAAAAATAGTAATAAATAAAATTTTATTTTACTATTTATAATATTAAAAATATTCAAACTGGACACTGCACAATAATAACACAATACAAAATATAATTATGAAAATGATTCACGAAAAATTGTTATAGTATGATTATACATCATGAAAATATATGTAAATTCTATATTCAACCACGCGCTTGCGCGCGCACGTTAATTTTCTCTGGAAGATAGTATAATCTAGAAAAATAAACACGTCGCCATCTGCCGAATACCTGTGCAACTTAGATGCTAAACCGCCATCTATTAGGAACATACAGAACTAACCAATAAATAAATACTAATGTCGTATAATAAATATTGAGATCAATAATTAAGAAAAAAACTATTCTATCTTTTAAGTTGGACCATATTATAAATGGTTACAAAATTTTATCAAAATCCGCTCAGTAGTTTCGGAGTTTATCGGGAACATATATCGTGACACGAAATATATATATATATATATATATATATATATATATATATATATATATATATATATATATATATATATATATATATATATATATATATATATATATAATACTTAATACTTCTGACGTACAAATTACATCCATCTAGTCTACAAATTTGAAGTCCAGAAGCAAAACTTCAGCTTTTAGTGGATTTTTATATTGAAATTTAATTCATCTTAACTTATAGGGTTAAGTAAAGATCTTTGTCTGTTAATTTCTTAAATAAGACCAACATGTAAAAATGGTGATTTATGAGCGCTTAGCGTTTAGAATTTCTTGATAATATGTTGATAGCAAGCCATGACCACTCCTGCCAAAACCGCCTTATGGTAACTGCATTTGAACAACTGATTAAACTTTGATGCTGTATGACTCTAATACTGGGATTTCAATGTCAGCAGTGCAACTATTTACAGATAATCAGAGGAACTTACCATTTTCTAATAAGAATGTCGATCCAAGTTTCTCAAAAATAAAATCAAAAATAAAAAAAAAACATGAAATTTAATAGTAAATGTACGATGCCTGAAAATTAGTTAAAAAATAATCTTTTGAAACTTTAGTTCCCGTAGATCCGAATTAGAAAACATGTTTTAAGGAGTTAATGTAAGTATTATTATTCATGCGTTTTAAAGGAAACATCTGATTTCAAAGGCTATAATTGAGAATAATATGTGAATATTTTTAGTAAAATCTATTAGTAAAAGTGAAGATGTTTCAAACAGGTGATGAAAATTAATTAAACTCAGAAGCAAATAATACTTCTTTTTTCAAATTTATTTTTGTGATGATAATATTTGTAGTTCTGAAGAAACCAAATTCATCAATGATGATTCATTAATGTTATTAAACTTTTACGGATTTAATCATTAATGTTTTAATTTAATGATGTGTACATAAATTTTATATGAAACATTCTTTTCTGGCAATCAAAACAATCTTTTTAATAAATCTTTTGCTACAAACATTATTATTATTTTGGTATAAAAAAATTTGATTTATTCTAAACTCAGTAAGTTGTTCATTAATTATAAATGGTGAGAGAAATAGGAATTTTGATAGCATACTTGCTTCAATATTTGTGAAACCTTTTTATATTTATCTCACTAAATGTTTAAGTGACCAACAGAGTAAATTTCCTCAATTCCTGTAATTGATTTCAATTAAACTGAATCATAAAGATCAGAATATAATGTGAAGGTAATAATGAAATTTTCTACTGCATCTTTTTAGCTAAGCGTTCCATTTCGGTGGAAGAATATTTTAACAGAATCTGTAAGATTACGTGAATGATAACACATTGTGGATACAAATTTCTATAAAGATATTCTTACTTCAAAAAGGTTTTGATGATTTCTTTAGATGATTCAACAAAATTATGAAATAAATAATCAAGATTGCATTCTTTTAAATAGGCAATTTTTTTAATAAATTTTATACATTCATTAGACTATTTAAATGATATACTCTTTTTATACAAATTATTAAATGAACATATAATCTTTCTCATAAATTTGAATAATTTTATTATAAACATTTAACCAAATCAAATAATCTTTATTTTTAACTGGTCAGGATCTAGCGACCTTACTCTTCTCTAAAGCCTCACCAAATATAGCATAAAAAGGCGCATCACAAAAACTGGTTATTAATTTATAATGTTTAAAGGAAATCTTGTAAATGTTAGTAAAAAATTGTTATCGAATTTCCTAAAATTGAACTATCGATATGAAAATTAACTATAGTCCAGAAATTTTATAAACTTACTATGTATGAAACGAAGTTATGATCTCGATTATGATGATTGAATAAATGCTTTATTTTCTGAATAGTTTTCCTATGTGTGGGGTATTACATTAAATTTATTTTCAATTTAGTTCTGCATAACTGTATATGAGTTTTCCATCGTTTGACATTCAACAAAATTCCTTATTAAAAATAATTGCTAGCTAAGAAATACAGCGAATTTAATAAAGCCTACTGCAAAAATAACAAAACTTAAATGAAATTTGACAGAAGTTAACAAAGATTAAAAAGTGATTTCTTATAAAAATAAATGGAATCAATCAAATAAATTGATTTAATTCAAATTTATGTAAAAGTTGGAAAATCAGTTAACTGAAGTTTTTTGTACTGATTAATTTTTAGTTCTTTTTCATCTCGTAATAGTAATTTCTTTGTAGTTTCTTATTAATACCTGATTATCCGCTTGAATTTGCTTTCATTTTTTATCTATAATGAAAATAAATTATATAGCTAGATGAATTATCCATGTAATAGAATTTTATTTTAAATGTTTTTTTTCCTTTTCTGTCAAAATTATTATTTTATTCTGAAACTATTCAGGTAATTTGTGAATAGAGCTTTTATTTAATTTAATCATTTGGTAATTTGTTCTGAATTAAATATGAATTCCTTGTGTTGTTTACCGTCTTATACCTTACTTTGAAAATATCCATATTAATTATTGTAATTTAGAGACAAACACTACCGCTTAAAAAATTTTACAAGATTTTCCTAACTAAAATTACATTTTCTTGTAAATTTCTTATTATTATATATGATTACACAAAAATAATTTTTGTAACTTTATAATTTTTTTTCTGAATCTATGTACATAATTTTGAATTTTAAATTTTATGAATTATGAATTTGCTAAATATAAAACATTTAACTTAATTTTATAAAATACTTAAAAGGTAGTTTCTTCAACATAGGTTTTCAATATTTGAGAAAAAATATATTTATTTCTTTAATTATTTCTGTAAAATATTTTGAGCATAAATACATAAAGATGCTGGTGAGCTCCGGATTGTAATTTAAGCTTCATGGATTTAGAATCCTCGCATATCATTTAATATCTCACAGTTTTATACCATGGTCAGAGGACGAGGTCACACCTGAGCTTGCACATGTCTCTTCATATCCACGCATTTTCCAGTCTGGAAAAACTTTGAATTTATGAAAAAACGCGAATGCGTTTCCAACGATTGGAGCTCCTGCATTCCATTAAAAGAATATAGGGTTATTCTCCCAATCGCAGTAAGTAGCAAATTCACTTTGCTGATCTTACCGGAACTGATTCACTAGGTCTTAACAACGAAAGTACAAAATTTTTATTTTAAAATATCAATACGTTCATATTTCTTATTATTTTCTATCACTAAAATGTTTACACGTTTGCTTGCGTATTCATAATCGATTTTCAACAATGTAGAATAAAATTTCAGGTTTAAAAAATATCAAATTCTTGAAAATAGTCAGCAGCACTTTAGCATCCGTAAGAAAACAAAAACAGAAATGAAAGGTGAATCAGAGTTATCTTGCTGTTTAAAGTCAAAATGTAATTTATTTTTAATATTATTTTGCTTGGTGGTTTTTAAAATAATACCTTCAAAACTGTTAAGTATCTTAAACTATGTGTTAAATAGTATTGTATTATTTTATTCGTTTTCTTTGTTATACAAACACTTTTTTTATGATCGAGGATATTTTCATACTTGAAAGATTTCAGCACACATGAAATTCTTTCTTTTCTAATTTTTTTATTTTAAAACTTTAATCATCAAATATTGAAATATGAAATTAAAAATAACTAATTTTGTATTATAGATGTAATTAAAAAATATTTGTTTTATAAAATCTCAAATAAATATATTTGCCGTTTGATTATATTTGCAATCGTACATAGTAGTAAGGAAAAAAATAGGTTTTCCAAACCATTATATAAACTATGCAGAAACCATTTAAATAATCATATACATTTGCAAAAGATATTAAAAAGATTAATGTAATTTAAGAAATTAGGCATGTTAACGTTTTTAACCATAAAATCATTTATTAAATTTTGGATTTTCAATTTAAAATAAATTCCCAATTGCCAGAAATATGCACAGAAAAAATGTTTAATTGCAATTAACATACTGCATATTGAAGTTTATTAGATTAAAATAAAATGGTACCTTCTATAATTTATTCAAATATGCAATAACAAGTAGTTTTATTGTAATACATTAAGCAGTAAATTTTTACTTTTTAAATCTTATCACCATTTTAGATCAAAAACGAAAATTGTTTCATAATTTGTAATGAAATTAGTAAACTCTTTTGTGAATACAAAATTAGAAACATACTAAACTTATCATAAAACTATTTAATGTATTATATTTTAAATAAATCTGAATAATTTTTTTAGTAAATTCATCTGATTCTGTCTCATATGTAATTACAAGTTTAAGTTCAGGAATAGTATTTTTTATCAAAAACTTATTTTTAAATACTTTTTAACCAGAAATGCGTCATTGCTATTTCAGAAATAGACAATTTTACAAGTTATTTTTATATTACGTAGTATTATATCTTATTGTATCAGATATGTACCACTGTTATTTCAGTGCTTGACTGTTTTTTTAACTTATCCTTCTATATAATATTATGTAGTAATATATCTTCAATTTCAAATGCAACCATTTAAAAGTATTTCACAGTAGGTTGATTTATTAGATCTTTTTATTAAGAGAAATTATTTTCTTGTTTAAGTACGTCTAAACTAATAAAAAACCATTATTTTTTAATTTTACAAATCCTTAGTTCAAAAAATTTTGATACTTGAAAGAGTGTTCATATGAGTGAAATACTTGCCAAAGATAGAAATGAATATAGCTATTCTCATAAATTTAATAGATAAAGGAAAACAATATTTCTTGTTTTTCTTTATCTATTAAATTTATGAGAATAGTTATATTTATTTCTATGTTGTGTAAAAATATTTCACTTATATGAGTACTTTTTTCGGAGCATAGTTTTTTAACCACAATATCTCTCATTTTACCATCTCTTTCCATTACTTATTCAAAAAGTTGAATTGAGTAAATTACATCTTCTATTTTGAATTCCTTCAGAACCACTATATATATGTGGTCATAATATAAATATAAATCCCAACACAAATAAACCAGAATGCGACTAGCTATCCCTCTATCATACATATACATGGGAAGAGCACAATCAAGTACCATGACTCTTTGCAGACAAAAAAGAGACACGCGTATGAATGTGTGCTACGATGCGAGATAAGTTGCCACTCGAATAAACTGCTCTCTTTTTGCTTTAGTGCTGAGCAAAGACCGTGTTCACTGCTTTAGTGGTTTAAGTCCCTATAGATAAGAGGACTACATAAATAAGAATGATATATTTTAGCACAGATTGTACTTTGTCCACGTGGGAGAAATCTTCTGTATTTTAAATTAAGAAAATTCAGATTTTTTTTAATTGAAGCATTTTAAAATGTACCAAAGTAAGCATTCTTGAAATTAAATTTGAATTTTTGATTATAATAGCATTGCAGTTGTATTGCTTTTCAAATCCATCATTTTTTCCATTTCCGCTTATATATATATATGTATATATATATATATATATACATATATATATATATATATATATATATATATATATATATATATATATATATATATGTATATATATATATATATATATATATATATATATATATATATATATATATATATATACATATATATATATATATATATATATATGTATATATATATATATATGTATATATGTATATATACATATATATATATATATATGTATATATATATATATATATTTATATAAATATATATATATATACATATATATATATATAAATATATATATATATATATATATATATATATATATATATATATATATATATATATATATATATATATATATATATATATATATATATATATATATATATATATATATATATATATATATATATATATATATATATATATATATATATATATATATATATATATATATATATATATATATATATATATATATATATATATATATATATATATATATATATATATATATATATATATATATATATATATATATATATATATATATATATATATATATATATATATATATATATATATATATATATATATATATATATATATATTATATATATATATATATATATATCATATATATATATATATATATATATATATATATATATATATATATATATATATATATATATATATATATATATATATATATATATATATATATATATATATATTATATATATATATATATTATATATATATATATATACATACATATATATATATAATATATATATATACATATATATATATATATATATATATATATACTATATATATATATATATATATATATATATATATATATATATATATATATATATATATATGTATATATATATATTTATATATATATATATATATGTATATATATATATATATATTCCATTACTTATTCAAAAAGTGGAATAGAGGAAATGTGTCAATTACTTTTGTGTCAATTCATTTCTCTTATTACAAACATTTGCGAATAAATCAACTGTGAAATACTTTTGAATGGTTGATATATATATTACTACATAATATTATATAGAAAGATAATTTAAAAGAATAGTCAAAGACTGAAATAACAGTGGTACATATTTGATATAATAAGATAAAATATTACCACATATTATTAAGATAACTTGTAAAATTGTCAATTACTGGTATAACAATGACGCATATCTGGTTAAAATGTATTTCAAAATAAGTTTTTGATAAAAAAAAACTACTATTCCTCATTAAACTAGTAGTTACATATGAGATAGAATCAGATTAATATAGTTAAAAATTAAAATTTTTCACATTTATTATTATGTAATAGTTTTATTAATTAATAATTTTCTGATAAATTTACTCTGTTTCTAATTTTGTATTCACAAAAGATTTCAATATATTCATTCCAAATTATGAAACAATTTAAAAAGTAAAAATTTACTGCTATTATATACACATATATATATTTGGGAATTATGTAGAAATCACACAAAACTATGAAGTTATTTTCGGTATTACAAAATTTACAAAACACTTGAATTCTCAAATAAACCCATTTGTGTGTAAAATACATTCAAAGCCAGTGCGATACCATAATATTTAATACAAAATATTGGAGGCACGATACACACATTATGAAATATCATTTATATTTGATATTGTCCACTGATTGTATATCATAATAATATGAGTAAAAAAATTTAGACCAAAACAATCTAAATATATCATTTACTTTCCTCTATTTTGTGAAATATTTTTTTTTTGTATGTGAAATTCGATTCATGAAATGCATAAATCCTTCAGTTATTAACTATTCATTTTTGCAATGGTTTTTTAAGGAAGTATAATTGCTCTTTTCGACAAGCATTGGAGCTTGCCTTTTTTCCAAAAACTGCCTTCTTTAGATTTTATAATGAATTATAATAAACAAATAACTAAATAAATTATAGGGAAATAATAAATAAACTTCCAAGTTGTTTCATGCTGCACAACATTCGATCATATGTATAAGCCCATTTTATATTTCTAAATATAAATAATCTCCATTTCATTTAATGAACCAGGGATTTGTAATATTAGTCTAGGATCCTTTGGTAAAGTCGACTCATATGTGTGACTTATCTCAAAATTTATATTACACAGTAGGATTAGACTTTGATTCGAATGAATTTCGCAATAAATTTTATCAAATATTTTAAACTTTGATGTAGTTTATTTCTTTTGAATCTCAATATTTCATTTTATGTTATAATGAAATATTATGCTATAATATTTCATTATAACATAAAATAATTTCAAACAACACATTTATGCATTTATTTTCTGAAGATAGGAATATAACACTTACAACGTATCTGAAGTGATTCAAGAAAGAGAGAGAGGGGGGAATATAATACCATATTTATAATATAAACATATACAATTCTTACAAAGTTAATTACAATCTGCAAGCTTTTGTATTCTATGAAAAATCCTTCGAAGGTAGCATACCGTCATTTTGTGTTAGAAATTTGCGATCATTTGCTTAACAGATATACATATGGAGATCGAGATCAGAAGTGTAACCTAAATTTTCAGTAATTCTACAATGACTGGGTTGTCTTTTAAGGATTTCTAGTTAAAACATCCTTATACAACAAGGCCATGATAATTGATGAATAAAATATATAATAAAACTGAAAATGTAACTCACTGCTGGATTTCCTGCTATGCAAATGGTAATCAATTCATTTGAATATGTTTTTTGCATCTACTTGCTTGATGTTAAAAATATTTTAATTGTCTACTGTATTTCTCAAATATCTTATTTTTTGTCAGTTAGCATTATATTTAGTGTGCACATCAAATGCAGAAAAAGGAAGTATTATTAACATTTCTTTGAATATCCTCTCTATAATCGTATACTTCTTGAATATATTATGCTCACGCATATAATACAAGCACTCTATTTTAAAAATGCATTCATTTTAAGAAATAACATTGATTGATTACTACTATATTCGACTAAATTTGTTGACATAGACAAAGAAGTAATTATTTATAATATTTTATGGGAATCAAGTTAGTTATCACGGATTTGTATTAAAAAGATATAAAATAAAAACATTTGTCCCAATTGGATAAAAAGGAAATTCTTGGAAATTTTGCCAAAATTAACAAATAAGACTGCAGATAACTTTGTAGATAAAATTTGCTTAAATAATTCAAATATTTGTAATATATATGAATATTTAAGAAGTTTCATGCAAGTAACAAAGGATTAGCAACAAAAGAATCGTTACTTGTTTCGCTATCATGGGTAACAATTAAATATCCTGACGTAAAATCCTCAATTAAGAATCAATATCTTAATAAAAAGCAGAATATTTAAATATTGATTTTATAATGCTGATTCATAAATTACTATTATTTAAACCTATTTTAAATCCAATAAAAGAGTCCTTTTAATAAAACACATTAATGCTATAGCTGAAAATTACCAAATTTTAGATAAATGTGACTATAAATAGTTATAATTTGTTATAGACTTCTATTTATTTGTAAAACATGACTAAAATAATGCGTGCGAATTTAACTTAATTGGTTAAGAATTCTCATCGAAGAAAAATATGCCATTTTTACTCTCAAACTTTGGACGGGAAGTCGTTTCCCTCCTGATGGAAATGACCGCAATGATCGTGGTCATTCCTGGCAGCCTTCTCCTCCCCTCGCTCATCCCCATCTCCGGAATCGACAGATGACCGCAGAGTCGGACGAAATAAAGAAAAAAGATAGAGGGGAGAAGTTGTGGGTGGGTAGATGGAAGAGGAGATGGCCAGCGTTCCATTGATGATGCCACCAGCATTTAGGGTTTCCTCCATCCTTATCTCATCCGAATGCCCTTTTGTCCATCGTTCCGAAGACAACAAAAGGCTATGTCCACATGTCGCAAAGAAAGGCAAGTGGATATGTGAACTGCTGTCTTTAATTTTCTTTCTTCGCTCTTAAGATTTTTGATAGCGTTCGTGGTCGTTTCGACTGATTGGAGGATGTTTCTGACCTCCGAAGACGGACCCGAGCGATGGAAGCCAATTGTTGGGATCATCGGAACTGAAATTGCTCCCTTTTTTCTTCATTTTGTTTAAATCTACTCTGTGGTTTTTAACATCTCAGTTATTTGAGAGAAGAGAGATGGTTGTAATTTTCTGCGAAATAGTTTTGGTAACTGAGCTCTTTTCTTATTTGGAACTGGGTAAATTTGAGGTGGAAAACTTGTGTTATTATGATATATTTTTTAAATTATAAATTTTGTTTAGTAAATATTGTAACTAATTTAAAATGATATTAGCTTAATTGGTATTAAAAATTTAATTAATGTAAATTTCAAGTGTATTAAATTTTATTGCACAAAATTCTAAATTATTGTAAATTTGAGAGAGACGATTATCAAGAATGAGTAAGATTCGGAAAAAACTAAATAAAAATGTATTGGAATAATGTCATCAAGTTTTGTCTCAATAATATACTTTATACTTTCGAAAATCATAATTAAAAACAAATTGTGTTGCAAACATATATATTCCAATATTTGAATTTCACAAATTTAGTTAAAGTTTTAATTGGTACTACAAACTGAAAGAAAATTTTAAATATATAAGCAGTTAGACTGTTTAACTAATTTTAACAAAGAGCCTATAAAATTATAATATAAATTAGGTAAAAATTGAAACAGAAATGTAACGTGGTTAAATATTTTTCCTGTCAGTTTTTGCAGTGGTATATTTTGAACAGTTTATTCAATCTAATAAAACATTATAGCCGTATCTCTGGAATTTTGAATTAAAACTTCAAACTTATATTTAATTAAACATTTTATTTTATTAATGATAAAATATTATGTGATAATTAAGCTATTATATTACAGTCTAAAATATTTTACTTCTAATGATTATGAATATCCTCAGCAGCTGCCTTAATTGGACTATTAAATTGTATAAGTGATTCTTTTACAAAATGGTAACAAATCCACAGTCACAAGAAAGCAGTTAAAAGCTGTCAACAACAAGCTCCTCTTTGCCTAAATCCAAAGAATATTACTTGTTTAAGGAAATAAGTAACTGGTTAAGCTAAAAATGTCTTCAAAGAAGGTTAATTCATGATGTGTCTTCAAATATCCTATAAAAGTAGTTTTGCTTTTTTATGTGTCAAACTGAGTGAATGTGGGGTAAAGAGCAAGTGGCAATTTTTTCAAATACACTTTTTATTCTTGATTCTTCTATTTAATTAACCGCTATCTTTAATAGTATATTTTAATTTGAAAATGAAAATATATTATGCAGCCTCTGTTAATCCAGAAATCTGTTGTTGTGACTTTTCCCTACTGGTTGACAGTAACATCAAACCAGGTCCATGAGGCCAAACGCCTTCAAACAATGAAGCACTGCCTCAGGACTCGAGAACAGCTGTCATTTTTTTAAACCGATGCAGACCAAAAAGTGGGCAAAAGCAGCTTGAGTCGCATTTCATTTTGGACACAGGGGCTAAACTTTGTGGCCCGTCACATGATGTTGTACACGAGTGTGTCTTTTTCGAAATCTGGCAAGAGTTGTTTGATCGTGCCTGCTGCCAACCCATATTAGAACAGCATCAGGGCAATTTTACACGTAACCTTCTCTCACAGGGCTCTCCTCCAAGAAGAACAGATATAATCCGAAGATCTCAGCAACAAAAAGTGGAAGTCTGTATTAGATTGGCAGCTTCTGTTATCCGAGAACCTGGAGCACCTTGGCAACATAAAAGTGCCGAAGGTTGATGTTGCACTTAGCTACTTTGCCTGCACGCCTTAGCTGGGCGAAATGGAATGGTCTCCAAGCCTTGGGTAACTCTACTAGGAGAATACTCTATCGACGTACATCACCCAATCTGCCCAGGAACAATCCATCGCCGGCTATAATAGCCTATCTGTAAGATTTGAAAGAGTAGCAACAACTTAAAATTTTCATTTTCGACCCTCACCTTTTTAGAACGTCAATGCATTTCCAATGCTGAATTTTTGTAGGAGTGGAGAATTGACATTCCTGGCATGTAGGCAAAGAAACTGGCATTTCCTTTAAAATCATTGAGAGTCTTTAAACGGCAGTTCTAGACTAGCAAGGCGTCATATTAAGAGTTTCTAATCTTACGAGGGCAGAAATATCTTTGCAGTCTGCTCAAATTGTCAGACTCAATAAGCTTCTACTGAGCACATTGAGGACTGTTTGAGACTTTCCCTAAAGGACGTATATTCGTTTACAATTTTTGTCATTGGCTTCCTTAGGGTCAGTAATCACATGGATTTTGTTTAACTTCATCAGACAGCGTGATGGTTAGCCACAACAATAACAACTATAAAATATCTTCCAATTAATTATTTATCATATACTAAAATAAATTTTAAATATTATATCCAAATTTATTAAATAATCAATGTGGCTAAAATTGTTCATTTTGATCTTAGATAATAACTAAAGCTTAACAATTTTACAATTATATACATACATATATATCTAATATATAAAATTCTCGTGTCACAGTTTTCGTTGCCATACTCCTCCGAAACGGCTTGACCGATTTTGATGAAATTTTTTGTGCTTATCCGGTATCTATGAGAATCGGCCAACATCTATTTTTCATCCCCCTAAATGTTAGGGGTAGTACAACCCTAAATTTTTTTTATATTTTTTTACAAACTATAATTTAATATAAGATGAATAAAATGTAAATTCAGAAAGTATATGTTGATTTGTGCTTAATTTCAAAATTTCGATACTTTACCTATTACTATTAAATTTTGGTGAAACGTTTTATTTTTAATCTCCTATGAATGAACCTATTCTAAATTTTTTTAGAAAATATTAATTTGATTGAACCCAAGAATTAGTAAAAAATTGATTCAATGTATTTTAAAAACTCAGCCACTGCAACGCGTGGCTGGGTCATGATATATATATATATATATATATATATATATATATATATATATATATATATATATATATATATATATATATATATATATATATATATATATATATATATATATATATATATATATATATATATATATATATATATATATATATATATATATATATATATATATATATATATATATATATATATATATATATATATATATATATATATATATATATATATATATATATATATATATATATATATATATATATATATATATATATATATATATATATATATATATATATATATATATATATATATATATATATATATATATATATATATATATATATATATATATATATATATATATATATATATATATATATATATATATATATATATATATATATATATATATATATATATATATATATATATATATATATATATATATATATATATATATATATATATATATATATATATATATATATATATATATATATATATATATATATATATATATATATATATATATATATATATATATATATATATATATATAAATATATATATATATATATATAATGTGTGTTTTTATCAATATTATACTATACTTTTTTTATAAAAGGGAAAAATAAATCTTCTTGTAGAAATTTCTTACACATTATTGGCATTTTCCTTCTTTGAAAGCAATTGTTTGCAGAGCATTTCTGGTTTATTTCTGTTATAAGCTCATTAACAAAGATTAATTTTAAAATGTTTTTGTAATTTTATAAATACTTTACATTAACATAACACATAAAATATTACACGTATCATTGTATTTAATATGTCATTGTATAAAAAACACAATATTATGCAATTTTTCAACTTCCTTAAATTTAAATGTCATTTCGATCCTTTCTATTTTAATACTCTGCACATTAAAAATATAGCATTCATGATTAAAAACTAAATTTTAAGCTTTATTTACATAAGCACATTCCCATAAATGTAATTCCAATTCTTTTCTACAATTTCTGCATCTTTTTAGTAAGTAAATGCTAGTTATGTTGCATAATTGCAGGCTAATTTTTTCATAATCTGAAAATTTTTGTGATGTTAGATTACTTAATAAAAGTACTTTTAATCAATTATAAATACATTTATTAAATATATGATACTTACACTTTTATGTCATTTATAAATTTTATATTTATTATCTATAACATACCTATCACAGGTTTCTGTTAAGATTCACAAATTTTTAAGCAACATCCAGATACGAAATAAACTGAACTATTTCAATTATGTATTATTTTGGATAGAAGTCAATGGAGTAATCTGATAAAAAATAAGAATATGAAAAGATATTCTCATCTGCTGTAAAGGACTCGAAAAACCTTCATTCCATCAAATGTCACATTGTTTACAAGCCCAAAGATAAAGGGTGGTACTGAAAAGCTATATCAATTTAAGGATTAAGGAAAAAAGCCGCAGAAGAAAAGATTTTCTCTCTATATATTTTTTCCACACATTTTACATTTACGAAAATAGCTTCGGTTATTTGCATACGACTTATGTATGTACTCGCTTTGGTGACTTTTTCCTTACATAGCAACTCTTTGTTTTCCATTATCTTTAAATTCGCATCCCTTTGAAGTGTTTTATCTTGGCTTCTTTTCGAGAAATATTTCCTGAAGCTTAAATCATTCAAAATTGTTTGTGTGTGATTTATTTTGATATTCGAAATGGAATCCTCTGATGTTTTATTTGATTGAAGACGGAAAATTGTTTTTCTTTTCACTTGAAGGTTCTATATTTTGCATTTGTGTAGTAAAAAATAAATTTGTTTAACTCTTATTTTATATTTAAATGTAATAAAGTTAATGCAAGTTTTTAAATTAATACCACAAAATTACTGTTTTTTATATGGATGTTACCCAAATAGAATTAAAAATATTAATATTAGATGTTTCCTAAAATTGACTTAATATAAAATATTTAAAATAAATTATTAGATTGCCTCTTTTGTTTAATTTATTGAATTATTTTCCATTTTTCGTATACATCATTTAACATTTTCTTCTTAATAATATAAAATTACCTAGAAAGTAATTTTTTAGTATTAAACTGAAACAACGTGAAGATAAGAGAATCAATCGTATCCACCTGAAAATAACTTAACAGTTATTAGAGAAACATAATTTTTGTGATATGTTTATTGTTGGTATTTATTATTGTGATACGTTTATTGTTGTTACCAGAAATACTTTTTCAAACATATGATGTTATGAAAGCGTATTTTTCAAGTCTCTGTTGATAACTCATTAAAAATATTTAAATTATAACTTGAAAGCCTCTGAATAATTTACCATTTACATTCAAAACAATTTTGTATTAAATATTTTAATTTCTTAAAAAAATATTACGTGAATTAATTTCAACGAAAAAGATGATTCTGTAGATTTGAAACGATATAAATTTGTATTGTAAATAAAATATATAATTAGTAAGTTCATCACACACCAAAATTTAAGATTTAGTAGACAATTTATGCTCCATCTTTAACCGCCGTCATAAATATTAACACTTGATAACAATAATCGCAAAGTAATTTAATTTGTTATTTACTTATACAACAATGTTTCCTTAGTTAAAAAAAACAATATCTTATTATTCAATAGTATTCCCAGTTACTAAGAAATAACTGTTTGCTCTCATCCATAAAATAAATTAAGCCCTCGAAATCACAAAAGATATAAAGTAAAATACACAAGCGTCTAATTCATTCCTATAAAAACAGACCCTTATAAATATTTACAATCATTCATGTTTTGGACATACTCCTGCAAAATTAGCAAGACATTTCCGTCTGAGAATTACAACTTATGCAATTAAACAAATGATTTACAAATGCATTTACACATTGTATTAACTTTTCCTGTAAATGCAATGTCAAATAGCTATATTGTTTATAATAATTAACACATTTCTCACTCTATTAATTGTTAAGAATTTCAAAACAAAGTTACTTAAGAATACAGGATATAATTCCTTATGCTTCACACGTGTTTAAAATGATATATTTCTAAGCACTGATATAAAATTTTCTGGGAAATTCACCATATAACAAAACTTTCATTGCAGAACATTCATAGAAAAACTTGCATAGCAAAACCATTGTAAAGTTTTCATAGTTTATCATGCTTCATTTTAAACTATACCAAAGTGAATAACTAAGGAAATTTCTTTAAAGAGATTTTCTACGAAAAATAACAGTTTATTTATAGGGAACAACTGAAATATTTTTTTCAAAAAATAAAATTTCAAACCTATTTTAGTCCATTTCTCCTCGAAACTAAAGTTTATTTCGTCTTAACATATTCTCTTCATACATTGCTCTCTCAACTCCAACGTTTTTTGAAGCGAAGGCAGATCAATCAAACTGTCAAAAACTCCTCCAATTTCGGGTTCCCTTTCCCAAAGCTCAAGACTGGCTCTTGAATTGAAAACATCCAAGGATTTCACTTTCTCTTTACTATTCGCAGCAGCATCACCAGACATGCTGTTGCCTGACTCGTATTCCGCCGGATAGGTAAACAGGAGCTTAGTAAATAGTAAAATAGGCCGATTCTTTGTAAGATGTTTAAAGAAACAGGGAATTGTGAAAGCATGTGTAACATTTAAGGATATGCTAATCAATCATATTTCAAATGTTTTAACGTTTAAAAATACATGTAACTCTCCCACATATTTGAATATTTATGTTTAAATCCTTGAGAATGTATTAGTTATGCTTCAAATTGAAACATGAAAAAGCAAATAATGTAATGAAACTTCAAGAATTTAATAACAGTATACACCTTCAAATGGATATAAATAATTTAAATTTTTCTATCATCATTAAAAATAACTTTGCCAACAATATAAGCTACCCTCTTTACAATATTTTACAAAATTTATTAAATGAAATGAAATTGGGTTATTCAATATTTGTTTATAAAATAATTTATTTTCTCTAAATTTCATAGAAATATTTCATGAAATATAGGTAGAATGAGTTTAGTACACCAGTCATTGAATTTTACTATGACAAACATTTTATTCACTTATTTTCAATATATAGTCACTGTGTAAGTAAAAAAATGTCTTTGTGACATGACTAACTTATATTTTTATATGATTAGATTTTAGTATACATTTTGATTGATAAATTTTAAAATGGTATTGTACAGTTTAAGAAATTAACTGTTTATAAAACGTCTAAAACTTGATGTCAGCTTTAAAACAATGTTTTTCATTCAATAATAAATTTTACAATGGACAATTAAATCACCCTGATTCTTTTGGTCTATTCTATGCATTTGAAATTCCAAAATAAAAGAAAATTCAGTCTAGTAAAGGTTTTGATGTCATTTTTATATACACTTGTTACATTATATATTACACTGTTTAACAGATATTTGAGAAATAAAATTGATGAATTATGAATATTTATTTTTAATAAGAACACACAATAAATATTATATATTAATTAAAAAAATTATTTCTGAAAAGGTTTGCTATCTGCTCTTAATAAAATTTTAATTAAAATCTAACTTATATTGATTTTCTAATGATCACGAAATTTATTTTGTGTTTTCCAATAAATATTTAACTCCTTAACTCCGAGGTAAACTTATTAATTTCGCTCCTTAGCGAAACAGGTTTTCACGCAATAAGAATAGAATTTATTCAGATAGTAAGTTTTAAATGATAACAAAGGCCTTCTTTTTTTGAATGCTTTCTTAGAGTGCTAATTAATGTATTTAATAAATTTTAGTTAATGTAACGAATATTAACAAAATTACCTTTAATTAATTGTTTAAGAAACTTTTATGAATAACTTTTCAGAATTAAATTTGCTTAAAAAAATATATTGCATGCAAATAATACTTGAAAATAATATACTTGGGAACATCAATTTGTAAATATGAGAACACATGAAAACATAGTCTAAACACATAAAAATATGTAAATTATATTACAAATTTTTAGCTTAATATGTTAATATAAATCATATAAGCAGTCTTTAAATAATAATTGATTTAAAATTTGCAGCTTCTTTTAAGCAAGCCTAAAATCTATTCAAAATTTATTTCATGTAGTATGTACTGTTGATGTATATTTACAAATTTATGTGTAAAGATAAAAGACTTTTAGTTAATTACTTGAGGAAATCGCAGATTAAAAATAATTATTGTCATTTGTTTCAGTATGACAGTAAGAATGTGTTATAATAATAAAACATTTTGACATAATTGGTCAATGATCTATTTGGTGTTAAAACATCTTTTAAAATTATTTAAAGCTAATGTTAAAGTGTTAAAGCCAATGATCTATATGGTGTTAAAACATCTTTTAAAATTATTTTTATTTTACATTTGGAAATATTGTTGAATTAAAATGCTTATAACTTTTAAAAGTACTTTACATTTTTCCCTATCATAAAACCATTTTTATTTCAAAATATTAGTTAACGTATTTTTTCTAGAATTTAAAACTACCAAGTTTTATGGTTTGCATTAAGGATAGTTTAATGTGCATATAATATACCAGTTTATAAAATATAATCAGTTATGAGTATGCAAATAATATTATCAATCCCAAGTATATTTAAATTTTAATAATGAAATTAATTAAAGTTATGATCATTACTTTGATTTCTTTACAATTATTAAATTAATGAGTTGGAAATGAAAACAAATGGCTCAGTCTTCAGTTAAGAAAATCACAAATAACAAATTTTACTTAAAAATGAAACATTTAGGAAGGCTAAATTCACTTATTGGGAATTTGATATTTAAAAAAAA
Source organism: Latrodectus hesperus (assembly GCA_037975125.1). NCBI lineage: Eukaryota > Metazoa > Arthropoda > Arachnida > Araneae > Theridiidae > Latrodectus > Latrodectus hesperus. The sequence continues at coordinate 28,188,101 of CM075856.1, read as the reverse complement.
AACAACTCTTACACAACTATACATATAAACCTACGAAAAGCATAAACTCTATTCCTTTTTCATTCTTCATCAATAATTGAGATCGAATCGGAAAATCTTGATTCCACTATTATAAGTTATTTCTGAACATAAAATTGTTTGATTAATAACAAGTGTAACAACAAATTAATAAACTAGAAATATCTTCAACCGATTAAGAATTTTTAAATTATCTGAAAATCTCGTTTCTATTTATGTTGATGTAATGCATGAAGCCATAAAATGATATTTCTTACGAAAAGCATAGTCATTAAACAATTCAGTAGTTAAATATTCACGAAATAGTGTGTGTGTTGGAAAATGAAATTTTTATTTATCATTCATCTATTATAAAATCGTGAGTAAGAAAAGCAGTGCAAGAAATGCATTGTTGACACTAAGACAATAGCAGGAACATTAACAATGTAATAATGCAGCTACAAGAATCTTAAGAAAACTTTTTGTGAATTATCTTGTTAAAATATATTATAACAGTAACATAAATGCATAACAACAAGGATATTTTATTTCAAACTGAGGGAACACTTTCAAATACTGTTATATTATATTTTAAATATATTAAAGAAATATACTAAATTGTAATATAATAATCATGAAACCATCTTTCACTTTATTATAGAAAATACTTAAGGAAAATTAAATCTGTATTTTTAAAGTATGCAACTTTATTTTGAATGTCACTAATGAATATTATTTTTTCAAAAATACTTCAAGAATATCAAATCTACATTTTAGCATTATTAATGGTTCAGGTTATATGAGAACAGAAATACATAAGTCTGCAAAAATTACTCCATAATTATCATATAAAACTTATGGTAGTTTTGATAACATTTAATATTAACAAATTTGAAAATACTAGTAAATTCAAACATAATGCCATGCTCCTTTATTGATAACATTTATCAGTTTTGTGTTATGCATGTTTTTAAAGCTTTAATTTTACATGTAATAGTTTAGTACAATAAAAATATAAAAACCTTATATTTATTTGATTAAATAGACATATCTTAGAGAGGAATATGTATACGTAAAAAATAATTTTATACTTTCATACTTTTAGACATAATATTAAATTGATTAATCATTAGATTATTAGTATTTTTAAATTAAACGTCTTTTCATGGGTTTATAAAAAATGTGTACTAATTACAACTTTTGTAAAATAACATTAAATGAGTATCTTATTATTTTTAGTTTAAATTTGTTAAATGAAACCTCAATTTTTTACAGATAATATTTATAAATTCTTCCTCAAATAAAAGGAATATGAAGAAATCTAAATACAATATTCTTCAAGAATGTAGCAAATTTTGGTATCTAATTTGAATATAGATTTTATTGATTAATAAAATATTTTATCCCGTAAAATGTTTATTTAAAAAATAGTTTTAATCTCCCTTTTAAAATTTTCCTGTAAAGGCAGTAATTTTAATATTTTTTAGAGCCGAAGCTCTAAAAATGTGATTCTTATGAGTCTTGTAGTTGAATATTAATTTGCTTAATACATATTCATTTTTTATAATCGTAGATTTTAACAGATATTTTAATGAGTATTCATATGAAAAAAACGCAGTATATAAAAATATACTATGTTTTATCAGGTTTTGAAGAACCTAATACATTTTAAATTTTCAAATACGACAATCAAACCTCTAAACCTCAACAAAAATCAAACCTTTAACAAAATAAAACTCTTATAATATATATTTTAATTAAAAAATTACATTAACAATAGACAATTTACGACAATCGAATTTTGAAAGGTAGTTTATTTTTACTGAAAGCTATTTAAACTTCGATATAGCTTACTCATTATTTTGTTACTAATTATGATTGATCAGAAGTTCAAATATTAATTTTAAGTTACTAACAAATGTTTTCTCATTTTTCGTTATGTTAGATAAAATTTTTCTTGTTAAACTCATATCCTTTCATAATGCTTTAATTGATTTACAGCATCATTATATCATATTTTTGTACTTCTGTTAATCCAAAAATAAACAATGCTCATTAATCATAATATAAAAACCTTTTAATGAAGAAACAAAATTTAATGTTTCTAAAATATTTTATTTAAATTATTTGAAGGAAAATCCAGTATCACTACACCAAATTTATAAGAAATTCCATTTGTGGCTATATAGAAGTATTTTCTCACTTTAGAGTTTCCTTATTTAACTTCATATGGAGTTGAAAAATATTAACTTAATTGTTTCTATTTTGGAAAAAATGAAATGGTAGTGACAGTTTTATTATCATCAAGGAAATCCGAATTAATAATAAATAAAATATTTGTTATAGAAAAAATTCGCTTAAAAGACACAAGCTTGGTATTTAAAATAATTTCTCCATATGTTCGAAAACATGTTTTGTATTCGTCATTGAAACAAAAGACAGAGGATAATTTTTTTTTAGTCAAACAAGCAAGTAATTTTTAGCTTTGAGTTTAAAATCATTGTATTTGCATTGTTCATCAATTTTCTGACAATAGATAATTATTAATATTTTAATTTTAAATTATGATTAAAAACATTTGAGTTTTAATAAAATAACTAAGGTTCAAATATTTTGTAACTTAGTTTCAAGATATTTTTATGTTAATAAAACAAAATTTGTTTACCAGCACTGTTGTTATATTGCCTCAAAAAGTATATTTTTAAAAAAATTTTATCAGTAATTTTAATGCAATTAAAAAACGTATTTAAGTTTTATTAAATTACAAACATTTACTTATAATTTTTAAAATTAATTCATGATTTAATTATAACATTTTAATGAGCTTTTATGTTTTATATACTCTCATCCGTCGAGTTATCGGCTTTTTATGTGACTTTCTTTCCTTTTGACTCGTAAATACACGTCCTTATTTTATGAACTATACACACGAAATACAAAATGTTCTGAATATTAAAACCTTACTACACAGAGACATGACAATACAGTGTATTACACATCACACATTACCGTTGTATTGCTTTACGAGCGCGCGCGGCCTAAAACATCAGAACTCTATAATTTCTGATGTTTAACACTTTTTGTGAAATGTTTCGTTTAATATGGTATTCGGAAACTAAACGATCCATACGAAACTAAGCAATCGATACAGTTGTGACGTGTCCTAAGACACTTGTTAATTTCATGAGGAAGAGATTTTTTACCCGTTTTTTTCCCTGAAGAAGAAATACTTCAATCCTTTTCTAAACTTTTTACATATTTCAAGATCCATAACATGCATAAAATTAACTGCGCGCGCGCGTGCGTGTGTGTGTAACTTTTTTCATATCACACAGAGCAATTGCTAGTTTTCTATTGAATAAGTTCTTGCTCATCACGAAAATAATTACAATATTTTGTTAAATTTTTCTTAAGCAGTCTATCGCTTCTTTGAAAACGCGCGTGCATGTGTGTGTGTATAACTTTTTTCATATCACACAGAGCAATTGCTAGTTTTCTATTGAATAAGTTCTTGCTCATCACGAAAATAATTACAATATTTTGTTAAATTTTTCTTAAGCAGTCTATCGCTTCTTTGAGATACGCAAACAAAGAAACTAAATAAGACATTTATTCCTTCTTTATAAGAAAAATTGAAGCAATGCTCTTTTCAAAGACACCAACGTTTGCATATAAATTTTTAAGTAAAATGTGAACATTGATTGTTATATTTTAAAAAATGTTAGAAAACCTATACATTTCTTAACTTTTTTTTCTTTTTTTATGTAATGAAATGACTTTAACGTATAACGTAAAACACAATGTTTATTTTTTATAATTCTAAATATTTTTATTATAAAAATCAAAATATGAAAATATTTTATCAAGTATTTTTTAAAAACAGCATTTAATTAATAAATTTTATTTTTAAATGATAGCTTTCTTTAATTTGACCTAAAAACAAAAACTATAAATACTCTATAGCAACATTTAAATCTAAATTAACCCTTACCATAGTACACTGCTTGTAATTAAATTAATATCTTTTAAATAATTAATATTTTTATTTATTATTAGCTATATTATTTCCCTCTTTCTTCGTTAATTTCGAAAACAGTTTAAAATCACAAATTCCGATAAGACAAATGCACGAGATGCAAGTAATTAACTTTAGAAATTTAATCAAATTCTTCTTTTCAAATGTATTTTCTCAAATAACTAATGGCATCATTTGTTCACTAATAGAAATTCCATGCTTGCACGAATTACTTACATAGATTATTATATTCTCTCGGATGCGAACGGAACTTTCCAATTCAATGTGAAAATATAGACCGAGATAAAATGGAAAAGGAATGAAATGAAAAAAATAAGCATAAACTCTCGCCAAATTGAAGACTTGCTGCATTCATCTCTCTTTTAGCTTAGGGTTTCCAAACCGTTATTGTTTCACTGGTGCTACAGAAAAGTTTCCATCTTTGTCGAGCTCCCTCGTAATTAAATTACTCGTGGCTCTGTCTCATAAACATTTATTTAAACTACCGTCATTGCCTGTGAGGAAAATTAAATGAAATTAAAACCAGTCGTTATCGGTAACGTCCCCTTCTTTTCTGTGAAAATACATAAATTGCCTTAATTCGTACGCGCTTACATTAATAAGAAAGCTCTTTGCCTTGGAAGACTCCCCCTTGTAATTAAATTAGAACTGGTATTAAGTTTTGGTTCTAATCTCATTTAACGTTCGGGAAAATGTTTTAAAGCTTCAACTGAAGAATGTTGCTCTTTCTCCCAGCGCATTATTGGAATTTTCATGTTTTTTCGCTCGGATTTCTTTTTTTTAAATTTCACTAGGCAAATTCTGTTTCTCCATGAAGTATGATTTTTTTCTCGCAAATCAGTTGCATTGTTAAATTTTCTGTTATTTACCATGCATGTGAAGGCTAGAATCAGGTATGAAAAAATATAATGGAATGTGATTCATTGTATTTTAGAGGATTGTGTACATTGAATTTCAAAACTGTATCTCTTGACAAAGGGTGAGATTACACAAAAATGAGATTTTTCCTAAATTTCTGTTAATATATATTAATATATAAAAATTGCTCAAGATTATAAATAAAGCATACAAATATGCCTTATATTACTTTGAGAAATTTGAATTTTCATTTAATAACCTTTGATAATAAACTCTTTAAATGTTACAAAAAAATAAAATGCAAATTTCTAGATAAAAATAGCATTTTAATCATTAAATAATTATGCAACAGCTTATTTTGGTGTCGTTCATAAAATTTTTATCGTAATAAGCGTTTAAGTGTAATAAAATTTTAATTAAGTATGCTAAAAATTGTTTTAAACTATTCTAACTTCATATCAAATATTTTAATTGCATTCTTTCATAAGCATTTCCAAAACAACAAAGAACATGTAAGAAAATTTGTTTACGGATAAAAAAGAAATAATTGCTATTTTCTTAATGTTATTGTAACTATGTTCAAATTAGTTTTGTCGGGAGAAAGAGAGAAAATTACAAGTCATTAGAACAAAAGTTTCATTTGAAATAAAATCTTTTCCAAAATAAGATTAGTGTGCATTCACAGATTATAGCACTATTTTCTGCTAATCAAAGCTAATATTGATTTATTCAAAATTTTATCTCCCATCTAAATGAATTAAATTAAATTTAATATTTTTCAAATATTAACTAATAAACAAGATGTTTATATGTAGTCATATTTATACATATGGCATTCTAATTTTAAAAAAACATTAATGCACAGGTGATAATAATAAATATAGAGTTAGATATATAATAATTATTTTTTTCCAACAGCGGGCGGTGACGAACCCTCTGCCACAACAAGGCCCAAAACTGCTACTTATTTGTCGTTACCCAGTGGGCACCTGTGAACCAAATCACGGAGGCGAATAGCGTTGCTTGTAAACTAAAGAATATAGAGAAAGAATATAAAAGAATAATGACTCAAGTTTAGTGCATCAGAGACTTCTAATGTTTGGTGAAACTGGATGAATTGCATGCAAGTGATGCCTCATTATTCTGTGTGTGTACACAGTTAACTTCTAAATATACGTTAGTTTAATCTCTGTTGTCTTTGTTTGTCTCTTTACAAAATCATTTTTTTTAGCACATGAGGACTGATTAGACTGGGACCTAAAGTTTAAGGCGTATACCGAGCATTTTAAACATCCATAAGACTGAATAATTTTGTATTGAAAATGGTTGTTAGAGTATAGTTTATGGAGTAGACTCCAGAAATTGTGTTGCAACTACAGCTATCCTGTTTCAACTACAAAAATGATATGTAAAAAGGCATTAACTTTCAAAATATTTTCTTAAATTTGCAAAATTTCAAGATTTTATATTAATAACATTGACAACCCCAATAATGGAATTATTTTTTTAGTTTAAAATTATCTTTTTTAATTTCTTTAATATAATATTATGTTATGAAAATAGAACACATTTACAATTAGCTTTGCTGTGCTCTGATAAGTGCTAATGACATAATATGTGCAATTTCACCTATCATAAAACATAACCAATAAAGCACAGTATTTGTAGATATAATCTTAACGAACTACAGTACCTCTACGAGATACTTTCATGTAGTATACTGACCAAGTTTAAAAATATTCTGGGAAAATCACCCAAAAATAATATAATAATAAAAATATTTAATAAAAAAGCATATTCTACTGTCTTTTCTATGAAACATTTGCTAAAGAAAATAGTATATTTAGAGCTAGTTTACTGAGATGAATGATTATTTAAATTCATTTTCATCAATTGCAAAAAAGAAATGAGACTATATACCATTGTTAATATTTTATTTATTTTACAAATGGCGTTATTTGATTAGTTGACAAGTCCTCCAAAATCTCCAGAAATGTTTTCATCTGAGAATCCTGATGTAAAATACCAAAATATTTTAAATAAAACTTTAAAATAGGTACAATTATTTAAATGTTCAAAAATCCTTGGCTGGTTAGAGTCACACAAAACACAATTTTTGGAATCCACCACTCTAACTATCGTCAAAAAAAAGAAAACAAAGGACAGCGACAAAGCTGTTGTAGATTTAACATTACCCAAGAAGCAACATGAAGAAGAGTCCTACTTCGTTACACCATTTATTATTAATATATTTCAATATGCTTCGACCAACCACCTAAACTTTATGATTATGAGAGTTTAATAAGTAAAAAAGAATAAATATTTTGAAAAATACATGTAATTTTTAAAAAAGAAATTAGGATAAATAGTATAAATGGTGATTTAAAAATATATAATGTTAAACTTATATTTTCCTATTACCAAATCAAACATTGTAACAAATATTATAGGCCTTGTGCTGCATGCTTCTTAAGTGCAAATTAAAGATATTACAAATTAATTTTATGCTACAATATGATTTTATTGTGATTTATTTTTATTATTTTTAATGAGATATTTTTCAAAACTTGAATATCCCCAATAGTAAACTATCTTCATCAGAAATATCAAGTTTTAATTCCTCATCGGATGAAATGAGAATTAAAATAGTGAGACGCATACCACATTGTGTTAAAAAAAAGTACCCAAAATAGATGTAGCAAAGAGATGCAGGACTGCTTTTACATTTCTATAAGGGAAGTCTGAAATGAATTTCTTCCGTTTTTCTATATTGCATTAAGCGCATAAGAAGAGTTTCATTTGAAATGCAAAGTTACACTCGGGTAAGCTGCGCATTTCGTTAGATTTGTGTTCGAATTCTCGTCAAGCAAAACATTCAAGAGCCTTCTGTCGAACTCTTTTTGTTCCAGTTATTTTTGTTTCAGTGAAGGAGATAAAAAGCAAGGAATTCAATTTAGATTTTTTTTCTTTTTTCATTATTTGTTATTTTTGATCAATAGTCAGTTCTATTTTTTTTGCAAAAGCTTGGTTTTTTTAAAAGAACTTAAAAAAAGAATGTTTTTTTCTATACCCTTAAAAAAATTCTCGGAAAATGAATTTCTCCATTTTGTGTTAAAACATTCTCTTGCTTTGACAGAGCAATACAAAGGTAATTACGAATCTGGAAAATTTGTTATACGCTTTGAAAAGCAGCTTCAGTGTTTTTTTTTTCTCTTATTACAAACTAAATGTAAATGCCGAGTTTATTCTAAGCATTCATAAAGAAAAAATTTACTTATGAAGCATTTTTCATGTTTTCATAAAGTTTTATGTCCTTCAGTCTCAAGAGATTAAAGTAAATATTTAAGATTTTTCTATTCAGTAATAAAAAACCTCAGTGTAGATGTCTCTTTAAAGCAGTTAAATTACCATCAATGTTTTGTTTGAAAAAATAAAGATGATAATCTTTTTTATATTTCACATAATCTATATTCTAATTTCTGAATAAATTTCTTCCAAAACAGTATTTAATTTTAAAATAATGCTTTTTAACATTGTTAATGGTAAATATATAGAATAAATCATAAATAAATTATATTAAAGATAAAAATTTAAAAATAATATAATATTAAATAATATAATATTAATTAAAAATTATAATATTTAACTAAGAAAAAATATACACATTACTGATCATTAAAGTTGGATCATCGTGAAGGAAAGCATTTAAAAAATATATTTATTTTAAGTAAATATTATGGCAAGATGAGATGAAAGAATTCAATTTACAAACCATCCTATGACTTACTAAGTTGTGAAATTACTGGACACAGTTTCCCTCCATTTTACAAAAGCAGAAATTATTTTATTCACTTTGGATTCTAGCTGGGCTTCAATGACAGAAACAAGCACCTTAGTCCATGCTCCTTCAAGTATATACCATACTTCATCAACTCTAATAGCCAGTGTGGAACAACCAGCTAGTTTTTTTGCAACCCACCAACAGATATGTTTTTTCTGAAAGGTTCGCAGACCATGCAGTCCAAAATAACAGATGAACACCTACTCTAGGTGTTAAGGTTAGAATATAACCATCAAGTGATCTGGCACCATCTTGTTGAAAGACGGCCTTTTGCAGACATCCCCAAAATTACTGATATTAATATAAAAAAGAAGATCGCCGTTCAAATAACAGTCGTACCTGTAACACAAGTAGTATTTCTATAAATGAGAGGGCTAATAACATCGAAAAAATATATCGATACATCGATACCGAATATAATATCGATACATTTGATATATATATTACATTAATTTTAAACATCAGCTTTAACATTGAATTAGAACATTTCAAAGCACGTAGTTTCGATAATATTATTATAACCATTTTGGATACTGAAATCGATACTAATTTACGCCTAATTAAAGAAAATCAGTATGTTATTTATTATAAAATCCTAGTACCATTTGGACTCAAAAACATAAAAGAGGTGGTAGAAAAATTAATAAAACATATAACAATTACAATATACATAACTTTATATATTGGAATAATAAACTGTTCGAATTAGAAAATCAATTTGTAAGCTCTTATAACTATTCTTTTTGTAAAAACTTTATTATGAATTTAAATAAAAAAACAATGTATTTTTCTTTCTGATTTTTTTAAATAACTTTAATTTTAATAATGAACATTTTAAGATTTTAATTTTGTTGACATTTTTAAATATAAACTAAGTAAACTAAATATAAATATAAATTCTAATAAAAATATTAAATCAGATTATTTTGTTATTTCTTTTAAACATCCATTATATGATAAAATGAAATTCTCGAGTATTATTAAAAAGTTTAAGCATATCTTTGCGTTAAATAATAATGAAATTAAATGTATTTTTCAATATGATTTATCATTCTTTCTTATAGACATATCTTTAATTATAATAAATTCTGTAGTAATATAAATATTAATAAAGAGAATGTCGATTGTTTCTGCAATGACTCGAAATACAATAAATTCGTAGATTTCACTTTTGGACATATAATTACCGGAAATACTGATAGCATATTGAATGATGAATTAAAAAATATTGTTAATAAAGGTACTAAATTTCGACCAGCTAATTGTTATAACCATAAACAAATTCTTAAATTTTTTCTCAATGATATCGATAAACTTATTTTTAAGACTTCCAATACTTATTCTATTTTAATAGAATTTTTCTCATAGTGGAAATTGAATTTCTACTGCAAATTTAAAACAAATGTAAATAATTTTAAATTTAAAGGAATAAATAAAAATATCTAAAAAAGTGTATAAAAGAGAATTACAAAAACTTCTCATTATTACTCCTGATAAATAAAGCATCAAACAATTATGCCTTTATGTGTAAAAAATTTTTACTACCAATTACTAAATGAAGAAATATCTCTAATTCAACTACTTACAAAATTATTAATTCAAACAAAACAAAAATATTTACAAAAATTCTTGCCTTTGCTAAAAAACTCAAAATTAAAAATGTATATAAATTTTAAAATTCCAAATATTACATTATATCCGAAATTCCATAAAAACTCAATTAAATTTCGGTTTATTACTTGTGGATGCAGCATTTATGCAGACAAATTTGGTAATTTATTTTCTTATTATTTAATTGTAATTTTAATTAACATTACTAATTCAAATAATGCATGGATAATTAAGAATAATAAACCTATTATTGAATTTATTTCTGCCCATAAAATTAATGTTATTTCCTCTTATGATTTCAAAGCAATCCACTTGAAAAACTTTTTGATATTATTATGTTTTATTTTTATGGTTTTAATTTAATATTGGATATCAAAATAAATTTTTGGGAAAACCTTAGTTTATTTTGCATTTATAATAATTATATTTCTTATGGAGAAAATATTTACTTACTAGTTAACGGCATTCGGTTCTAAATTTTCAATTATATTAGCAAATTTATTTTAAACTACTATGAAAAATCATTTATTATTCAAACACATTTTGCTTACAGATATATTGACGATTTTATAATTTTTAATTGCTTAGAATTTGATGAAATTTACAATAATATATATCATGAGGAAATAAAATTAATTAAAACTAATTTTGATAATTAATTAAAGCTAATTTTGAATTTTTATAGATTTCAATTACGATAAAAGATAACCACACATTTATTGACATTTATGATAAAAGTAATAATTTAATTTCAAAGTTAAAATAAACTAATTATCTGTAATTCAATCATTTCAATTAAAATTTATAAAAATTTTATTTTTAATCAACTTAATAGAATATACACTATATGTAATGATTTAAACAACATCAATAAACAAATAAATAGACTAGAAATATTCTAACTCATAATAATATTCCAATTAAATTTATTAAACACTATTTGGCTAGTAGAGCATTGCTTATAAGAGTGAAGTAAGGCGTAGTTTTATACTACACAGAAGAGTCACCCAAGCCATGAAAGTCTTATAAGAAGCTTAAATGCCAATAGTATTTACAGTTAATTGTTAATTTATGTATTTATTTGGCTTACATACAGTATTTGGTGCGGTTTTTGCAGATTTGGACTAGTATTCGGGTATGGATTTGGATCTGGTTTTAATTTGATTATTAAAAATTAAGTGTATTTTGGCAACATTGGATTTTGGCTTATATATTTTAGATTAAATTTTACTTCTTTTATTCTGGCTTGATATTTTGGTTTGAACTTTTGGTGTGGCTTTGGGGTATACTGGCTTCTTTAAGACTTTGTCTTGGGCCAGTGCAGAAAAGCCATACTTTATGCCAATATGGTCAACACCCCCTGATGAAGTTGGCCATGTTGGTACTTCGTTCCATTTTATATTCTTAATGTTATATTTTCAATATATTGATCTCTATTTCCTTGAAATTTTAAGATATATATTGAACATTTTTCCAACTATTTACTAGATTTCGTATTTTTGGTATTTTCAATGTATTATTCTCCATCTAATATTTGATTATAAATTTTATAAAATATACTATTAATTATATATATATATATATATATATATATATATATATATATATATATATATATATATATATATATATATATATATATATATATATATATATATATATATATATATATATATATATATATATATATATATATATATATATATATATATATATATATATATATATATATATATATATATATATTCATAACACAACTTTCCTTCCTTTTATGCAATGTTTAAATATCGTTGTACCTTGTACCTTTCGTGACTTATAAATACTGTGAAACATAAGAATAGGCATATTCTAAACAATTCTTCATATTCTGCGATTTTGATGCTCGTAAAATCATTCACTCCTGGTAATGCAATTTTAATGATTAGAAGTATATGAAAGGGATTAATTATCAAGATATATATATATATATATATATATATATATATATATATATATATATATATATATATATATATATATATATATATATATATATATATATATATATATATATATATATATATATATATATATATATATATATATATATATATATATATATATATATATATATATATATATATATATATATATATATATATATATATATATATATATATATATATAATTTAAGCAGAATACAATACAATAATATAATATCTATGAACAAACTCTAATTACATAAAGCATATTTTATCCTAGTTTTGTTAATAATATTTTTTTATATGCAATTACTTCTACTAAAAATACTTTTGTGGTTAAGGAATTTATAGAATTAAAAAAACTCAATTCATTAAAAAAATTCTTTAAACGTATATACGTTTATTATCAATTTTATAAAGATAAACGGATTTAATTAGCTAAATTTTTGATTATTTTTCAAATATTTGGTATAACTTTTGTGAATTAAATCGGTTATTTATATTACTATAAAATATTTTGTGTTGTTGTTGTTACTAATGACACTTGTACAAGTCAGGCACGTTTTGCCTTTGGCTATGGGAATTTAAGTTAGTAGGGTGAGTTTTCGATTTAAACAGAGAACCACGAAGGTGAAAGTACGACTTTTGCTCTTCAAATCCTCCGATAGATGGCTCCACCAGATGTTCCCACTCTCAATTTTGACATTGATCATAAATTATTTTGTATAAGATATATACGATGGAAAGCACAGTAGAGAGAGTATCTTAATAAGGAATAAACACACACACACATCTAAATATAACTCATTCTTTGATATTAATAAAAACAAGCAATTAAAATCCATCGTTTTTAAATTGAACAATTATACTGTTGTGAATAGAAGGTAAAATATCTTTGCACGTGGAAAGACTATTATAGAGAGAAAAATACATGTGTCATTCGAAATATTTCGGAAACTTGCAATTAATTATTTAATATTAAAATTTTTTAAACGTGAATTACAGAGTCACTAGAATGTGTTTGGGAGTTTTGAATGAAATTTTAATGGTTAATTTTGTCTGGATAAATGAATAACGGAAGAGGTGTGTGAATATGCTTTTATGATTTATCTTTTATTTGAAATATAAATGTAAACTAAATTGTTCCTTCAGCTAATACTAGGAAAACGTTTTATAATATTAAAATTAAACATCTCTATTTTAAATCATGCATATTCATTATGATTTATAATTAAGAAAAAATAATTTCCTGAAAAACTTTCAAGCTGAAAAATTTGCATCCTTATCAACAAAATAAATCCCTCTCCTTCATTTCTTTTCATTTTCTGTGACTTACGAAATATTTAAATAATATATGCCATTGTTTTATTGAAAATTATTCAGGAGAAAAATTTAAATGCTTTTGATTTAACAAAGAAAGTAAAATTTAACGATGACAAGTCTGAGAATGCTCAAGCGATTGAAAAACGTTAATAGTTATGATCCTATATCCAATTCAAAATCTAATAATTCTCTTGAAAAGTCAAAATTATAAATTTCAAAATATTTAATATAAATAACTAGCTAAAAAATAAATGAATAAATTTTTCATCTAAGCTTATATTTATGTTTTGAAAATGAATTAATTAAAACAATATGAATGAAAGTAATTCATAGTGAGAGGTAAAATATACATCTGTCATCACAACGGTAATAAACATGAGATTATATTTCATCTTTAACATATTTCAGTTGACTTTGTCTAGACAATGAATTGACAGAAACGCAGACAATCTCATTCAAAATGCAGTAGACATTTCTGTGTCGGTCTCCTTGCTCAAAATTTTTCTTTAGTTAGTTTGATGTCTATAAAGTAGAACAGAATTTCCATAAAAATGTATATCATTTTTCTTAACGATTTCTCTTTTCTCTTCGCTACCTTTAAAGTTAGATTTTTCAAATTCCTTGATAAATATGAATGTTTTATAATATTTAGACACTAAGCTTCTCTTTTATTAAAAGTATATAAAACTTCCTATTTATTTCAATTTTTGTGAATTTTTTTGGATGAAAATATTTTAAAATATATTAATATCATATTAAAATATATTACAGTAATATATACATAAAATTATTGAAATAAAATTGCACAAATAGTTATATTTATATATTTTAAATATATTTTTAAATATGTATCAAATACATTGAATATATGTACCTGTGTCTAAATGCATGTAAATATATACCGAAATATTTTGACAAAACATGAATATTTATCTTTGATGATATTTACTGTAACCATGAGACGCATCAAAGTTTCTTTGTTTAAAGTATCTTGTCAAAATATTAGATATAAAAAGTATTTATTTAAACTATTTATTTTTTATTTTTAGTATTTATTTTTTAATATGTAAATCAATTAGACATATATTAAAGTATCATTTATTCGTAACGATTTAAAATCAGTCGACAAATATGTATTTGAATCCTTTGTTGGCTAAGTTGCTTATCTTACACTCGGTGCTTCTATAGGGTGATTAAAAATAAAATTTTTAATATCTAACAATTCAATATTCAATAAATAAAAAAACTTTGCTTTTTAAAGTTGTATAAAACGAAATTTCATTTTCTTTGAAGAAAACAAAAATGTTCAAAGTAGTGACAAAATTGGTTTCACAAATTTTATTCTAATTTTAGATGCGAAAATTATTGTTAAAAATCATTCGATTGCCGTTTAATATGTGATTCTTTGTTCAGAAACACTTCTATTAGACATGGCATATAAATTTAAACAACATATCTTCCAGTTTAGGACTCACAAAATTATCTTATAATATTTTTCAACGACAAATCGTAGTACATTTTTAAATGTTATTACTTAATGATAACAGTCGTAAAAATTGTATGTTATTGATTTGAAATGACATTCTTGGAAAAATATTGATTGATTTTTGAGGTGATATGCATCTACATATTTTTTACGGTACAATTACTATATAATCAAAATAATGTAATATTTTATTTCGTTCTGCGTAAAAGTAACTATATTCGTCACCTGAATGCCTTGCAACTAGAAAATTACATTAATCGGTAACAGGTAAATACAATTTCGCAGTTACAGACATGATTTTGAATGTTTCCTTTTAGATTCTTCAAAAATGAAATCAATTAAGAACCATCAGTGAAATAAATTTTAATGCTGATTATCTGAATCGTTCAATAAACAAAATCCATGCAAATTTTCATTCTTACTTAGTAATGAATTCACAAATTTGGATATGGTACATAGCAAAGCTAAAAGATTTAAATTTTAATTAAATAACGACTTTCAAATGTATTTTTAAATTATTATTTAGGCTTTCCAACCATAATTCTTTTTGTCTTGAGTTGTAATAAGTTCAAATTCTTTATGTAGTATACCATATATTTCTATATATATATTAATTATTTAGGTATTAATAGCTGTGTGTGAAGTGAGTTAACCTCTTAATTGAGACACAAAGTAATTATATCTATAATGTCTTTCCCTATTCACTAGAAAAAACCTTATTATCAATTTTCAACATCGGTATGCACCTTTGCTATGGTTCATACGTAACATACTTTGATATATTAACAATCGGAATTCCAGCATTTTTGTATGTAGTTAACATAAAGTATTTTACTTCCAATATTAATGTTTCTGTGCTTACATTTTCAACATTATTAGCTAATTTAGCTATAATTTTATTCCTTAGTCTAATTTACAAGGTACATTATCGAGTTATTTCATATCCAATAGAAATATTTGAGGATTTTAATTATTAATCATTTTAATGTTTTTGGATAACTTTATATTTAAATGGATAAACCTGAATGCCTTTTATAACTAGAAAATTACATTAATCGGTAATAGTTTAATTTTCAAGATACATTATCGAGTTATTTCATATCAAATAGAAATATTTGAGGATTTTAATTATTGTTTTTAAATGGATAAACCTGAATGCCTTGCAACTTGAAAATTACATTAATCGGTTACAGTCTAATTTACAAGATACAGTATCGAGTTATTTCATATCCAATAGAAATATTTGAAGATTTTAATTATTAATAATTTTAATGTTTTTGGATAACCTTATATTTAAATGGATAAACTTAAATGCCTTTTTCAACTAGAAAATTACGTTAATCGGTAACAGATAAATAGAAATTCGCAGTTACAGACATGATTTTGAATATTTCCTTTTAGATTCTTCAAAAATGAAATCAATTAAGAACAATCAGTGAAATAAAATTTAATGCTAATTATTAATTATTTTAATGTTTTTGGATAACCCTGTATTTAAATAGATAATACGAAATTTAAAAAATGCCACAACATAGAATACTTTACTCAGATAATATTCTTTCTTTGAAATTCGCTCTTAAAAAATACATTAATATGAACTATGAAAGCAAATTTATGCATTATACATAATAATTATTTAAGTAAAATAATAAATAAATAATGGTGATATTTTTTTAAATACCTATTACTTCTGTGGAATGTTCTGTTCCATGTAACTTTATCATGAACGAAGAATTTATAAAATCATTCTTACGAACTATTGTATTCCAAAAAGTGCATTTAATAAACAATATATTATATATCTAAAATAGATTGAATGCATAATAATTGACACTTCAAAGATTTCAAATTAAATGACAGAAAAAATATTATAGTGATAGCAAATTATATACATTAAATAGATACTTTGCTAAGAGAATCGACAGCAATACAAATATGAAAGATCTGAGTGATATGGAGCGTAGGATGATGGTTCTTTTCGAAATGTAGAGAGTACTTAGGATATCGTAAATCTGTTATTTATTCAGAAATCGTAGATCTGCTAGATGCGGTTATTCTCAAATAAGCATTTCAAGCTTTAATTTTGACTAATTCAGCCACCAAAAATCAATCAGTTAGAGACAAGCAGTGGTCACAATGATTTGGTTTATTTAGGGGTTGAACATTGGATAGGGATTCTTGTTCATCCAAAATTACCTGTGTTTACTTAATCTGGAAATACGATCCTGGACTACAGAATAACAGGTCTGAACAGTGCCATATATTGAAAAAAATATGCTGAAAAAACAGGCAGCCAGTTTGGCCATCTTTTATCTCTATCCAGAATTACAAAACGTCTCTAATTTGTGGATTGGTTCATAGACAACAAGAAGAAAATATAGTATTCGGATGAATCGCGTTTTTTCTTGCATCATAGATAGGGAAACGTAGAATTTGGAAACAACAATACGAATAGTTTAACCGCTGTTATCAGATTCCCTGATTCAGTTTGGTACAGGAGACTTAATAATCTAGAACATGTATTTCTTATGCACTTTTAACCAGTTGATAACAGTAGATCTGGAATTACTACACATAGTCACCAACTAAATTCACCTCTTTATGCCCTTCGTATATAAGGCTCTTGCTGTCACGAAGTGATTCCAATAGCATAATAACATATTCAACTTATTGCATTGACCACCACAGTTTCTGTATTTGAACTTTTTAGAATGCCTTTGGTGTTAGAATGAAACCGGTTCTTCCACTCATGGATACTCCTCTCATGTAGTGAAATATCATGGAGCATTACTTTCAGAGATGCTAAACAAATCCGTTGTTATATCTCCTAGAGGCTGCCAAATACATATTAGATATTATTTTCTAATAAGCTGGCAATACAAAGTTTAATTAATGTTTTTCAATATGCAATATGTTAGAATGATTGAAATTTATATTTTGCAACTATATTCGACACATCATCTTTCATAAATTCTATGGTAGTGCTTACAATTTTTCAGATTATTCTTTAAAAAAAATAATTACTTCTTTATATTAATGTTTCAGATTTTTATAATAGGGAGAAATATTTTTTCAAAAACAGTTTTATCAATAGGAAAGTAATTAAGTTTTATGTTGATGTAACGGTTGTGTGATATTTTAAATTTTAATGTATATTACTCAATATTGAAAAATTATGGTATTATAATCTAAACACATCAGAATATATTAGCATGAACATTTTTTTAATTTACTTTTTGAATTTACTTTTAGGAGAATAAATATGTCTCTTTTATCAATATTTAACTATCTAATCTTGACTTAGGTTTCTATCATTATCAAGAGCAAATTAGTGATATTTCCAATTTTCTTAAAAATTTATTGCTCTTAAATTTAACACCATTTAACTCTCTTTTGTTTTTATTCATTGATTTTTATATTTATTAAAATATTGTCACTCACCCCATTCACAAAGTTAATTTAACTTAAAGGAAAACAATTTTCTTTATTTCCTACAATTTTGACTATATTAGTCAAAAATGATGAAAACTACTCCTCACATTTACCTTCCGCTTTTTGAAAACAATAAATAAATGTTTATTTCTTTAAAATCATTATAGAAAATTTATTTCGCCTTTTATTCAGCTCCGTTCCCACTGATAAAAATAACGGAGAAATGGAATTGATAAGTGCATTTTACAATGAATCATTAGAGCTGGAAAAAGTGCATCATTCTTTAAATGCCATTTCTAACGAATAAATACGACATGCATTTCCGTTATTTTCGTGAGTTTTCACTGCATTACGGTTATCTATCCTTAAGGAAAAAAAAGTATTTTTCTCTTTTAGCTCCTGCTGGAGAAAAACAGTCACGTATACAGGCTGCACTTGAAATGAGTTTTTTTAAGGCTGCTTCAATCCCATGTGAATTATACGAAGGCTTGAAAAATGGATCTTTCCCCACATTTTAAAATATTCCTTTTCACCCGTTATTCTCGGCCGTTGGTGTATATATGCACATTTTTCGCTCTCTTTTCCATATGAATTTGTAGGGAACGTAATGTTGTTTTCACTCTGACTTTAAAAATTGTTTACGAGAAAGAAGGATGGGCCCAGAAACTGAAAATATAAACACTTTCTGCTTCGTGCATATGTTTATAATGTGTTCTTTTCTTTAGTTTATATGGTATTTATTAAATGACAACTGTGAAGAAAGGAAAATGCATGCTTCCTTCGAAAATGTTTCTAAAACAAATGGTTCTTACTATGAGTGATCTGACTTACAGATGTAGTTAAATTCATTGTATTTCATACTCTTTGATTTTATTATTTCTCCTAAATTAAATCAAACATTTACTGTTATTTATGTTTGTCTTCATCTCTCTTTTTAAGTCATTCATTCGTTTACCAAACAACACTTACAATATGAATCTTGATTTTACATGAATTATGAGAACATAAAATACTTTAATTTCTTCACTCTCTTAGAATAACGATATTAAAAAACTGAAATCAGAAGCAATGTTTTTCCTAATGTTTTGGAATATTTTCATTTAGATTTAATGAGGAATCTAGAGGAAGATGTTTAAGGAAGAGAAATGTGTCTAGAATACATTAGAAACGTCAAATAGAAATTTTTACAATTCCTTCCTAAAAATTGTCACAATGATTAATATAGATATCTCTCTGACGAACAAGGGATAATGAATGTGAAAGGGACTTTAATAGTTGACTCTTTTATCTTTAAGTTAATTTAACTTCATACAATACTCATTTTGATAGACAACTGAGTAACATTTTTGACGCTTTTCAAATTACTATAAATTTTTTGGAGAAACGATTGTCCTCTCTGATTCAAATTTTCATTAAAAGGATCTCATACAACTAAAATGTCTACACACTGTTTCTTTTAGAAGTGTACACACATTAAAGATTTTTCATATATAATATCGTTCTGGTGTGTTTCTTTTCGCTGTGAAGTTCATATAAACGAAATGGCAGAGCTGTTTGCAAAAACATGGAGGTGTTTCAAGTTCTAAAATGAGTTCGAGTTATCATTTAATGAAACAAATGACTATAGATCTTTTATATTTTTGAATCAAGAACAAAATCCTGAATGTTTAAGGTTAGAAAATAATACATTTCATTAAAAACCACAGCTTCGCTTTTAAATCTTACAAATAGCTTATTAATGAATGGTTATAAGCTAGTGGAATATTTTCATAGTTGTGTTATAATACTTTTGCCTTAAATCTTTATTCAAAAATCCAACGCTTACTGATAAAAGGTTTATATTTTTTAATTGATAACAACTTAAAGTTATTATTCCTTATTGAAATTATACTTGAATAATATTTTTATGAAAAAAAAACAGATTTACACTTAATATACATATTGTATGTAACTCTTTAGAGTGATTTCATCTAAGCCTACCACAGTTTCAAGTATTCTTTTCAATTTCTATGATGACAAATGCATTTCTTGATGCATATTGTTGTTAACATTTTTTAATTAAATAGATTTGTACTTCTACTCTTTGCAGCTGAAGCTAAATTTGTTATCTTTCAGAATATTTTGAATTAACTTCAAATATATATTAACGCTTCAAAACAAATAAAAAATTTTTATGAAGTTTAATGAGAAATTAATAAGAGATTTCCGATTTCTCTTAACTTATATTAATAATATGCTCGTTATTATATAAATCAGATATTCTCTTCCATATGCATTATAGGATTTATTATCATCTTTTTAGTATTTATATTAACAACATCAAAATTGTATTAAATAGTTTTATTGGAAGCATAAGTTATTTTATTGAATGGTAGTTTTATAAGACTAATATTTCATTGAATCTATATAAATATGTTTTTAAAATCTATTTTTTATATTCTTTTGTGAGATTATTATATTTCTTAATAATTTATTTTTAAAAACATCGAAATTTTTATTTAGAGACATTTTCTTAACATAACATTTAAAAATTACATAAATAGCAAATAATGCATTAACAGTCGATTTAAGTTTTAAAATGTTATTTTTTTCATCACATTTGTGGTATTAATATTTACATTTATTATTATAATTTGTGGTAATATTATTAATATTTTCCTCACATCTGTGGTATTAACTCACTAAAAATATTTTACGTTTTAAGCTTCTTTATGCATTTTCAATTTGTCATCAGAATATTTACAATGTAAAATGTCTTAGTAGATTTTGTATCGCATTTTTAAGTTTTTGCTTACTGTCAAATCTACATTAAAACTACAGTGAAATAACATTCAATTTTTAATTATATTATTAAATATAAGTGTACACCAAATTTTTCTATGTTTTTCTTATAAATCTTAACTAATTTTTATATTAATAAAAAACATTACGCCTATTTTCATAACATGGTATTATTTTTTTGTTTTTTAATAAGATTTTTTTAATTTATCAGATAATTCTGTTTTTATAGGCTAAATCCATGACAAACAAAGCAATATTTAAGAAATCCTAATTTATGAGAAAAGTTTTTTTTACCTGTTTATGTATTGTAATATAGGAAAAAATGAGTTTCCTTATTTTTGTTAATTAAATCTGTGAATCAAAATATTCTAATAATTAATAATTACAATAGAAAAATAGTTAATTAATAATAATATTTAATAATTTTTAATATTACAAATAATTTCAATAGAGAAAAACTAACGATTTTCTTATGGTTTTCGTTTTTGTAAATAATTGGAATACTTCCTCTTTGCATTCAAATACATAATTTTATAAATTTCGTTTTTAATATATTTCATAATATTATTTTCATTAAGGACTTAAGTATACCTTCATTATTCATGTTTAAAATTACTATCTTATATTTAAAAGTACTACTTTATACAATCATGTGTTTTAAACATTTAATAAATTATTGAAATATTACATAATAAAAAGTATGTTAATAATTGGTTTATGAAATTAAAACTTTAATTTTGACTTTTATTTTTAAATATCAGAATTCGAAAATGCTTACACTTTTATTTATACACTTTTACCTCTGCTATTCTAAATAAATTCGAGTGAATTCAACACAGGTATCATTTTTTGGATCTTTGATATATATTGTTATAACTTTTAGTCAATTTAACAAAATTATATTTTTTATACTGAAATTCATTTTTCATTATATCAATGAGAAATCCTTCAAATATTTCAAAATACTTAACTTTTAAATTTAAATATTTTGTTATATAATTATTGTTATTCTACTCAAGTGTTTCTTGAATTTATAATTAAGAGTTTTATTAAATCTTTCTAATTTTGATTCTTTTAGCTCGACATTTCTATTGAAAGCAATGAATCCAAGTATTCATAAGCAATTTAATATACTTAATGATTAATAGATTATTTTTGCAATATTCATTATTTAGTAAAACATTTTGACTTTTATATCTATTTCAAACAACGATTGACTTGAACTGTAAATAGTAATTCTAATTTTTTCTTATTTCATCACCTTCCATAGTAGCAATGCTTGAGAAGTCCTTAGGCATGTCAATGTCTTATTGTTTTCAGACAAAAAAGCATTTAAAAAATAAAAACAAATGTCAATAACATAGGCACATATTCTAACAGACTTAATTTTAAACAAGAATTTTTGTTTTTTCCAACAGTAAGCTTTAAACTATTTTGTAATTGTTAATTTATCATCATACATTTTTTCTTTTAAACCTTTTATTGACATTGTACCATTTTAGAAGTTATATGATATTTGATAAGAGACATATAGGGAACTATATATTATTCTTTCAAATAAATATTATTCAAATTTTAAAATAAATTATAAAATTCTCTTTTATTTTTAACCGTTAAGAAAAGTTTATTTTTGAGTGTCTTAGGGAGGCATAGATTAATAAATGTCAAGTTTTTAAAAAGAAGAAAGAAAAATTAATGCCCTATGTGTAAACAATGGGCAGCTTATATTAGCATGCTTTGAAATGCAAAATGTTATTTATATAAATTCAAACTTTGCACTAAAATTTTATATGCATAACTAACTTAAAATTAAAATAAATGCTCTCTATGCAAAAAATGGACATTTTATATTAGCATGCTTTGAAAAGTAAAATGTTATTTATAAACAATACAAGTTTTTTACTAAAGATTTAAGATTTATATATATATATATATATATATATATATATATATATATATATATATATATATATATATATATATATATATATATATATATATATATATATATATATATATATATATATATATATATATATATATATATATATATATATATATATATATATATATATATATATATATAAATATATATATATAATTTAATAACTAACTGAAAATTAATATTTATAATTTATTTATAAATAACTGAAGTAGGATGAAATAGGATCATATATAAGTTTGATCAACTTCACAAAAAACTAAAATAAAAACTTTGTCTAAAAAATTTGTAGAAAAAAAGGCAAAATTAAATCAAATACTTTTAAAATAAATTCAAAATTATGAATTTCTGAATACAATTAGTTTGTGTAAATATTGAAAGTGTAACACTATCGGAAATATTGATAAAAATTTGACCTTTTGCATGACACTAAAAACCATGTAAAAAACCACGAA
Organism: Latrodectus hesperus; assembly: GCA_037975125.1. Taxonomy (NCBI): domain Eukaryota; kingdom Metazoa; phylum Arthropoda; class Arachnida; order Araneae; family Theridiidae; genus Latrodectus; species Latrodectus hesperus. Next base: position 28,164,378 of record CM075856.1, on the reverse strand, counting down.
ATTGACCAATGATAGTGATTGAGAAATGCGGTAGTGGTTATTATTTTTTGGTCTCATTCAGACCAGGTATTAAATGTTCTAATTAAACTAATTCCAACACAAAACTTCTCTTTTAAACTATAACTACATTTTAAAGGTTTGCTTCATAAAAGAACATTTATTTTAATATTTCGGAAAAAAATCAATATTACGATTATTTCGATCTCTCTGAAAACATTATTCTAACATTAGAAGAAGTAACATCTTGAAAATTATTAAGTTTAATTACTATTTTATCAAATAAAAAGTTTATCATTACATATTTAGAATAAGAACATGCATTCAGAATCTGTTCTAATTATGTTCGCAAAATTCTTTTCATAATTCAAGTTTTATTCGAAAATGAAAAGCTAGAAATGAAATTTTATGAAGTAGAGATTAAACAAATTATAAACGAAAGAAGCAAAAGATTACACTTCCTTAAAGGATATTTCTATTTAGATAACTTCATTGCTATTTGTAATCTGTTCTTTATTTTTATAATAATTGTACTATAGCTCATACCTTCACGAGAGAGAGAGAACATTTTCATCTCTCCGCTTTTTCTTAAGAAACAATTTTCCGAGTGAACTTTAATTACTATTTCTTCACCTTTTATGCCTTGGTGAGAAATAATTATTCAAAGCACGAGAGACTTTAATACTCAGCAATTGCATAAGGAACTATAAATCTAAATTTCTTGTTTTTAAAAGGAAGAGGAGGAAATAATTTACACGAAAACATTGAGCAAATACATTACTTAACAAAAAAATAACAAAAAGGGAGAGACTGAAATATTTATGAACGTTCAGAGTACATGATTACTTTTCTTAAAGGTTCTAATGAAAAACTTAAGCAGTTAAAGGAAGGGAAAAAATAATGGAGATGGCAAAAATTTTAACGTTTAAGTCGTTTTCAAAAAACTAAATTCTGAATGTATGAAGCATTTCTAATCTTATGAATAAGACTCCCAGAAAATTAATTAAGCTAAGACTAAAGCAAAGATGAGCAAACTTATTTGTTTTTCATTTAAAGAAATTTGAGACTAGAAAATGAATTAATTTTCTGCATTTAACAAATTATGTGAAAGAAATGTTTTTTTGTGTGTGTTCACTTTTAATATGTTAAAGATAATGAGAAATGTTGAAATAGTTTTCGAAAAATATTCCATGAAAGAAATTGTCAAAAAAATAGCAATTGATAAAAATTAATGAAAAATTTTTCGTTGCATATAAATTAATAATTATTAACTTTTATGTGAGAGAAAATTCTCAAAATTAGATTTACGTCATTTTTTGTTAATTGAATTTCAATTTATGAGAAGATTCAAGCATTTCGATTACATTGTAGTATATACATAAATATATTTACATTGTTGTTTTGTGGTTTATAATTTTATAAACAATAAATTTTATAAAAATAAAACCAGAAATATTGTTTAATTTTTCTTATAATTTACTATTTTTATTTTAGAAAATAGCACTTTTTATATTAAATAAAAAATATTTGCAATAATGTTTTTATTGAAAATATTCTTTAATTTATATTGAAAAATATAATTTTCTAGATACATATTTTTGCTAAAAAACCTTATTGCAAATATTCCATTATTTTCTTAAAGTTATATTCGTTACAAAATGATTACAAATTTTATATACGTGCTTCATAGTTGATTACAGAATTACTGCACTTTACTTTTAAATTTTTTGAGTGCTTCAAATGTTAACCTTATGTTTCGCAAGAGATTAGAGTTTGGTGCTTTGTTAAAATGTATAAAAGTGAACGCTTTTCTTTTTTAACTTAAAGTAAAATTGCAATTAAAAATAAGGCAAGTTAAATGAAGTCAAGTCTTTTTTAACGTAAAGTGAAATGCAATCGAAAATAAGGCAAATCAAACGAAGCATTAAAAATACGGTAACTATGATAAGATTTGCAACAAAATTGAAGTTTTAATGAAGAAGTTTGAATTGGTATAAAACAAGTTTTTATCTAATTCTGTGAAAATGGTCAAAATGGTAGATAATCTGTTACATGTAACTGGCTGCTTAATCTATAATTAAGGCAAAATTAAAGTTTAAATATTATCAAAAAACAAAAAATATATTTCTCTTTAGAAGTGTATTTTTCTTGTGTTGTTGTTGTTGTTGCTACTTATGACACTTGGACAAGCCGAAATCGCTATCTAAAGTTAAGTCAGAAGGATGGGTCTTTTACTTAATGAGAGCACAAAGAATGTAGAAGTATGTCTTTGCTCCAAGACTCCTCCAATAGATGGCACTACAAGAGGATCCTCTCTCAATTTAGAATTTGATCCATGAGAGGGAGGAAATTTTCCCAGAACCATTACACCCTTCGTATTTGCGCACGCAAGTGAACACAAAATTTTCGATTCCATAGATTTAACGAACACGTATATTGCATGTACTTGGATGGTCTTTGGCGACATTGGGAATCGAACCCAGCCCTACCGGAATGAAGAACGATGATCTAGCCACTAGGCTACCATGGTATTAGAAGTTTATGTTAAAACACTCAACTAGAAAAGCGTGCGAAACTAAATACAGCCATTATGCTTTTAGCTGATTCATACTCAACAAATAAATATCCGTACTTAACACTAGTTTTTGTGCTCTATTTTTTTCTATTTAATAAACTAGAACAAGTTCCCTATGCAAAATCAAACTGAGTAAATGTGTAAGAAGAAATGTTTATGGTGCCAATTCACATCATTTGCTACAAAAACTCAATATAACGCATATTTAAATGATTTTTCTATATTTAATAATTTTTCTAATATGAAATGATCTGTTTTCTTAATTGAAGACAAAAATTATTTACATGGTAAATTTTGTTTAAACAATAGAATTTTGTGTAATGAATGGATCAATACAGCTTGATTATTGAATACAATATTCTTCATTGAATGCCATGCTTAAATTTACAGTTTATCTAACGCTTAAAGCGTTTTAGTCTTTTATATACGAGTTTATCAGATAAAATATTCTTAAAATTTTCTTCAAAAATTAATTTCCTCTATTTTAAAATTATTTTGTGTATTAAATGTTTTTAAAATTTTGAATAATAACTATAAAAATATTTTTGCGCTTTTTTAAAATATTGTATTGCAAAATCAATATTTAAGATATTTTCATTCACTATTATTACAAAGAAGTCACTTAATATAGTCATTATTAAAATAATGTTCCTAGTACTTAACTAATAAAAATATAAATATTGTTCATTTGGCTATTTTACGTATAAAACTGATTTGAATTTAAAAGCTTTTGAAATTATTTCTCAATCCTGAACTTTGTGAGTATTATTATTTTGTTCGCATGCTTGTATCCCTAATTGATGGAAAATTGTTTAAATATAATACCTTAAATAATTTTTTTAATGAAAACTATTTGTTTTAAATAAAATCGTCGTATTCACAAAAAGTCCTTACTGTTTAACATTTAATCATTTATATTTTTACATTTAGGTAGAAAAAAATCTGAAAATGAATTTTGTAAAACCTAATTTTAAGTATCTATAAAGATGTCTAAGCATTATAATTCATACACAAAATCATAAGAAAAATATTCCTGACAGCTAAAATTTAAAATTAAATACTAATGAAGCATTTTAATCTAAAAAAGTTACTTATTTATCTAATGTTTAGCATTTGCATACAAATTTAACTTAATTTCTTGTTTTAAACTAATACTTTTGACAAAAAATATTCTAAGACAGAACAAAACATATAGATAAACAATTAAATATTTCTGTGCTCTTAAAAATGTAAATTTATAACATATTACAGGAATAAGATAACTTCACCTTGCATTTCCTAAATTTTATTTATTTGTTCTTATTTTTAGAATTTATTTGAGGTTCATGTAAATATTTTATGTATTCTCAAATAGAATAAAATTAATTCAAAACTGAAATTAATTCAAAACAATTTTTGTTACTTAATGAGAAAACCTCATTAAGAAACAAAATTATAATAAATTCGTATTTAACATGCATCACATCTTTATAAGCTTGAAAAAGAATCCTCGAAAATTGAAATTAATTATCACTGGCATGATAAAATCAATTTCTGAGGACATTAACCACATAGGTACTTCATAATTTGTAAAAATAATTATGTGTTACTCAAAATTAAAAAAAAAATTAATGATCGATATCTGACATAATCTTATTTGTATTTGGTTTATTGTGAAAAATAAAGCAGTAAATATATTTAAAGAGCTTCAATTATTTTAATAATCTTCACTCTAGAAGTTTATTCTTAAAAATAATTATAATTATAATGTTACATTTGTTTTTGTATATTTACATTTCTTCAGTTCAAATAAACATTCATTAGCGTTGTTTACAGACAAAAGATTATAGCTATCATGATGCATAATGCAAAAAACTATTTGAAACTATTCCAATAGATTATCTAATAAATGCATATGAAAATATTGAAATAAGGATAGTTAAATTCTAAACAATTCAATTATTTAAATTAAGTAAACAAATAATTTTTTACAATACAATGCTACTCTACTTTACAATGAATATTATAAGCTAAATAAATAGTAAATGACACCCTAAATGCATAGATTTCATTTAGCTTATACTTTTAAATAAATAATATTTTAACTATTTATTGTGAATAAAAATAGTTTATCAAATGTTTTTCATGAATTTACTTCTCTTACAAATGAAATGTTCATTTTACAATTCTAAAATTTTTGTTAATTGTTTGTGCTTATTAAAAACAAATAAGTAAACGTCACATGTAGAAAAATCAAAGCTTATCTTTCTTGAGTAATACATTAAAGTGAAACGAATATTTGACAATTACATTTGGTTACTTAAGTTGAGAAATATATGGTCTTCTTCTTTTAAAATGTGATAAATGAATCTTAAAAATGAGCATCATAATCTTTTGCATAGGCTGCTACACAGCCTCTCTTTTCTCTTTAATTTTAGTATTCCTAAACTTATATCATGAATACAAAATGAGACAAAATTGTGCTAATTTAAAACCAATTTTGTCCCATTCTGTCTTGATATACAATTTTGTCTGTGCCTAAAACTTACTTTCTTTTTGTTTTCTTAACTTAAGTGTGTATTTTTTATTTGTAACCTATTAAACATCAATCAATAAAAAGTAACATTTGAATTTAAAAAAATTAAATTCTATTTTAAAAAAATGAAATAAATAAATAAAAATAAATAATATTGATTTATCAATGTAGCATATAAACTTAATTTTTTCAATAATATATAAAACAGATATTTTTCATTTATTAATAAAGTCTTATTAATATTGAAAGAACGTATACAAATCAAATTTTTTGCTTCTAATATAGGAAATATTCTACGTTCTTTATTATGCATACCTCAAATTTTATTCATGATAAAGTTTTTATTGTAATATTGAAGGTAATTTGTAAATGAGAAGAAAAGTGATAAAAAAGTTTGGATAATACTGCTGTATTTTCTCAATCTATTTCTGTTAAACATCCCATTTATATACAGTTATTTACCAGTATTAACTTGTAGATAATTATATATAAGTGATAAATTAAAAAGCAATAGCAAAGAGTAAATAAGAAAGTAGATAAGTAGAACAAAAAAGGTTTGGTTAATTATGACATGAAAATAAAATGAAGATTTAACGTAACATTAATTATTAGGTCACTACTTTTTTCCTTTTTTCTCTCAAACCAATTATTTAAAAAATGAGAAATAAATGCTTATTCATAAATTTATTGTTACAAATACTAAAAAAAGCTAAAGAAAATGCGTATTTAATACTATAGATGCTAAGATGTAATTATATCAAATTTACTTTCCATACTTATGTTTGGTTATATAATAGATAAATTAATATTTATTTAAATATAGTAAAATTAGGCATAAAAACAATTTTAATAAAAAAAATTTTCTCTACTTCAGGGAGTTAACCTCATCGGTCATTTTACGTCTTGCAACCCAATACAAAATAGCCTTCATATGACAGTTTTCAAGTTTAAGAGAATTGATAATACTTAGAATTTTTTTATCCTACGCCCGTCCTCGGCATCTCTGCCATTAATCAACGAGCAGCCCAATAAAACGATGAACAAGTATAAAAATAAGAATAACGTCCTATAGTAGCGTCAAAAGAGTTGTCTGTCATAAACTTCAAAACTTCAGGGCAGTTCTTTAGGGGAGCATCATCCATATCATCATGATTACACAATGGACAACGAGCAGAGTCCATTATACCTATTCGATGCAGATGTCTTGGTAGATAGTCCTGTCACGTTGTCACCCGGAAACAGACGACACCATCAGCTCGTGGTAATTATCCAGGGATTTTGTTGTTCCCATGAAGTACAGTTTTCAATTGTCTGTTCGTAGCCGCATCAGCATAAAGGGAAACTCTTTCATTCTTTATTTTACTGAGAATTACACTTTTGATGTTACGCAAAGGCAAAGGGGGATTTGGCTGGATCATAATTGAACCAGCTTTCGCATGTCTGTCTGCCTGCGCATTTCCCAAAACATCGCAGTGGCTCGGGATCCATTATACTCAGAAATGGACAAACGGTCAAATGTACGAAATTCATGGCTTCTCCTGTGGAACACAGGAACAGTCAGGAGAGTTAAGAATATATATGTATACGGTGTTGATGATCTTGAAAGTGATCGTGTCTATTTACAGTTCTAAAATTTACGAAAAAGATATGTCGCGTGAGGAACATTGACATACACTGTTATTCATGCTGCACTATCCAATTAGCACGTGCGTATTAAAGATACCACGGACGCGAGTCCCTTTTTAATAAAATGTGTTCCATGCAACATTATAATCTTTGTTTCATATTCTGAGCAACATTTCTTTGATTATCTTTGTAAATAAGATTATCATTTCACTTTCAAATAAAATATTAAACTACTTTGTAGAAATTTCTATGTTATTACACATATTTTCCAAACTATTAAATATAAAATTTGCGATTGTTAATACAGATCAACAAGTTTCCTTTATTTTAAGTATGATAATAAAATCATATATTTACGTGACTAAGAAATTCATAAAATAGGGAACAATTGCTAATTCGTTTCATTTTCTTTAATTCTTTGTAATAATTTCCTTTGTTTGCAATAAAAATATTTTATTATAATAAACACTGAACAAATACTTATTACTTGTTATTAACCACAATATGCAGCTTTATTTATTAGAAATTACATTTTATATTCAAACACATTTATTTTCTCATTTCCAATGGCCGCGCTTACAAAGACAACTGCGCCACAAATACAGAAAAAATAAGTAGACAAGTGAACACAAAAAAGCCTATAAATCGCTGAGGATATTTTGAGCATACCAGTAGCGATCGCACAAGGAAGGTTCGGATAGTGTTGGACAGTAACGAAGGTGGTGAACGTCCATCTCCTCTCGAAGATCGGAGAACCTGCAGATAGGTTTTTGGACTATGTTAGTTCTACATAGGTGCTTAAGAAGGCAGTTCTGCCCAGTGGCCAAACGAAACTCGGCAACCGCCCTGCGTCTAGGCCATTTAAGGATAAATTGAAGATTATTCCACCAGGTCCTGTTAGAGCGTCTCTCTGAGAATTGGTTTAACACGATGCTCTTCATCTTTTTCCCTTCATAACACATTCATTATTTCCATAAAATAATATGCCCACTCAATACATCAAACTATTTGCAGTTGACCATCCACATAACATGTATAGCTGAAATATAAAATGCATTGTGTAGAAGAATCAGCAAAAGTTTTTGGAACATATGTGATTCTTAATTAATACTTAAAAATTAATTAAGTCTTCAAATTTACGAAAGCTTTTTTTTAAATTTGAATATGTATCTTCAGTGATATTTTCATGACAAGATACCTGAAATAATTAAAATCTTAAAAAAATTGTTATTTTTAAATAAGGATCTTTTGTGAATTTTAAATTCAGAATATTTCTAACAATTATTGTTGTACTGCGCACTGAAATTCTCCTTATATTTTATAAAAAATATGGCATAGGTATCGTATTATCCACGATTTAAGATTCTGATTTTTTTTTTTTTGGCAATGAAGAAATGTTGCTAAGATGACGTATCGTGACGTGCGCGATGATGTAAATATTAGGGTTACCAAAATAGAATTTTCTGCATAATTCTTATATGTCTCCATATGTATGACGTAATAAAAATGAAGTTGACAGATACATAAGGAAATCCTCCAAAAAATCGCCAAACTCAGAATTTGGAATCATGGATTATACGGCATCTATGCCAAAAATATCTTTCATTTGGAGATGCTTAAATAATTTCGATGATTTTTATTTTCATATTGAACACATTTATCATCATAAAATGGAGTCGTGTTGATATATATTATCTTTCACTTATCAGTAAAATCAATATTGCTCAAATTGTTGCAAATATTGTGTTGAGTGCTAATAGTATATTTTATTTAACAGGATTCCGTATTTTTTGATAACATGCTTCTAAATTTAAATCAACATGTGGAATTTCTCATCTGAATATTATCTAAAATTAAATAAAAATTGCTATTCATCAAAGCTCAAATAAGTTACAAATAATGTCAACTGTGTCGTAGTGTAATACGACATAACCAAACCCTGAGAATTTTCTCAGGGTTTGTATAGGTGTGTGTATTTTTATTGCACTTTAAATTTTAGAGTTTCCTCTTTTCCTTTGAAACTGAGCGGGAATAATGTAAATAGAAGGTTGCAATAAAAATTGGCACAAGGAGACAAGTACAATAAAAGAGTAAATTTTTCTTTTGGAAGGGATGAGTGATCTGGAGGAAATTTCAAGCAAAGTATATTGTTTTATGATATGTATTATTTGTAAATCTGACCAGTCGGGAATGATGGGGAGAGATTTCTGACCTATCCCATAGAAGTATAGGAGTAACTACAGAACTTTGGAAAACCAATGGTGTAAAGAGGAGGACCTAAGACGAAAATTATGAAGAGTTAAAAACTGCATCCAAACACAGAGAAGACACACAGAAGCCCCAGAGAAGCCCGACAAAGAAAAGGAGTCTACAATTGAGGACTGGGTCCTTATCGAGCATAAGAAGCTAAAAGAAGTTGTAAGCGAAGTATAACTGCCCTGTCCAGTAGGAGCCCTGCCTCTACTTTCCAGAATGGAGCTGCAGATGTCCGACAAATAGATGAACAGAAAAGAGATGATAAAATCTGAGGTAAGATGCCAGAGAAAAGAGGGAAAACTCATGAGCAAGGAGCAACCCAAGCGAGATCCTGAGCCATTGACCGTTGGGGATATCACACTGCTACTTCTAAAAGGGGTGAGTCTGATCTCTCGTTCCTCGTTAGACTGGTCACACTCAGTTATGATATATTAATGGGTAATTGTCATAAAGCAAATAATAATGTTAGAATCTCAATTATTTAATCAAGAATGTTTTGATTGTAAATGTAAATTTCTCTTGTAATTAAGTTACTAAAATAAATTATTAAGTTTATTGTATTTTTGTTTTGAATTTATCTCTGTCATTCAATTATTTAATAACGAATCTGGGTTTCCTCGGAATTATTTTAAATTACCGAGTTTACCACAACAAACTGCATTAAAAAATCATGATTCTATATGAAATTGACTGTTGTATTTACTAAACAGAAATTTTTAAAAGAAATAATTGCAAATTATACAAATCGCTTTCAAAAATATATTTTTGTAAATAAAATAAAAACAAAGTATTAGGAGTTTATTATTAAAAAGTGACGTTATTCACATATCATATTGTTCTTTCTATTTTATGACGTTATTCATTAAGTTGGTTGGGGAAATTTTAGTTTTGAAAATTATTATAAATTTCAAAATTATTCTATTCATAGTTAAAGTTTATATATAAAATATTTATATATTTAATTTCTTTTGATTTGATATACTAGTGAAATTTTACTAAAATATGTTAGTTAAAAGGGAAAAATTTACAAGCTAATTAAAATTCAAGTCATTTAAAAAATCAATTCCACTTTAATGAAACATGGTTGGATTTATTTATGCGTATTTATTTATATGCCATCTTTTATTTATTTATAGAATAAGTCTTTTAATATTATTTGTTGATTCAAATTTTTTTAATAATTAAAAAAATTTAAAATGAAATATAGCATTCCATATTATTTCGTAAATATACTTCTTTTCCGAAAAATTTGTAAGAATATTTTAAATATATGTTAGAATTATTAAAGCTATTTTTTGATGAAAAATTGCAAAAAAATAAATGTGTAATCAAATGTATTTTATTAGAAAAAATTTTATATTTGTATCGTAAATATCTTAATTATTATATTTGATAATAGCAAAGCTATTTTATCTCTTTCAATAAATTACAAATCATGAGAGATTAAGGTACATAAACAAACTTATTAACGTTCAATTAAACATATAACTTATATATATTACATAAATAAATGATTAGTAACACCAAATCTTTAATTTCTATAACTATGCAGTTGTATTCCTGTAAAACTATAAAAAGAGTAAAAGTATATATTTTTTATTTATCTTTCAATATTATTTCGAGTATCATTTACATTATAAAATTTTTTTTAGAAAATTAGATTTATTTAATATTTATCTAATTTGCCCAAGAAATATTTTACAAGTTTTAATAATCACTGTATAAAATCAAACTTATTTACATAAAAATTAGAATGATTTGATTATCTAAATTGTTTCTTTTCATTTAACAAACATTTTCAATTAGTTTTACTTTTGATAAAACACACAAGAATAATTAGCATAGAGAAAAAAGGAGCGAATTTATACAAAGTTCTTTTCATAACAAAAGAACTAGTAAATAAGACTTCAAGCAAAAATACATATGATTATTTTTCCAAATTACTTTTCCTCATTAGTATTTCTAACGTCATTTTATGTCACCGTTGGTTAATAAAGAGAAATCCTTTATGAAAATGAATTTTGTTATGTATGGCATAAGTAAATGCAGAAACTTTTATGGTGAATAGATTCATAAAGATATTGAAACACATATCTGCAGGAAAATAGTTTATGAGATAAGTAAATAATATATATTATTCCATCTAAATATTGAATATTTTAAGAATAAGTTATTGATTGATTCTTTTATTTTACAGACATTGCACTGTCATGGATTGATTTTTAATGTACTAAGTATTATGAATAATCTTAATTTGAAAACTGTACGATTAAAATACAGGCTACAGAATTCCCACAGCAAAAATTAGTGCATCAAATTAATTTTAAGTACAACTTGAATAACATATATTTAACTTTAATACCATTTTTGAATAATGCAAATAGTTAAAAATAAACTTTTGTCTTTACAAATGAGATAAAACTACTAATACCTCTTACTTTTTAATTTTTAATACATTATTCATATCTTTAAAAAGCATTATCCTTTTTTATAATACTTTATTCATATTTCATGTTTGCAATAACACAATGGTCTTTGAATTATTTAAAATATAAATCAACGTTTAAAGCTTATTTTATATATCCCAGTTATTTTACGTTAATAATATTTAGCAATGTCAGTGTTAAATATAAGGTGCTTTATATTCCCACTAATATTTTCAGGGAGGAAACAGAATTAAATAGTTCAATATTTCTTTATAAAATGTTTACTGTTTCTTTTATCATACTTAATCATTTTTATTAGATAGTAAAATAAATATACAGAAAATACGAAGCTCACAAAAATAACTTAGTAACAACTTATTGAAAAATATAAAGAATTTTAAATTTGAGATTGAAATATATCAACATTTTAAAATAGAAAGAAATTATAAAAATTTAAATTAATAATGTAGAGGGTTTAGTTACTATAAGTGGATTTAAAGTAAATTTAATTGTAGTCTAAAATAGCATTGTGACAAGAAAATGAAATTTTAATATTTGTTTTGTACTTCAAATCTATTTAATCTTTTTAAATATGGAAAGTTTAAAAAGATATAAATGTTTTTTCGAAAAAATGAATGAAGTAAATGAATTTAAAATTTCAAAGAAAAAGTAGTTGATAGCAAACATAACAAGTTTTGGAAAATTATCACTGCTGAATATTAAAACAGAGAAATGTTTATTCACAAAAATTAAAAGAAAACAAGCTAACAAAATTAATATCAAATTTTTATTTAAAGATTGTTTGGTAATAATACCTTAACATGAATAACGCACATAAATTGTGATTACTTATCAAAATTTATAAAACTTTACAACGCTCATTTGTATGTAAATAAAATACTTTTTCAGATTTTTGCCAACGATAACGATATTCAAATATGTTACTTATAATATTAAATTCTTTTATTTTTTCTATTTCAGTGCAAATCTTACTTATAAATTTTGTTTTTGACATAAACTGACTTATTGATATATATTTTGGTATTCATCATTTTACTGATATGCAAAATTATTTTAATAAATAGAATAATTTGCTTTTCAATCTAATTTGACATTCGTATGCATATTTCAAAAATTCACAACTTGTACGTTAATATATTATTTAATTTTTTTCAAAATATCAAATTTAGAACTCTTTCGATATTATAATATTGTCTTGTAATGTACATCTCACCATACAGTTTCTCAACAGAAGTTCTTATAACTATTTTCCACATTATTTTATCAATAAATTAAACATAACATAAGAAATATTTCAATTGTTATAAAAAAAACAATTTCTTTTTTAATAAACAGAATGTAGTTAATTTTTTAAAGAATTATAAATGAAAATTTAGAAATTAGTATAGAAATTATATATAAATTACGATATAGGTATTTTAGTTACTGTTATTTCTTCTAGGATTTTATAAACATTTAAAGGAAAATATATAAATAATATGTAACACTGTAACAATATACAGATTGACCGTAAGAAATATAATTAGTTGGCATTATTTATTATTACAATAATGTAATATTATATATTTATATTGTATCCTATTATCTAGAGAGATATTTATTTATATTATTTTCGCGCAAAATTTGTTACAATAAAATCCAACTGGTAAATTATTCAAATATTCAGTATTTTATCACGTATTGCTTTGTGCTACGTTTCATACTGGTCAATATAATGTGTTTAATATTTTAAAATGGATACTAATGATTGTTAAAAATATGATGTATTTTATAAAATAATAAATATATTATATAATTTATTTTAATATATATATATATATATATATATATATATATATATATATATATATATATATATATATATATATATATATGTATATATATGTTATAGTATGTTAATAAGATAAATAGTATGTTAAATAAGATAAAATATTCAACATGATAATAAATTAAATTATTTAAAAATACATTAGAGAAATTTACAAATTAGTTTATAAATTTTTTCACTCATTTTTTGTTAGAATGAAATGCATTACATTTGAAATAACTAAGAATTCAGAATGTTAACTGTAACGTGTAATTCAATACATACTATAAAAAATCAGCACAACTTTTTGCATCCTTCTGTATTTTTTGAAGCATCATCAACACTTCACTAATTACACATTCAGAAAACTAAATCGAGATTCGATTCCTACAAAAAAGTAAGACAATCACTATTACACATAAAAAAAATTGGTATACAAGAGATTTTAGAAAAAAAAACGTGAGGATTTATTTCATTAAAGAAAGAAAAAAATAGAAACTACTTTCGTTCAAGAAACTATTCAAATATAATAAGCAACTGTTAATGAAGTGTTTCAGTCCATTTCTAAAGCGTTGCATAAATGAATACCAAAGAATAACAGAGTGAAAATTTCTTATGAGAAAAAAAACTGCAGATTTAACTGTTAATTACATTTATAGAAGACCTTCTGAGACATTCTTGGGATTGGCAAAGATATTTATAAGAAAACACGCATAACACCAAAGATATGTTATTCATTTTTTTAAGAAAAATGATTCTCCAGGTGCAAAAGGCACATCCATTATTTCAAACTTATTCGCATACTTTTTTTTCTAATTAAGGTTAAGATTTTTTATCTGCCACTAGAAGTCTATTTGTCAAAAACAGGCATTAACAGTTCTTTGTTTCTTCAAGAGAAAATTTTTAATGATTTTATAAGCTATCATTTTCTGATGTCTTTAGTGTTTATGAAGATCAAAGGACACAATTCTTTGTTTCGCTATTAGATATAAAATGTAAATAAGATTGAGGAAGGATATAAAAAAAATCTTTAAATCATCAAAGATTCCCAACCAAACAGTGTAATAAAAGTAATTAATTTATTTCTTGAACTAATTGATGGTTTCCTTTTGAAAACACTTTCCAATCATGCAATTAAAACATTTTTAAAACGTTTAATCATAACGTTATATCGAAGTAATAATTTCCTTAAAATTATAAATTATTTAAATAAAAATAAATATAAATAAATGTCAAATATATGTATATTCGTAAATATTGTGTGTGTGCATGTGTGCACATAATATTATTATTATCTTGACTGAGAAGTGTCACATAACTTTTAAGTTATTACATCAATCGGAGCATTTGGAATATTCCTGCATTATTTTGGAAAAATATTGAAACGTATTAAAAGTAATCATAGATTATTGTTTCATTTATAATTTTTATATGTTTAGTGGTTTTGTAATATATTATATGGGTATTTCAGATTAATACTGCTATATTTAATGTTTCAAAATATATGTAGTTTTCATGAAAAATAAAAATATGATTTGTGCTTTTATAATTCATTTATTAAATGGCATTTGTAAATGTCATATTTGACTGACAGATGTCATATAACTTTAAACTCATTATACTAATCAAATTGTTTTCATAAGATTGATGCTTGTTCTCATCATTTTTAGATAATATTCTCTTCCACAATCATGACGCTATCTGTCATGGGATATCCAATAATGTAAACGACAAATGATGTGTTAATTATAATTTCATGTTCAAAGAAACTAAACATACATGAATTAATTCAATCTTTCACTGGATTTTATATTTCTGAAAGGTTCAATTTCAGAAATTCTTTATGCACGAATTATTGAAAAACTATATCTTTTCTTATTAATATTTATGTATATGCGAATCATATTAATGTGGTAATTGAAATTAAACAAAAGAAAATTATATACATATAATACATAATGTTACTATAATTTTAATAAATTTGATAATTTATAAGAATAATTATTTTACTCACATTTGTGTTTTTCCTAAAATATACAGCGTAGTCTTTAATAACTCATAGTGGACATAAACAGTTTTATAACAGCCACTTTTATAAATAGTGAGGACATTCTTATATCTCAAGGGTGAAAACTTAGAAAATTCATAAGCGCATGATCCAACATGCATACCAAATGAAGAAGCACAAAATCCATCTTCCTTTTTTCAACAGTGTTTGGAATATAAATGATGTTTTGAGACGCATTACCTTGTAGCTTTCTTTCTTGATAAACAAAGACAAACTATCAATTGAATATTTAAAATTACATTTGTGCCCCTTTCTTGAATATTAGTGAAAAGCTTATCATTTGCTAGCAATAAAAGTGCAAATATTAAACGAAATATTTATGCTAAGGAATACTTAGCTTTTATCAATTATTAGTGAATTGAATTCGCTGAAAATATTATAAGTAGATTTTAATCATATGAAGAGAATTTGATAAAGATTGTTAAAATCAAATTACTTGTTCTCCTAATTTTCCTTCAACATTAATTTTCTCACACTAATGAAGGTTAATGATTAAATTATAGTACAAAAAATTAAATAATAATGTTTTTATTCAAATTATGGAATTTCGAAAAGTTTCAGATAATTTAACCACTGAGTTATGAATTTTGGAATTGATTTTTCTATTTTGTATCATACATCCAAGAAAATTTTAGCATATCTTAAATATTTTAATATTCTTAATTTAACAAAAAAAACAGTAAATTTATTTATGGTAATATATTGTTATCATAAATTAATTTGATATCTTATTTAATATTAAAATTCCTAAGGTGTAGTAATTCATGAAATTTAAGTAGAGTTAAAAATCATCAATTATAGGAATATCTCATTGGAGATTTATGATTATCATAAATAACTGAAAATAAATTACTTAAGTTTAAATATAGTATATGGCTGTTTACACTAATCCAAAATTTAAAAAAAATTATTATATTTATTCATTAAAATATTTAAGTAGCTAAAACACTGATATTTAATTTTAGATTATAGGGGTGATATTAATGTTTTTAAATAAAGTTTTTCTTTTAAATAGTAATGAACTTTTTCCATACACACACAAAAAAACCTTATAACTTTACAGATTACCTCACAGATTCATAAGTTTACATTCAACATTCCTATTTAGTCAATAAATATTTTTTATTAAACGCTGTTAAATGAAACGCATTCATAATTCAAACTGATTTTTTATTTAAAAATAATAAAAAATAGGGCATTTTCAATATATAAAAATAAGAAAAATTATTACCATATCCGTGTGCAGAACAGAGCACTGTGAATATAATTACAGATATCAATACATTTGTAATTAGAATGGATTCATATTTTACTGTAACGAAAACATACAAAAGTTAAACAGTACACAAACTTTTTATTTATTTTGTGTTAACTTTGAAGAAATTAATATAACCCTTTATAAAACAATGTATCTTATTCTGAACTAGAAATGAAACAAAAGAGTTTTATGCTAGAAATTATTTTAATTACATTTATAAAATTTTCTTACAGTAAAATTATGAAAGTAATTAATAGAGAATTAAAGTTCAAAACTTCTAGGACCACTTCAAAATGTGAAAGAATTTAAACTAATTTTTTTACAAATGACGAGTTTTTCATTTCTTTAATAAGAATTTTAGAACAAGAAATTTATTTCTAAAATTTATAACATTTTTAAAATTAAAATTTATAGTATTTCTGCAATTTTAAAAATATATGAGAAGATATTTTGCAAAAAAAATATTTCCTCAAAATCAATATCTGTGCTTTCTTAATTTAATAATAAGAAGATTGAGTATTTGCTCAAAATGACATTAGTATTTCCCGCATTTGTTGCTTTCTTTATATAATATTAGGTTTCTTTACTTTATTTCTCAGTTCTTCCCAATTTAAATTTGTTTCGTAACTTATTATTTCCTTTCAATTATTTATAATAATGTAGTTTGTTAAGGAAAATATAATTTGTCTTCAATTTTCCGCTTCAAAGAATAGAGTGCATCTAATACATTTCCATATTTTGCGATTTTTTAAGTAAATACCGCAATTTTAATAAGTTAGCTTTTCAAACATTGCTGATTATATTTGAATACTATAGAATAATTGTGCATCCCAATCTATAATCCTTACAATTATAATCCTATCTTAATAAATCCTTTTACATCATTCAATTAGAGAAATTGATTCGGTTTTGTTTTTAGAAATTGGTTGGATTGAATGCCTTAATATAAAAAAATTAACATTTCGGTCTTCAATATTTAACACTAACTTTATTTTAATGTGACAAATGCTTTCCTTAATAACATTACAATGTTATGAATTGTAACATTAAAAACATTAAACAGATATTGAGTTTCCTATTTTTATTTCCATTAAGTATATTTAATAAATTACATTTATAAAAGTCAATCCTGTAAACATTATGATCTTATTTAAGTTTAAATCTTTGTTAAACTTCACGCAATCGAAAATGAAAAACCTTAAGTTTATTTATTATTATTATTATTCATGAATTATTTATTTCAAATATTTTTAATAATGTAGTGTATAAAAATTAAAGCTCTTAAATATATTTTTACGCATTTTAGAGAACTCCAATTAAAATTTTCCATTAAAAAAATTCTGATAGCAGTTATCTTTCAAGTCTGTTACAAGACGACAAAAAATGGGCCTTTTTCAATATTTTAAAATTTTATTTAATCTTACTCAACAAATAACTTATTTTAGTTAATTTTTTTTCTTTTTTTAATACCTTGACAAATCGGGATTAATTTTTGGTATCTTTAGGATAGCAATTCATTCCAAAAAATAAATAAATATTAAATTTAATAATTTCATTTTTTCTTTCTTAAGTACAAGATAACTCTCTTCAGAGAAATGAATAAGCTTATATTATACCAGAATCTAGCGTGAGTTAAATGTTTCTTGCTTTCATTGTTTAATCCTCTAAATATTTCAAAATTCTACCTTATTTCAGTGTAAGTTGTAATTTTTATTACTCCAGTATATTTCCTGATTTATTAATTAAAAATTAAATATAATATTTGAAAAATATCTTAAATCTTCTTTTATTACTTATTTCTTCAAATAAATTTATCACATTTCTCTACATGTTGAAGAAAAAGGAAATTTTCAATTTCCATACTGAAATACTTTCAAATAAAATTATGAATATATTTTAAGAAAAGTTGGATTCCATTTTCATTTCTAATTACATAATCTCATGCAATTACTTTTCTTTAAAAATCATTCAGCATTATCATCACTATTTTCGTGGTGACATGAATTAATAAAAATTAACTGTTTCATCAATACGTTGTTGTGAGAAATTATAGAAATGATTGCATTTAATGATGAATAGAAAAACCATGAAATACACCTTTAGTTTAACTCCATTCATCCGCATCAGAAATAACTTTTAATATAAATTTTTCCATAGAAACGTAAAATATATTTTTAAGTTAAATTTCTATTTTGATTTCGCACCAATTTCTGGATGAGAATATATAATTTGATTTATTAAACTGCTTTTATATTAACGCTTACGGAGAACAGAGTCAAACTTCCACGACTTCTTTAACACAGATTCAAATTGTAGATTTTTTATTTAAATACTCACTTATATAAGATCTTTTTCAATGACGAAAAGATTTATAGAATAACATTTTCAGTGACATTAGTAAACTTATTACATAATTTATGACTTATAACATTAATTGATTCTTGCATAAGTTTTTCTTATTAGTTTAATGCGATATTTTTTATTTAATAAACGTAAATTATTTGAAAACTTTCATAACTCTTCAATTAAAATGCTTTATTTTTAATTTAATATGCGTAAATTTTCTAATTCATTTTCTTTTATATTTAATTTAAAACTGATAAATATGTCAAAAAGTGCTAGTCAAGTTTTTGTTGAAATATATGTAATGAATTAATACAAAATACTTGATTTTGCTCTTACAATTTTTAAAGTCTTTTTACTGACTTCATAACATATAGTAATATTCATAAAAATATCAGTAATTTCTTTTTATTTTAATTGATACAATGTGAATTTATCATATTGCACATTAATTTGTCACATTTCTGATTGTGGCATGTACATCAGAGATGAAGTTCATTTATCAGAAAAAACAAATAGTTACATATAACCTCAACACGCGATATTTTTATTTTTCTAAAAAAATAAGTTGACTCGATAGATATAAGTCGATAAAAATAAGTTGACTCTATAAATTTTCACAAAATCCAAATAAGTTTCTCTACAACGTAACATTAACGTATTACATTGTATATTTGGATTATATGTTATGATAATTTGATTTTATGATAAATTTTATCTCAGGCACATTTTAGGCAATTTATTTAATTATTAAGGGAATATATTATATTTCAAATTTTGGATAAATCAATTAATTGAATAATGGGATAAAGTAATGCAACCTAAATCGCGATGAATATTTTCTTCATGTAAATGAAATTTTTAATATGTTTTTGTGACTCTTAAGAGAAATTTCCATTTTAGTTGAAAGTTTTGATGGTGTACGCTTTCCATCATAAACTGCTCTAATTCTCTTTTTATGTATATTTTTATAGACAGCTTCATTATAAATGTTACGTAATGCGTAATTTATCTCAGTAATTTCCTTTTCCTAATTCATTTTTGAGTTAAGAGTATTGCTTTATTTGATACTATAACATCAAAAGTCAATAAAAATAAATGTTTTCATTTAAATTTTACTAATTATGTAAAATAAATGTTTTGTCTGTTAATCTATTTAAATATATTATAAAATATAAAGAAGAATGTAGTAATAGGAAACTCCTTTACTTTAGATATATAAAATTAAGGTAACCACTAATATTTCAATAAAGTTTTATACAACAACTGTAATGTTAATAACACGATATGGAGTACTTTTATATTAAACGCAAATTTGGATAATAACATACCATTTTGTTGACAAGACGTACATATGCCATTTCTAAAAATATTATAAAAATAATAGATGGATTAATTTAAATTTATTTAGAGAAATTTGAGTATTTGCTACACCTAATTTATTTTCTTTCTTAAGTTTTTTGCAATTTTTTATTACAATGTCTTATTACATTTATTGAATATAGGACATATTGCATAAATAAAATATAAAATTTATGATTAATTTTTAAGGAAGTACAAATTTTAAAAGTTAGTTATAACTAAAAAGGTTTAGATTTTCAGGTATATATAAAAATTAATGAAAAAATTATTAAATCCAAAATCATAAAAGTTTGTATAACAAATTCAGAAAAAAATGAAATTTATTTATGATAGAAAGCTTTATTTTATAAGAATATTTTAAAAATGAAATTTTTTAAGTGATTTTTAGAAAACTAGAATAATTAATGTTGTTTTGTATGCTTTTCTTTATTGATTAATTAACTAAATTAAGTTAAAATTTTTATTTTGATCTAAGGAATTACTTTGTGCATATATCAAATTTTGATTTCCTTATTTTAAAATAGTAGGCTTTACAAAAAAGCTTTTAACATATAGAGAAATTACAATATGATATAATGATTATTTGCAAAATGATTTAGTATATTAATATCCTGTGTTCAAATTGTTTAAACGTATTATATGCATTTTATAAATAAGTATTTTGTCACAGTTAGTGCTTTAATCATGTAAGATTTTCAATTTCATTTTAACCTTTTTTCTTCTCTGTATTTTGGTAAAACACTTCATAATTATCTTAAACAAACACGAGGGGTTGTATTTTATGTTTACTAGTTACAGTTTCCATTAATCTGAAAAAGCTGAAGCTCCAAAACAATATGTTATACTTTAGGAATTTTTTATTTATTAATATTAGCTATTGCAATTGTCAAACAAAAGTAAGTCTATTGAAAATATGTTTTTTTGGCTCATCCTCCGAAAGTCTGATGAAGTCAGACAAGGTCCATCAGATCATTAATCCTGAGGATATCGAGGACCGAAATGAGAGAGGAGTAAATGTCTTTGGAGAATCCCAAACAGTCCAGGATGGGTTCAAAAGAATTCTGCTCTGTTTTACATTTAGAGCTGCCCTCAAAGATTTCCTTGCCTTTGTGATATGAGAGACACTTGTGTGGCTGGTTGCTAATCTGGAAATAACGGTATTAAGAGGCTCTATCTTAAGATAGAGCCTCTTAATACCGTTCTTAATACCGAATTTTTAAGAGAATAGAGGACGTATAAAGAGTCACGCCCTTTGCTTGAGTACCAGTGATGGCAGGGAGGAATCTTCCATCTCTTTACAATCTCAGATTTAACAATAGACTGATGATCTAAAAAGGGGAGTGTTGAAGAGGGAGGATTATCATGGCAACAGCTCTCCCTGGCCAATCAATCCGCTTGTTCATTGCGGTACATGAGAAGGAATCCAATGAAAATAGACGAAATGGAACTCCGAAATGAGTTTAAGTTTGAGAAACACAGATTTACTGGTTTAATCACCAATTTCAAACCAGTTGTGAAGATGTTGAAGTATTCTTCTACTGTCCTAGAGGATTAATAGATCTCCAAAATCAGATTGAAAATATTGAAGTATGTATTTATTCTAAATATTATTTTATTTTATTTATGATGATCAAAATTTATTAAACATTTTTAAGAGAATGGAGGAAGATTCAAGCTGTGTTTATTTTGAATTTTATTTCTCTGATGCACTGATTTATTTTTATTGCATCAAATAAATTCAGTAAGATATAATTTGATTTATCCTTAATTTGATCTTATAATTATTAATTTATTCAGTTCAAATAAAAAACACTGCTTTTACTTTTGATTACAATTTTAAAAAAATTTTGTATAGTAATATTTCTCATTTGATTTTATTTTTGAAATAAATTCAGGTTTTTAGATAAGTTTTAAAGTAGGTTAAATATAACTATTAAAATGTTTTTTTTCTAAAATTTAAAACTTAGTAAATTAAAAATATCATTAATATCTACAAGGCTATAGACCAACTTTAAATAAAATTTCCGAAACTTCGTAGCATTAAATTAACGAAAATATTCCTTTTGAGTAAGGGGAAGAAAATTTTTGAACATACATCAAAGAAGTAAAAGAGAATATAAGTATAAGATGATTATCGCGAAATAGCGTTAATATAAAAATCAAGTACTTCTGACAGATACATAAATGTTATATTAAATTCATTATGACTGTTAAAAACTGAGTTATAAGCCTCTTTGTGTCACTCGTATAATTTTAATATCCTATTTAAAATATAGATTTGAAATTTTAGGGACAGACATGTTTTAACCTTTACCTGAGACTAATCAAAAACCTGAAACTGAGTTAAATCAATTTTCAACCCAGCATTAGTTTCAGATTGGAAAGAAAAAAGGGACACGCCGATTTTCCTTATATTGTAAACTTTATATAATTCACTGCCTAAAAATCAAAATACGAGATTTGATTCAATCAATTAGGTAAATATAACCATGTTTTATTACATCATTTAATACACTGGGTTAAGATAATGAAATTTTACTACGTAAGTACATAGTGTCTGCGTGTGATGGAATTCAAAATTTTATGTCATCAGCTATAATTTCAAAATTCCACTTTTATAATTTTAATATCAATCACATGAAAACATTCTTTCTATTCTTAAATTTGATTTTTGATGCCTGATTTTATTTTCAAAACCAGATATTATGATATCAAGGGTACTAACAATAATAGAAGAGCACAATAATAATAACATGGCAATGACTCATTGATTCCTTCTACAAAATCTGAAAAGCAAAATGAACAAAAACAGATTTATTTTACAATATATATTTAAAATTAATCAATAAGATTTTTCATTGAAAGATGTGCTATAGATGGATAAATAAATATTTTTCAATTAACAATTTAATGATCGGATTATTAGAAGATAGCTTATAATATTTTACTTCAAATACACGAGTAACATTAATATATCTTACAAACTTACCACAAAATGACCTCATTTAATTTGTGTGAGTTTTCTGGAGAATGTGTAGTGTATATTAATAAGCACACGCGCAATTTAGTGCATTATAAAAATGTTTCTTTTACATTCACCATGCAATTTACCATAAAAAACAAATGCATTTTTATTGAAAATTCATGGGACTCCTTGAAATTCATTTGCACCATCTTTTACTAGAATAAAGTTACGAATTTCACTTAGGTGCAACCATTACCAGTGACATATGGAGGTAATTAAAACGTATAAATTTTAACTCCCACAACAGTATCAAATGCAAGGTAAGCACACCCACACAATTACTACTTTGTGACACCCAGTTATTTGTACTCACATAATACTCTCTCATTAACGGCTACAGGCAGGAAAAGTGCTCTAGCAAAGGTAATATAATTCTTTACTAGAAAATCCGCAATGCTTTTTAATTAGAAGGGAAAAGTGAAGGTTTTATGAGTCAGCATACACATAGTGAAGGTTTCCCTTTTACTTGCTTTGCGAGAAAAAGTGAGAGTATTCTGAAGTACATGCATGCTTACTTTGGAAAATTCCTTAGAAATTAGGCTAAGCATATGTTTGTAATAGTTATGAATGTTCTATTACACACTTATTTTATAAGTTACAGGAAAAGTTTTAAATTTTATGTGCTCTTAAGTATAATGTATTATGTAATTACTTTAAAATATATGCCTTGCAATAAAAAAGTAAATGATTATTTTATTAGTTTTGTATGTTTATTATAATTTAGAATCACTTTAAAAAAAGAATAACAAACTAGCGAAATTAAAGATAATTGAAATGTATAATTGTTTCTAAATTTTATAAATTATTAGAATTAAAACTTATTTAGAAGGGATTCAAGAATTTTAGTGTGAAATAATGGAAAAGAAAAATCAAATGAAAACCTAAATTGAATATTAAATTAGACTGCAATTTCTTATTTCTAATTTTCCAGTTTTTATAAATCTTTATTTTTTTGTTCTGAAAATCCAATTATATCAAATTTGTAAACTTTTATTCAAACCTTTGAACATTTTTGCACTTGTTTATCAATATTAAAAGAAAAAACTACTTCCTCCAAAATAAAATACGAAACAGGAATAGAACTGACAACATGTTAATTAATCATGTGTCCACTCTTTTTAATTATATTTTGATCGATTTCCTTACAATGGTTAAATGTCATAATGACAGAAGTTAAAATGTTTCAAAACTCAATTTACAGTAGTGACGATGTTATCCTTATCATTGAGTATTTTCTCTCTTAAGGAAATATATAGTTATTATAGTTAGCCAAATTATAGTTAATTTCGTTAATGTATATCAGTTATCTAAATGTTGTATCATAAAGCAAACATCTTATGAAGAATTGAAATAGAGGCATATATTTCAAAATCATCCAAACCAAAGAATTTATGCCTAATTCAATGAAACCGTTTATATTTTATCTTAATTTCTGATAATCATAATCAGTTGAAAACGATATAAGCATATATTGGTTATCAATATACGTTTCAGCATTTAAAATTGTTTATTGTTCCACACTTGCTGTCAATTGTATTCAAACATTTGAAAATTTAAAATGCATAAACATGAAACAGTGCTTTACTTATCTGGATTTCATAATTCAATTCTAATGCACAATTCACAATTAGTAATAATTGAGAAACCTGTTTCCTTATTTAACGCTCACGATAAATGTGATTTCCATGCCATTTTCTCTTAAAATCAATTTGACTTTAAATAAAATGATGAGAAAATTAACAACTAAATACTTGTTTAAGGTTTTAAGATTATAACATTCTAGAATGACTTCATGCGTAGTAAATCGTATTCATGAGTTTTATAGGAGAAAACAAGGTATTATTTTTGAATTCATATTCTGAATGGTAGAAAGTGCTCGGAAAATGACTAGAACTTGCTGCTATACTATTTCAAATGCTCTTACTACAGAAGCAAACATTGAGCAGCAACCTCTTTTTGATCAACTTTGCTTTGAATGAAATTTGGTTATTTTTCTTTGTAGAACTGGGTTCTAGCACTACTTACGCCTAGAAATGGTGAGCTCATTACAGCATATAAATATACACTACTGGCCATTAAAATGGCTACACCAGGAAAGCGGCACACCACACAAGTGAAATTTGCATGACAGGTAGAACTTGCTGTGATATGCAAATGATTAGATTTTCAGCGCATTCATACAAAGCAAGCGACAATAGAGACATCTACAATGTGTATAAAACCAGATATTTGACAGCAGTTTTCTCATACTCAATTCCAATTTCAACGTTGTTTTCGGCAAAGAAAGTTGTTGCAATGCCTCGTGTAAGAAGAAGAAATGCCTATCAGCACGTGTCTGACTTTGATCTAGGAAGGATTATAGCCTACGGGGATTGCGGTTTATCGTACCACAATATTGCTGCTCGCGTCGGTCGAGACCCCGTGACTGTTAACAGAATATGGAATCGATGGGTTCAGGACAATCGTACGGAACGTCATGCGTACGGATATCAGCGGTCCCCCATCACTTACAGCAGAGAAGACAGACATCTTATCCTCATGGTCACAAGGGTTCGTACAGCCACGTCACGAACCCTGAGTCGAGAAATGGAGTCATTTGCAAGGCAACAAAATTCTCCTCGAACAGTTCGACGACGTTTGCAGCAGCATGGATTGTCTGCACGGCGACCATGGCTTCGGGTACCATTGACGCTGCGTCACAGACGGGAGCGCCTTCAATGGTGTGATCAGCGACGAACCTGGACGCGGGAATGGCATCACGTCATCTTTACAAATGAATCTCGGTTCTGTATACAGGACTATGATGGCCGCATCCGTGTTTGGAGGCATCGTGGAGAACGCGCATTGCCAGCTTGCATTGGACATCGCCATACTGGCCCATCTGCTGGAGTGATGGTATGGGGTGCCATTGGATACACGTCTCAATCACCTCTTGTTCGCATTACTGGCACTTTGAACATCAACCGTTACATTTCCGGTGTGTTAAGGCCCGTGGCTCTGCCCTATCTTCGAGGCCTCCCTAATGCTTTGTTTCAACAGGATAATGCACGCCGCATGTTGCCCGTATTGTTCTGAACTTCCTTGGTACAGAACAGTTTCGACTGTTACCCTGGCCAGCACGTTCTCCTGATCTGTCACCAATTGAGAACGTGTGGTCAATGGTTGCCAAGCGATTGGCACGCCATCACTCACCATCCACTACTGTCGATGAACTGTGGCATAGTGTTGAAGCTGCATGGACTGAGATCCCCGTACATGCCATACAATCTCTGTTTGACTCCATGCCTAGGCGGATAAATACTGTTATTGCAGCCAGAGGTGGCTGCTCTGGGTACTGATTTCTCAAGATCTATGAATCCTAATTTTCTGTAAATCTAATCACTTGTTCCTTCCACTATAAAGTATGTGTCCAATAAATATCGTTCTGTTATTTGCATTCCTTCTTGGTGTAGCAATTTTAATGGCCAGTAGTGTACTAACAAGATTATCGCAATGATGGCAATGCGCAGTCATTAAATAGAAAGATATAAACATTTAGGATATCTTTAATTAATCAAATACTAAATTTGTATCCTCACAAAATTCACTGATATTTAGGATTTGATTTCACTGTTAAGTCGATATCACTTTTAATCCTATCAGAATCCAGAGTTTAAAATGGATTACGAATCTTTATCAGTACCAACACCATAAAGTTACCCATTTTGAAGCTAGATTGGCACAGATATTATGGATAAAACTTAACTCTAATTTGGTAAGGAAGATATATTTCATGTAATTTTCAAAAACAAAATTCTTTTCATTTTTATAGCCAAAATATTTTATAATCAGAAAACCGGTGCATAATTATTACTTGCTATTATATGCTAGGTAATGCGTTTGTGATTAAGTACCTCTGGATACATCCACAAAGAAAAAATAAACTCAATATCCATTAGCAGTTGTATCATTTGACATGCTGTATTCGCCTATGAAAGACATTAAGCAAAAACATTCTGCAACTGAGTAAGATGAAAATAAGAGGATTGTTTTCGTAAAGAATGTCTAAAGTAGTCAAAATACCACGAAATGTTTTGATTTAAAATAATGGTGGTTCTTAAGAAAAAAAATGCTTTCAATAAGTAAAAAGTGTTGGATATTTTTTCATGCAATAAAACATACAAAAATCATGAAAAATACTGTCAGAATTCACTCTAAATTTAAGCTAAACATTAAACATTCAACTTTAAACTTTGAGTAATGCTTTCAAATGATAACTAGTTTATTTTGTTTTTTACTAAAATTTTAAAAAAATTTATATTGTTTCCTTTTGTTGGTACTCTTTCTTTTTATTTATTTATTTATTTTTTTTTTGAATTTTTTAATTAACAACAGGTATTTTAGAATTTATATGTTTTGCCAATTTTCAGATTATTTCGTCTATTTTCAGAATATTTATTTACTTCAACTGATGAAAACGTTCATTTCTTCAATGCGACAAATCATCAATGAAATCGGTTCAAACTTTCTCGACAAGCGAAATTTCAGAAATTGGGCTGTTCAAATGAAACAAAACCAACTACAGAACAAGAGAGCACAACCTTTTAAAGAGTGTTTCATCTTTCTTTTGAACAAAGAGAAGACAAGACTGTTTTTCCCTTTTCTGTGTTCTTATGTATAAAAAACGAATTTGAACGGCACCACGGTTCTTTCCCGTCAAATACTTGATATCTATGCGTATTCAACGGTTATTCCCCAATGTCTGGAATGGTTGCATGCGTTCTTCAGTTGTTCAAAAATGAATCAAGTTCTCAGGATTTATATAAAAATGTACCAAATAAAAATTATCAAAAATATCTGGTTGTTAAAAGTAAAAATAAAGGAAAAGACAACTGGTTGTCAGTATCAAAAGTTCACAAAAAAGAAGTTTTTAAAATGTTATTTCTTAAATTTTATTTAAATTTAACATTATGGCTACAGTGCAGTGTAGGGACAAGAAACTAGTTCATAAAAATGTGAGTATTCGTAAATTAGATTCTTAATTAGATTCGTAATTCGTAAATTAATTCTTAAAATCGAGAGTCTATTGTATGTCAAAGGTATCATGAAAAATAAGATTTCAAATGACAGTTTTTTTTATTTTAAATACACCAAAAATAATAAAGGAAGGTATATAAAATGAAGTTACGCATTGTCATTAAATTATTTTTAATCAGAATTAGTTTCTGATTAAAAATGATGTTTCAAGAAATGTGAAGCTATCAAACGTCTATTTAGTAATTATAATGATATTTAATATTTTTTTAATTGAAACAAGATTTTAATTGAACAATAAAAATTTTATTTGTGCAAAATATTTGTATTTAAAATTTTAACAGTGGGATATTATCAAAATCTTATTTAACCTTAATTTTAAAGCTAATTAAGAATAGCTTTAAAATCAGTTATGAATTTCAAAAAATTTTAAACCAAACAAAATACCACACAATTCTCTCATTACGAAAAGAATGATCATGAAATTATTCGATAACGTTAAAATCTTATATCCTAATATCAAGACAATTATTTCTATAAATATTAAAATTATCGTAATTTGTGTGTAAATAAATTTGAAATTACTTGTATGATCAAAAATTTAATTAAGATAATTATATTTTTAATATATTATAGCAAAGATGTGCTGCGTGTTTACTTTATTTGTAGATTAATGCAAATTGGTATTGGGAAGGTTGAAATAAGTTATAAAAGAAAACTAAATGAAGTATTAACTCTTAAAACATATATAAAATTCTCGTTTATTAAAATCAGAAGTATCAGCACATGGAAATCAAATTAGCCTAAGATCAATATTTATACTTTATGCACAGTTTTGCACACACTGTAATTAAATATTTCATGATTAAATAATGGCTTAAAAATTAATAGATAAATTTCAAGGATATTTTAAATTAATAATGACAAAATCTAAATGCTAGAAAAATTATCATGTTCAGCCTCTTACACAAAAAAATTAGTATAAACGATTAAAATAAACTAATTAAAGCATAAAATTTATAATTTCCATTTGATAATTGCATTAGCATATAAATTATTCATCTTTGATACGTCATTGTGGTGTGAAATAAAGCTTTTGTTAAGTATATTTGTATGTTATTCGGGTCCGTAAAAAGGCAATATTACACATTTTTTCTATTTGTTTCAAGCTAATTTTAATGAATTAAAACTTGATAAAATAGAGTGATTTTGGTAATCATAATTTTCTTTATATTTGTGCATGTAAAAAAGAAATTAGAGATAGGATTTTCTGAAACAATTTTGAGTACTATTATTAGAAAGAATCTTCTCATGGAAATATATTTCCTTTTTCTTAAGAAAATCTAATTAAGATTAAGATAATTTATCTTATAATATTGCATCATTCTATATAATACAACAAATTAAAAATTAAAGTCAATGTATGATCACTTTTAATAATTTCTTAAAATATGAAAGAAAAAGTTTAACAGTATCTATTTAGTCATTTATTGAAGAAACTTTTGTTCTTCTTAACCATTTATATTATCAAAAGTTTTATCTCATCCATTACATTACTCGAAAACCATTTTTCTTTTCATTTTTGAATTCCGAAATGAGTGCAGTTCAAAATCACAAACAAACGACGCTCTCGAATTTAAAAATAAAGAATAATAACAGCAAAGATTCTGTTACAAAAGGAGAGGTAAGTCAGCACAAAAGCGATTCCATTAGCCGGTCCATTAAGAAATTTGCTAATGGAGTATTTACGTCAAAAAGCAGATTCGATCTGATTCGCATTGCCTCAGAACTATACAACTAATTAGTATGATGCCTCCATTTGAGAAGGCCAATTACAAGAAGTAGAAATTTCTTATGCATTGTTATCATCAGTGCTTTAATATAATTTATTCAGAATATATTTCAGATGCGGACTGAATAATGCCAAGCGTTTCTAGAAGTTTTGTGATGCTTTGTTTTTATAAAACCCTAAGGCCTTTCATCTTGATGGTTAAAGGCATTGATGTACTTTTTTCATATTTTTCAAGCTTGCATTATCATTCATCATATTTATTATTTGCTAATACAATAAACATTTAAAGTTGTACTTTTAGTTTTGTTGGTTTTAATATGGATGTAATTTTTTTACCTAAGGCAATCATTATTACTATACCATTAAAGGTTATATAAGATTAAAATTAGATGATACACTGAGATATTTTTCGGAAATTCAACATTTTTATACTTCCTAACATTAAATATCGCTATTTAAAACTGCTTATAGAAAATAACTATTTTCCTTCTTTATTGAATTGATTTTATGCATATTTTGAATAATCATAATTACTTTCACCTAAAAATTATTTTTAAAGATAAAAAAAATTATTTTATTATTTTACACAAAAACTATCAATAATTCATTTTGTTGAAGAAATGTATAATTCTCACCATTAAAATTATCTATCAATCATGTCACGATTTGTCAATCTCTCGAAAATGAGCAAGACAAAATGCACTAAAATGCAGTATTATTACAAAAACTTCTAATTACTTTGTAAAATATAAGGAAAAGAGAATTATTATATATTTATTTTTATAAATATCCTTTTAAAAATTATATACGTATTTCCTTAAGATTTTTATACTTCAGAGTTAATAAAGGTAAAAATGCAATGAAATAGCGTATTACTTTTCCTACTGTCAAAAAATCACTTTCAAAAACTATGCATCTTGAAGTACCATTTTCTTTTTGCTAGTTTTGTAGGCATGCAAAAGAATAATAGGATATTTAGAAAGCATCTTTAAAAACCTGCACTTTTATATTAAAGTGGTATGGCAAAAAAGTTTTCAGAACTAACATATCATTTGAACTATGCCTAATTAGATCAAAATTATGGATGAGTAGAGGTTTACATTGTGAACTGATGACAAAGATGACCTAACAAAGCTTCCCACACTTCGAATTGAAATTTCGTAGCCTGGGCATGGATCTTATTATAACAAATACCAACCAAATTCGTAAAATTTTGTGTAGCGTGATATCAAGATGAAGTTATTATTTCCCATGGTAGAGTTGCATCTTGAAGTAAGTAGCCCTACCTTTATTTTAAATAACAATAATGTGCACCTTAATAGAACTTGTGTAATCTTATAACTATCTATAGCTTTAAAAATATTATGACTACGGAATAATTAACATAATCGTCTGATACCAAAGCCATTTATTAAGGTGAGGGTTATTTATTTGTTGCACAGCTTACGTAGCTTTACTCCTCTGGCAATTCTCATACATCGATTGCTCTATCATGTGATGGTTTACTACCCAATAGAAAATTTTGTAAATTCTGTTCTTTTTGTTTACCGATGAGTGATGTTAAAATACGTAAATAATGTTATTTTCTTACTTATTTTTAATATTAATATTTTTTAAACCAAAATGACACTATTGTATAATTTATGAAAATGCCAAATTGTTTGTATGATTATGTATTAAAATTTATTTCATAAATAAACAGATATTAGCTGCTTTTCTATTCTGTTTCACGCAAATCAAAACATTATATATCGATTTTTTCAGATTTACATCTCCTTGTTAACTTTATAAAGTTTCAAATTATTGATTATTAATTTTTAATTTTCTATGAATAATATCATAGTTTTATAAAAATATTTTTCAAACATTAAAATTATATATAATTAAAATATTATCCCAATATTTTATTCAAATTCTATTCTAATTAAAGAAAAAATTATTAACAGAAATTAACAATATAACAAAGATGTGAAATTTTATTAATTATTACATATTTTTTTTAATTTTTTCTGATTGCAGATTTATATATATATATATATATATATATATATATATATATATATATATATATATATATATATATATATATATATATATATATATATATATATATATATATATATATATATATATATATATATATATATATATATATATATATATATATATATATATATATATATATATATATATATATATATATATATATATATATATATATATATATATATATATTTGAAAGTATGAAATAAAAAATCATGCAATAAAAAATTTTTAATTTAAATTTTGTCTAATATTTACCTGATTTTTATTATTCCACGTAAAAATTTTTAAAAATTTTAATCAAGAATTTTTAAGTGTTATTGTTATTTTAAAATGTACCAGCTTAATTTACCCATAACGCTCAGTTAAAAGCATTTTACGCCGGTTTCAAGGAATTTGTAAATTACACATTAAATAATAACTAAAAGATAATACCTGATAACTAAAGACTGAAACAGATGCATAATAACTATACTAACTGACAAGAGATAGAGCCCTATAGAATGAACTTATAAAGTATATAATAAAACAAATAGATAAAGTAAATAGAAGATAAAAGGAATTAAAGGCGAGCCATCCGGTTCTTAATATTGATAATGATTGTAGTGGTATTTACTTTGTTTAGTATTATTATCATTATTATTATTATAAATAATTGATAGAATTTCCCAATCTCACTTTAATTTTTAGACGGAGAGACTACACATTCTCTGTCAAGCATGCATATTAGTGAATCTTAAGTTACGTATGAAATTGAATATATGTTCGAGTACTTATAAGTGCATACATTTATATACTTAAATTATCGTGTGAGCTACTATAATCAAATAAAGTAATAAATTTTAATAAATTGTCACAGAATATAAATTGTATGTATGTTATACACAATGAGAGGGAATTCAATATAATAAGTAATAATATTTTTAAATCCTATGTCATGTATTGTGCATTTAAAAATATCAGTTTCCTTATCAAATTTTGATAATAAATTAGGAAAGAAATTATCATATTAATGAAAAATAATTTAAGATAAGAGTCTTTACAAATAATTTTTTAAATACGAAAATTATATATATTTATTATCACATTAAGATATTAATAAAATTAAACATCTTACTCTTCCTTTTATACCTTTACAATCCAGGATGAATTTCATCAACACAAAATACCTTTGTTTTGACAGGAATTTATGATTTACTTGTAACTATAAAAATACAAAATTTACTATCGAGAAGGGAAAAGTAAATCAAAATGTGAGACTGTTCCATAACCCTAAAGCAATGTTCCCTTTTTTCTTGAAGGAAGTTGTAATTGTTATTTTTATCGGGTAGATAGAGAGAGAGAGAGAGAGAGAGAGAGAGAGAGAGAGAGAGAAACTCATCAGTGCAATCCTTTCGGAAAACTCAAAGCAATTAAAATACTATGCATCGATTATTCAGAGTTTTGGGGACAGGAAGATTACTTAGACTTAATTACCCGATGAAGGCATTTTTTTCACCTCTTAAAGACGTAATTTTTTTCTATGTTCCATTTTTGAAGAATTCTAATCAACATTAATTATGAAAAAGAACTTCTTATCGACGCCAGGAAATGGTCTACGAATAAATCGAAGGTCTTAAGTAATATTTCCGGCAGTTTATTTATAGATAAATAATAAAAATTATGAAATTTAACTTTTTTTTATTTACCTCTGCGATATCTTATGAAAAATGATTTGCAGCGAAAAATTACTCTGACATATAACCATAAAAAATTGTGAAGCGATTTCAGTAACGATCTTTCATAAAACTGAAATAAAAATCTTTCGCACAGCATTTTTATTATAGAGTAAACTAAACGTTTTCTTTCGAAAGTGAAAAGGGAAATAATTAATTTTCTTTTGATTTTATTAGTGTGATAGCTCTTTGTAAGATTCTTCTGTTGAATTTACTTTTTTTATTCATTAATTTTAGTTTTCCTTCTGCTTGAAAAATAACATTGTTCTTGAATTTTTTTCGTTAAGGTTAGTAATTAAAACGCGTTATATTTCAGTGTAAATTTAATTAATTAAGCTTAATTAAGAAAAGTAGTTCTTTCAAATTGCATTGATTGCTGTAAACTATTTAATTAATTTTATCAAACGAGAGTACTTCTGTTTTGCTTTTGATTAGAAAATCAGACATTTCACAAAAACAAAACTTATTTTAAAAATTTCTTTGGAATATGTTAAATGAACAAGCAATTAAATCTTATGATAAACATATTCAAGACACTGAAACCGCTGTTAGAAAACAACCTTTTATTTTATTTGAAAAAAATTTATTTTCTTTTTAACTCATATTATTTAAATTGTTATCTTTTGTTGTCTGACGATTACTAAGTAAAATATCTAATACTAAGTATAAATACTAAAATATTAAAATATCTAATTACTAAGTAAAATATCTAATACTAAATAATGTATCATAAGTGCGAATGTGAAATTTTCTCCCCCATATATATATATATATATATATATATATATATATATATATATATATATATATATATATATATATATATATATATATATATATATATATATATATATATATATATATATATATATATATATATATATATATATACATATACATATATATATATATATATATATATATATATATATATATATATATATATATATATACATATATATATATATATATATATATATATATACATATATATATATATATATATATATATATATATATATATATATATATATATATATATATATATATATATATATATATATATATATATATATATATATATATATATATATTATATATATACATTATAAACGTAGAGTAACAAACTTGTATGTATGAAAAACTAGTAATGTGAACTGTAGAACGTAATATAAATTTTAATGGGAGAAGAATATAAAAATGCTTTATTTAAAAAACAAAAGTAGATAAGCAATGTAAATATTTTAAAAAACAATGAAATTGAGAAAATTACAATTATTTACAAGTGGTGACATCTTTATGCTTTTACACATACGAACATATCGAACTTTTTGAAGCAATCCAAGAAATTTAATACAATTGCATACCTGAAATACTATATAATACATTAACGACACAATGTATTACAAAACTGAGTAATGAGGTTATAAAAGTAATATTCCCAAATACAGATCATAAGTTCATAATGCTTCCTGAAAAACCACAGTTTTAAGCTATAGATCATTGTAATTGCTTTTCTTGAAGTCAAAATGTCCACAACTGTATCCTCATTTTGTCAGTTTCAAGATAAACATTTGCTATTCTTCCAAACATTAACTGGAGATGTTTCTTTTTGTTTAAAGAAGAAACATCTCCAGTTAATGTTTCTTTTTGTTTAAAGATATGTTCATTAACACCAAATCTTTGACTGATAAATTTTCCTAAGACTCTTTCTAGTTAAACTCGGTTGTAATTGTGAGAAATATTTTTAATTCAGAAAATTCTGAGAGATTCAATGCCTAATATTTCCCATGTCTGCAAAAGATTTTGATTGCTCTTGATGATTTTCTTTTGGAAGAGCATTGAGAGGAGTACCAATCACAAAATGGCCACAGGGGGGAGAACAACTAAATCGATGGAATTGGCTGATTGTTAAACTAGAGTTCTTAAATTCAAATAAGCCTCAATTTGAGTTATTAAAGTGGTAAAATCTGCATAAATCAACAAGCCTGCTCCCATTCTTGTCCAAAGTAAACCTACATGAACTTGACTGTTGATTCCCAAAAATCTCTAAAATACAACGCAGCTTGGAAAAAAAATACCATTTCAGATTTATCAATGTCAAAAATTCCCGAAACTATTCTTCTGACATGATAAAAATGCTTGGCGGATTCCTTTTCTGCCACCTTTGAAGTTTCATCCACAATCTTTAAATTTGTCTTTAGACTTATTTATTCGTGCTATGATTTTAAGATTTAACACAATTAAGAATTGGAGCTAAAATTTTCAGCAACTTCAATGTGTACAGCTTTATCTATGTAAGAAATAAAAAATGTAAATATAATCTTTAAAAGATATCCATAGAATACCAGATTTATGATTATCATGAACGGGTCAGAATAGCACAAACCAGCTTGATTAAATATATGCTACAGATCAGCTATAATTTGTTTGCCAAATGGGCACGATGTCGATTACAAGTAACAAATGAATTTACTAGTTTCCAAATTTCTGATCTAGCTCCAATGATCCAGAATATTTGTATAATTAAAAAGAGCAAAATTTCAGGGGCTGCATGCAAATAAGTTTCGTAAAATGTTTTGTTTATTTGCTCATAAATACAAAGATTTTAAGAAATTATAAAGGAATGATTTTGATTTTCTAATACATTAATTTTTTTAAACTTCCATTAACATGATTGATCACATTTTTATCCAAGAATAGATTCTACAAAAGGTTTTCCGCTATTTGATTTCAAACTTTTACCCGGACCCCTTTGAAGTAAAAAGTATAAAGTGCTTAGCAAGCAAAAATGTTTTGAAGAAATTTAGAAATTATTACAGTATAAACAGTTTTATTCAGTAATCCATTTTTTAAAAATCCTGTACCAAAAGTCAAATATTTCTGGCGCCAGTTAGCAAATCTTAAGCAATAAGCAACTATGCGTCACAGTTTCAGCTAAGATGAATATTTTTAAAATCATGAACCATCAACAATCAATAATAATTGTGCAAAATAATCATTGTATGTATTTTCATATACGAACGATACTATCATAAAATTTTTAACCAATGCAGATCACGAAACTATGAATCAGAACCCACTAAGTGGCAGTCTTTTTATGGTACAATCAATAATGTTAAATTTTTCTTTCAATAAGATTCTATTTCACATTAAAATTTGATCTAAAATATTTGATATTTTACTGGCCACAAAAGGAAGCCATCTTTGTTATTCAAAAGTGATCCAGTACAATTTGATAGTAGAACCTGACCATGCAAAGCAATTTTTATTTGGAATGTTTAAGAATCTCATTACTATCTTTAGTTGGTTGGTTGGTTGGTTGGGTTTTATGGCGCAAGGTCCAAAAATGGACATGCTGCGCCTTACTATCTTTAGCAAATTGGTTAACAGCAAGTATAATTCGAATCTTGGCAAAGACAGGAGTATGAGTGGCGTTAGTCTAGTTTTGCAATGAAACAAAAGTATACCTCATTTCTTTCAAATGAATGTGAATTAATCTCTTCATACTATTTCTTTTTCAAAATTAGATACACATTCATGTATATTAATAATTACACTAATGGAATAAATCACATAAGACTAGATTCAAATGGACTATCAATATGCTACCTCGTGATCATGGTAAAAATACATTATTGGCCGTCCTCAAATCTGGTAATGAGATTCTTACGATTTCCTCCATTGTCTCCGTTCTTTCCAGCCTGTGAAATACTGGATCTTGTATATTTTTTGTTTTTTCTTCCTGCACGAATACCTTGATTGTCATAAATAGAAAAGTTAAATAAAATTTGAATGACTCATTTACATAATTGTGAATATAAAATTAGAGTTTTTATTCAAGTCAATTAATTTCAAAATATAATCATTAGACTTTCATAGCCTTTTTTCTAGAAAAAATGTAAAGACTTATTTCTAATCCTTTACTTTTTTATAACAAGTTTAAATTTTCATTAAACCCTTACTAACGACACAATGAGGAAAATAAAATAATTTAAAAAATTGCCATGATAGTTGCATTATTTTATTTTTATTACAAACATTTTGAAACTAATATATTTAGCATTCTTCCATATCCGCAAACTATGAATTGTAAGAAATTATTAACACACACAATTTCTAATAAAAAAAGCAAAAATTTTGAGCATTTTTGCAATTATTATGATGTACCTAAGATTTTGATTCTCATACTCAGGATTGAAACTGGTGTCAAAGATTGCATGAATTATATACTTTTTGTTTGCTTGAGGAACTCGTTAAATATTATGACATATTTTAAGCTTTTCGGTTTACTTAAAACTCAACTAGTTCATAAAACAAGCCAATTAAAAGTGTTGCTGCTTAAGAATGAGTAAGGCAGTTTTCCAAAATCAGGATCATTAAGCACAAGAAAACCATGCATTTTCACAAATAAAAGATTTAAAATACATAGCATCACAATTAATAGCTGATGTAAAATTAGGAAGAAGAGCATATGTGGGTAAAAAGATATATAACAAAGTAAAAATTAACTTGTTAAAATTATATTTTTACAATGTTAAAAAGAAAATGAAAAGCACTGATCTACAGAAATTCTTATAAAAATAAAAGTTTAATAGCTGGTATAAGTTATATTTTTTCGTGGATATTTTTTAAAAGTAATTTACTTCACAAATGTATGTGTGTGTGAATATAATAAATCTGATCAATTTTTTCGAATTAAGCAAATTAAACAGAAGTGTTTTTTTAATATTTTAAGCAATTAAAGTGCATTAAAAACCTTTATGTTTTACGTTAAATTGTCTTTTAATGTTTTTATAATATTTAAATGTTTTTAGTCTTTTGTAAGATACTTTATTATGTTTATAGTAAACCTAAACATGTGATGTTCTATTTTTGTTCCTTTAATGCACATTGTAAATAAGCAAATCTTTGGATAATTGCAAAGGAATATTATTTATATGAAAATATATAAACAAGAATTTATAATTAATAGGAATTGTTAGATTATTACATGAGCACGACCTGCTATATATGTCATTCTACTTCAGAAATAGTCTTTATATGATATAAATATCACATAATGATCTAATTGTATTCAATTATGTTACAATACTTTTCTTTTCATATTGAAAATAAATAATATAAGGGATGTGTTGATTTCTAAATAATTTGTTAGATAAAAAAATATTTTTGTTGTAAATTATTTCATTT
Organism: Latrodectus hesperus; assembly: GCA_037975125.1. Taxonomy (NCBI): domain Eukaryota; kingdom Metazoa; phylum Arthropoda; class Arachnida; order Araneae; family Theridiidae; genus Latrodectus; species Latrodectus hesperus. Next base: position 28,125,343 of record CM075856.1, on the reverse strand, counting down.
TCAGAATTTTCTATTTTGAAGAATTATTTTTAAGTGCCTAAAAACAGGCAGACTATTCATTTACTTTTATATATCTTATTTTTATTTTTCAAATTTGATTTATTTAATCCTATTAAAACAAATTTCAATTCATAATAAAAGATATTTATTCTATACTTGAGGGCCTTTACTTTCAATTTTATGATTTAAAAAATAAACCAGAATTTTATAACCAAAACATTTCCTATTCAGCTGTTACTTTAAAAAAGGTTAAAAGAGTCCTAAATTTATTTTTGTAGGCATTTATACTGCATATATACTGAATCATTTATAAAATAAATTTCTTTTATGAACTCAAGAAGTATATTTTCTGCAAAACTATTCTATGATCGTAAACATAAATGTATTAAATATTCTTTACAAACTGGCATGAGAATGTAACTTTGTACTAAAATGTTAAATGTTACCAAAAGTAATGGAAATTTCACAGCAAATTTTCCCAATGTAAAAGAATATGAAAAAAGTAATCAAACTACAGAATCGAAAGAGCACAATAGATTTTATGATGGCTGTTTTAAAAACAACAGCTCAAATAATGCAGGGTCAATAAATGTGTATCATATTACTTTGCAAAATTAGCAATATCTATCGTTTTAATTATGAGTCCTACCGACACCTTAACATCTTACAAAACAATTACGACAACTGTTGAATTCTCCGATATTGCTTTTTTTTTGTTTTAAATGTTCCGAAGCATGAATGAGAAAGTTATGATTCATTCCTAACTTCTCCACCAAATTATTTACCTTCCCACTTCTTTCAAATTGCCACAGACAATAATAAGTACTAAATCATTTTCCTGATAATCTATCAACAATGCCATGTTCTGGTTTTGTTGATTGAGTATCAGGAAAATGATTCGATGGCACTGAAATCGTTACAAGACCATGTTGAATACATTTTTCTACATATATTATACTAGTATGTTTTCTTACATATGTTTAACGAAATTTTATTTTAATCTTGTATAGTATTCCCCGAATTTTTCTTTGCGGTATGCTAGATCTGTATGTCAATGCATATGTGTACTTTGAGGAAATATTCAACGCTACTCACTTTTTGAGTAAGGAAAATATATTAACATGTTTAGCCAAACTAGACTTTTGTATCTTATTTAACATATATTATTATATTAAAAGCCTTTTCTTTCTATGTTCATATCATATACGGTAACATTAATATTAATCTACTAATCAACTTTATTCTAGTCAAATAAATAATATTTCATGCTGTACAGTGTTCCCTCGCTACTTCGCGCTTCATTTTTTGTAGCTTCAGTTTCCAAACCATTCATCAAAAAATAAAAATGAAAAATACAACCATGTTGGCAACCACATTGCGGAAAGGAACGTTGTTTCATGTTGATTCGCGAGAGAGAAGGATCCCTGCATGTTTAAACAAAGAAATGAGTTGACTCAGAGTACATACCACGGGCTCTCATAAAGGCACGTGATTGGTTTCCGGTGCGACATCGACCAATGAGAGTATGAATTATTTATTCCTGTGAGCTCATTGCCTGCACATCATCGCAGCCTCATCTAGCATCTTTTCTTGTTGTATCTCACCCGTCTTGTCCATAATATTGACTGTCTCACATATTGTATATTAGTGCTGTGTTGGTGGTAACTTCTTTTGTTTAGGCGATAATTTTGGAATGATGTAGTTGTGGACATGATAAAAGGAAACATCAGCGTCCATATCGACTGCCACTTGAATCCACTGACCAATGAAGACTTCCTTGAGATGACAAAATCTGCAAGTTAGGAAGAGACGAAGAAGAAACTGAAAAACTTCGCGTTCTCCTGGAGAATCTACAACAATAGTGCAACTTGCAAGAGCGATGCAACAATCTACACAAGACATTGACGACAATATGGTTCGAGCTGTCTAATTCAGCAATCGCATTGAAGAACTTTTGTCCTTTTACAGGGGAATTTAAAAAAAAGAAAAAAACAACCATCCATTAGCATGTTTCTCTCCAAGGAAAGGTCACCGGCTATACCGTCAACGCTTACAGCAGAAAAGCCTCTCAGAGTAAGACTATAAAGCTTCTACGAGTCAATCAGCACTTGGCCAGGGCGTGTGAGTAGAGCTCTAATGGACTGTCCAAACCGAAGGGGCAAAAGGGGTTCTGTTGGGACTCACTGTGGCTGGTAGAGGGCCGGATGGCCTTAATTATGAAAGATACAGCACAAAACATATGTACAAGGAAGGAGGAGGTGGAGGTTAGTCAGTGAGCTGAAAGAGGAGTTCAGCCTGCAGAATTTCCTTGGCACCTTTCCTGAATTCTTTAAGAGGGAGGAGCTGCTTGATGTGTAGTTGGTGGAAGTTCTTGGGAAAGGTTTTTCCCGAAGGTTGGAGTAGCGGCTACAGTGGAAGAGAAGGTGTTCCGGATCATGTACATCGCCGTCATGTGGACAGACATCTGATTGCCCATGGAATCTGCTGCGATAGGTGCCGAAGACTCCATGCCCGGTAAGAAGCTGGTTTAGGAAGAAGTCCCCTTGTAGTCTTTTCCGTGAAACTTTCGGGAAGAGTTCAAAGAGTCTCCTGGATTTGTTGGAGGTCTCCCATCTGTGCTGCCACATAGAAGTCTCGTGATCGATGGTAAGTGTCCGGAACTGCTGTTTGCTGAATTTAACAGTGATGTCAATGTTGTCTAATTGGGTGGCCTGCTTCACTGCAACGTCTGCTGCTTCATTTTGGGTGATACCAATATGAGCCTTGACCCAGTGCAAGGCGAATTGTCTCTCTCGTCCTTTGCAGATCTCGACAATCTCTTGTATTGTATCACTTGAGTCTTGCCTTCCAGCCAACGCCATGAGTACTGACCTAGAGTCTGTGTGGATGTGGCATTTCTGGTAATCTTGGGAGATCGCGTGCTTGATGGTTAGCAGGATTGCGGTTGCTTCTGCCTCAAACACTGAAGCCGTGTTATTAAGTCGGGCTTGAATGGTCTTAATCAGCTCATTGTTTCTGTAGATGAGAGACGCACAGCCGACTCTATTGCCAATCTTCGAGCCGTCCGTGAAGGCGTAGAAGTCTTCGTGGACCTGTTCCAAATTCCAAGTCCAAGGGTTGGTCGTCCATGGTGGGGTGAGACTTGGGACCTTGGTCCAGGCATTGCAAGGGTTCCAATCAGTCTCGTTGATGTGGATTGTGGACCCAAGATTCCACAACTTGAATCTCTTTTGAAGGGCGTCCGCTTTGAGGAAGATCGGTGGGACTCCTGCCAGGATTTGGAGTGCATCGGTGGAGGTAGTACGATAAGCTTTCGTAACTTTCAGGAGTCCAATACATTGGATTTGCTGGAGCTTGTTGTTGATCTTGGCAGTGCTGGAATACCAGACCTGACACCCGTAGAGGATGGTACTCTCAATGACGCTGCAGTCGATGAGCTTCAGGATATTTGGCTTTAGTCCCCACGAGACTCGGGAGATTCTGACTAGCTTGTTTTGGAGGCTGTCAATCTTGTTCTTGACATTGTTCAGGTGCGCCATCCAGGTCAGTTTGGGATCCAGTATAAGTCCGAGGTACTTCAGTTCATCAGAGTAGGTGATTCTGTTTCCGGAGAGCGAGATGCCTGGTCTTCGGGTAATGTCCTTACTCCTAGTAAAAATAGAGTATTTACACTTATTTAAGCTTAGTTTGAGTCCGAATTCCTTGGTCCAGTCTTCTACTATCTTGAGGGCCTCATGGCCAACTTCGTGAATTTGAAATAGGACTTCGCATCCAACAGTATTGCTACGTCATCAGCGAAGGCCTGGCAATGGGCATTAGGGCCAAAATCTTTAGTCAGCAACTCATTGGCAATGATAAGCCATAGGAAAGGTCCAAGACTTGAACCTTGAGGAACCCCAATGTTGTATGGTACCAGTCTCTTATTATCATCTAGGTAGAACCTGTCCTTAAGAAATGAGCTCACCATCTAGTACAAATTAGCAGGTGTCTGGAATTTTCTGAGTAAACGCAGTATGTCATTCCACCTGGAGCTGTTAAAGGCATTCTTAATGTCCAGCGAAATCAGGCAGGAGAAGAGGTTGTTCTGCTTATTTTGCTTGATGCGGTTGATAAGTTCTGTAAGGGCATCACAGGTACTTTTGCCCCTGAGGAATCCAAATTGATTTTTATGGAGCAGTCCATTTTCAATGAAGAAGTAGTAAAGCCTCCTCATAATGACCTTATCGAGAATCTTCCCCCATACGGGCAGGAGACAGATGGGCCTGTAAGAATCTCTGAGCGATTTATCCTTACCATCTTTTGGGATTAGAGCAACCTTTGCAATTTTCCAGTTTTTGGGAAACGAACTTTGTGTTAGGCATTTGTTGAGGATTCCCAGGAACCAGTCCTTGTTGGTGTAGAACAGCTCAGCGTAGACGTCCAAACAGATGCCGTTATAGCCTGGAGCCTTATTAAAGTCGGTGTCTTTGATTGCTTCCTCAATTTCATGGACCGTGAAAGCTGGTTGAGGAGGAGAGGTGTAGTCAAGAGCATCATTCACTTTAAGAGGAGTCATGGGAAAGTGAAACTCGAGGATGGAATTGACTGATTCTGTGACATCTTTGGCCAGCTCATTGTTGTCAAGTCTGACGAGATCAGCAATCTGAGGTCTGCGGAGTTTATCTCGGATTATTTTGTAATGACTGCCGAAAGCATTTGAGTTAGTCACATTGTCAAGAAAATCCCGGAAAGCACGTTGTTTAGTATCCTGAACTCGCTTTCTATAGCAGGAGGCTGCCAATTTGAAATCCATCTTCTTTTTCTTCCGCAGTTCAGGATCCGATTCTTTCTGGAATTTACGCCGTAAAGCTCGAACTCTGCTTCTTTCCATCGTGAGTTCCTGCGTCCACCAGTAGTTAGAGTTGGAGGCTGGTTTCAATTTCCTCTTATGACGTTGACAAAGCTTACTGAGTTTCTCCTCGATCTTATCAATGGTTTCGTTGATGTCTGATATCTCATCGAGTGGGTATTCCTCAATCAGTCTTGGAAGGCTGAGCTTGAACTTCTCCCAGTCCAAGGTCTTTGTGTTCCATCTCCAGTTGTGTCGCTTATGTACCCTGTTGATTCCAATCTCACAAGTCATGAGACAATGATCACTGGCAGTAATGCAGTCTCTAATTTTCCAATTTCTGACATCATCATTAGACAGGTTCTTAGTGATCATGAGATCAATCCAGCTCTCTCCAATGGTACTGGAGAAGGTAAGGATGGCTGTTGGCGTCATTTTCAACAATCAGGTCCTGACGAGCTATGAAGTCTAGAAGCAGCTCACCTCAATGGTCAGTACGTCTTGGACTCCATGCCGAAGATTTGGCATTAAAGTCGCCAAGAATGATCCATTTCTCATTGGGGTTGCTGGAAATGTGACTCTCAAGCGGTTCAATTGAAGATTGAATATTCCTTGAAGGAGGGCTGTAAATAGAGCAGATAAAGAGGAAATCATTATCTACCTTCACTTTGATGATGATGATTTCATCAGCCGAAAAAATCGGACTAATGATGAAATTCTTTTTAGCAATGATGGCTGCCTTAAGGTCTTTAGAAGGAATGATAACATAGTCCAGAGAGAAGCCTGTGATGGAATTATTGAATATGTACGGTTCATTTGCTGAGGCAAAGTCAATATCCAAGTTCTTAATGTCTTGGGAGTACAGGAGATTCGCCGCTCTACAGTGGTGCAGATTCAGGTGGCTCAACTTTAGTTCTTGCTTCTTGTCTTTAATATCCATAGTTGGTCTTGAGGATTAATTTGTTAATCTCTTTCCCATAAATATGGCAGCACTTGCTTCTGGCATCATGACCAGTACTTACCTTGGTATTTCCCTTTTTGTTAAAATCAGAGCAGTTGCAGCAGTTAAGCTCGTTCTTGCAGTCTTTGCTCAGGTGGTTATCTCCACATCTCCCACAGGTTTCCTGGCCCTTGCAGTCTTTAGCATGATGGCCGTAACGTAGGCACTTGAAACATTGTGTGACTCGGAGATATTCCCGGAATCTGACGCATGTCCATCCCACGTATAGCTTCTTTCTGTCTTTGATGACGTTGAAACCTTCTCCGTTAACTGAAATGACCCAGTTGTTTCCAAATCGGCTTTTGTAGCTAAAGATTGGTTCCATTTCAACTTTTTCATCCAGTTGATTTTGTGACTTTAATTGGTGTATAATTTCTTCCTTGCAGATTTCCTTGTCTACATCAAAGAGCACGATACGGGGGTTCTTTTTGGCTGGCTTTTGGATACTGACTGCTTCCCTGATGGTGTCGTTCTTCTTCACCTCTTCGATGAGTTTGTCTAAGTCTTGATTGCTCTGGGTCTCAATCAGGACTCCTCCTTTGCGGACAGGCTTCATTTTTGCAATGTTAAATCCCATGCTGGCTGGTTTGATCTTCTTTCGAAGAAGTTCTCTGGTCTCCTCCGAAGTGCTCTCCTTGGTGGGGTAGATGACGACTACATGCTGCTGCCTCTGCCTGGACTTTTCTCTGCGGTTTCTGGAACGACTGGTCTCTCTTTGCTTTTTCTGCCCCTGTCTTTCTGGCTTGCTGGCTGCAACTTGGGCAAAGGTCTTTGCCTGTGTCTGCTGGGCCATGCTGACATGTGCTTTTACCTCTCCTTCAAGGTGGGCGTTCCTCTCGATCTGGGAAAATGCAATCTTAAGTAGCTCCGAGACTCCATTCCGGATCTTTTGCTGGAGGGGGATGCTGGCTTTGCTGTTGGCTAAAACCATTAGGATTTCTTGTTCAACTTCAAAGAGTCGTGTGGTGGCTGAAGCATTATCAACAGAACTACCGCGTTGGTAGCCAATCAGCTCATCCCCTTGCGGGGATTTACTCGAACTGTCCATAATTAGTTTGCTTTGATTGAAGAATCAAAAATGCCTTCAGCCTACTTTGATTGAAAATTTAAAATGCTTTCAGCCTACTGTGAATGAAGAATCCAAAATGAAGGCTTCGGAACTCTGAATTTCCGCTCCCATCCGGTTCTCTGATGTTTTCGTTTTTATCTTTTAATTTAGCCTCTCATGTTGATTAATATTGTATCCATTGCACAAAAATGAAAAAAAAAAAGTTTTTTTTTTTTTTTTTTTTTTTTAAGTGTTCAATTAATATGGTTGATAAGCACACTTTTTCTTGACGCACTATTACAAAATTTGAGCAGATTGAAAACTGAATAAATTAGCACAAATCCGTTACAATTCCCAATGAGGGGTGACCTTCAAATTAACCGTTGTATCTTTCACACGTAGCTCCGTTGCTGGGGGTGTTCGGCCGGTTGCTGGGCGGTCTTTGTTAGAAGGAACGTCCCGCTGTATTGAGAAAAGCTGTTATATTTGCACTAAATGCTTATAAAACTCACAAAAATGATTCGAATTACGTCAAATTTTTACAGGACGTGCACAGTTTGTTGACACTCACAAAGGTATAGAAATTCTACTGTTTCTAGTAATTTTTTATGTTTTTAGAGGGAAAGTTCAGGAGCGCAGGAAAAAGACGTCCTTCTTCCTCGCGAGTTGGGGCTCGACTTCCTTCTACGAGTCAAGTAAGATCCTCTCTTCTGGCACCAACACAAGATTCTTCATCTCTCTCAGAAAGCAATCTTTATTAATTTTTATGTATAAGGTTTCGTAATTACAGTTGATTAAAGTTAAAGCAAATCTGTTTATTACACATTTAAGTTGACAAGCAAAATCTGTTTATCCTTTATATAGCAAATACAATTGTACACAATATAGATATAATATTAATTTACAAATTTTCACTTTTAAATATATTAATTGATATACTTAAGAGAAATCGTAAATAGATAATATATAAAACTTGCAAAGCTGCTATTATTAACAGAATCTAACTATAAATATATTTTTTCTGCATTATCATCAGTATATACACTCAAGCTTATAAGTTATTTTCTATTTCATGATAATTTTAATATCGCTTTTCTAATTTTCTTCGGTTAAGTACTTTCAATAGGCACAGGTGCCGTATAATCCATGACGCCAAATTCTGAGATTGACGATTTTTTGGCGGATTTTCTTATGTATCTGGCAACCTCGTTTTTATTACGTCATACATATGGAGACCTATAAGAATTATGTAGAAAATTCTATTTTGATAACCCTAGTATTTACGTCATCGTATAGGTCACGATACGTCATATTGGCAGCATTTTTTCATCGCCAAAAAAAATCAGAATTTGGAATCATGAATTATACGGCACCTGTGCCTTTCAATATTCAACACATTAACATTTGAAATGATTATGATGCATTTTTTGATTAAAAATAACTAATTGAAGTAATATATGTACAGTACTAGTCTAGATACTAAAAAATGACATGTATCTAATTATAACTTACTTTGTAAAGATATTAAAGATTATACTACATTCTAATTTGTTAATTTCTTTTTATTTTTCATAGTTAATTCTTATGCAAATAACTTATCTTAACAATACAAAATAAATATAGAAAATTATAAATTACAAAGTAATTCGTATGATATTAGTTTGTATTTATGCTTATTAAGAACCAAAGCAAACTTTTTTACAATAAAAGTCACCTTTTCTCTCCTTTGCTTTTAAGAAATCACTGAGACTAATTACTTTTATGTTCGAAACCACACATAATCATTAATTTTCAGAGCATCAAATATCATTAAATTTAAAATTACGTAAATATATTTCCATTAAAAAGAAAAACTAAACTTGATAATTAAAATCCAAGTATTCGAAAATTAATCCATCGAAACTTTTGTGCCTGAGTTATTTTTCTTTGAAACGAATTCAATTATTTAAAGTAAACTTACTGAAAAGTCCAGAGCTGGATTGAATCAAAGTTAAAAATTTAAATATGATTCTAAAAATTATCGAATTAAGAGAGGAAGAATGTGAAACTTATGAAAAAAAAAAGAAAATGAAATGAAAAAAACAACGAAATCACTAATTAGCAAATACCGTGCATTAACCTTCATCCATACAATTTATTTTAATTAGCTTTTAAAGATTAAAGTATGCACGAATGAAAATTAATCTTTTGTTAGGCACAAAAGTTCTCCTAAATAAAATTCGCTTGTAGAATATAGTTTATTTTAAATTTATTAATTATGATTATTTTATATCATAAATATTTTTAACCCTGATATGCTAAATACAATATAGACAGATACCTTTTATATTAGCTAAATTTACATTAGTGCAGTGAATATATTCAGTGACAGTCAATTAACTATTCCAAAGTATTATTAAATTTATTCTCTCTATTTTGATAAATCATTCTTTCTTTTCTAGTTATCAATTTAACAATCTAGCTTTTAACCAAAATTATACGAAATCAATCTAGCTTTTACCAAAATTATACGAAATCAATCTAGCTTTTAACCAAAATTATACGAAATCAATCTGGCTTTTAACCAATATTATATGAATTCTAAGCCAATCCTGAGTACTAAATAGAATGAAAGATACCATTTTCTGAAGCAGTAGAAGACATTATTCAAGTCTATATGAACCATTATATTGAGGATTAAATATGGTGTTCATAATGCAGATGTTATGCTAATATGTATAAATGCCAACAGTTTTTGTCAAAGCTACCAATACTAACTCTCAAAAGTAAAACTAAATAGACAATATATCTGCTTCATTAGCAGTTTTAAAATTATGCTTAAATCACAAAAATAAAAAAGTTTATTTGAAATAGTATTACGAGCTAATTTTTTAATTACCCTTAAAAATGATACTATCAAAGATTATAGACTGTCGATGATTGACAGTATTTTTCTTTAAGGAAACGTCTTCGGAAAAATAAAACTGCTGTTCAAAGAATTTATTTAAAATAATAAACCAATATCAGCTGTCATCTAATTTGAACAATGATATTGCAGGTCTTTTATTACAGAAGAAATAGAAATTCCATTTGACAAGAAATAAATCATCAAATACATAATATAACTTAAAACCGTTTATTTTTCTAAAATCAATATCAAAGATTACACGCATAAATTTTTGCCTGATTTAAAGATTAATAAATACCAATGTACATACATTCTATTTTTGTGATTCTATTTAAAATTCAGTGTTTAATAGTATTCAAATACCGAAACCTATTTTAGAGAATGAAATTTCGTATCCTAAATCTGGTTTCTTCAAAAAGGCTTCCATTAGTGACCATAAATGATTATTTTTTTATGAAATTTAGTTATAATTTTATAATATATGATTTAATTTTTTAATTAGATAATATTCGACACAAATACAATACGAACAAAATATTCAGTATAATTATCTATCCATTACGGAAGCAGAACTAAGTGCAATTTTACTTTAAATATATGCATTGGGTGTATACAATTAACTTTACTTTTTTGTCATTTATTAAAAGATGCTGAGCAAAATCTTTTTATCTTAATTAACATTTTCATGAAACAAATAATATTAAAAATTCTATAGAATAATGAATGCATCTTATTCTCAATGGGCATTTTTAATCAAGTCATCAGATGAAGAATCCATAATTTTTCTTTGTATTGGTATTTTAATTTTCCATTTGAGCAATGATTATGCATCATAATTACATTTTAATTAACGAATGCGGTGGAATTATCTTTTATGTGTAGAAATGGCATCTTAATTACAATTTAATTGAATAAAAAATTATGAATCAAACTATAGAAAATGTAAAAATGAAATATAATTCTACTTTGAAAATTACAAATATTTATAGATATAAAATATTCACGTATATAATTAAAAATCGCAATCTTTAGCAAGAATATGATAATATGTTTTCAAAAAAATATATGTCAAATAACTACCCAATGTATGTATTCATTTGTATATAAGTAATTATAGAAACACATGGAATAACTTTAAAAAGTATCCATATTTTATAATCTATACAGATATTTAATCTATTGAAAATTTAAATAGTTTATTTAAACTTTAAGATTTTTATTTATATTTAAAATATTACATTGTAGATTTTAACATTATTTAAGCGTATAAATGTCATATTTTTTTCAAATGCTTGTTCATTATTTTTAAAAAGTTAATTACTACTATTGTAATTAATAAATCTAGACTAGAACATTTAGTGTACGAATTAATAAATTGCTTAACACTTACTATTTAAGTAATTAATAGTATTAATTTAATTTTAATTTCTTACTCATGATCACATAAATTATATCTAAAGTCACATTATATGGGAATAATCTTACAGAGTTTTAAAAACTTATTTTTCAAACTATATAAAACATATATTGTCTACACAATATAACTATTTATTTTTGAAAATGGAAAATTACACAGAACTTATGATTACACAATGTAAATTTGACATTAAAATGTCAAGCTATATTTTATTATTATTTATAAATTACTTGAAAACTTCCTAGTTGAATAATTAAATATTTTTTGCTGCATCATTTATTACGTTTATTTAAAATGGGAAAAAAAATTATGAGAAATGTAAAATACATTCTCAGATTTTTCAAATGTAACACGAATATTTTATTTTTGATTCCTTTGTGGTTATATATATATATATATATATATATATATATATATATATATATATATATATATATATATATATATATATATATATATATATATATATATATATATATATATATCATGTCTTGTAAGGAAATAATGATCTAAGTGCATAAGGTACAATGTATATATTTTCCTCTTACTGAAATGATTATTACAGATATTAGAAAAAATATCAAAATGCAAGAAACATAAATTTAACAAATTCTGTATAAAATTATGTTGGATATTCAAAATAAAAATCATATCAATTGAAGAATATTTTAAGAATTACGTAAAAGCTACTACAAGAAAAACACTTTAAGATTTTACTCCCTATCATCATTCCGTTAAACAGTAACATTTAAACAAACAAGGCATTTGCTATTGATGGAACATATATTTATTTTTCAATATTATATAGCAGAAAAAATTATTTTAACTCTAAGAAAGCTTAGGAAAAAAATTCTAAAAATCAATTTGTTTTCAAATGTATTTTAAAAATAATATTTATACATTAAGTGTTTACTTACTTAAAATGAATGGAAAATTTTATCTCAAATCATTTAAAATTAAATATTTTGCAATTTAGATAAGCTATTTAAACTTTAAGAGACAAAATACTTAAAATTCATGTTCTATTTTTATCTTCTCAAAATATGAATGATCTATTTCTTTCTGGTATCATTTTTTTAACTCTTAACTTTTTTCTATTGAATGACATTCCCTTTGACAATTTTTAAATTGTTAATTAGCTTCATAAATATAAAAGCATGATTCTCAATGGTCTTATAAAAATTCATTCATTTTTCTCATGGTTGTATCCATTACCTTACCGTTATAGTCATAAGAATTAAATATGTCAGCGCAATAAATTTTATCACTAAAATTAATTAAACCAATGTCGTGCAAATGTAGAAAGATTTCTTTTACAATTTCAACCACACTAAATGTAACAAACGTGGAAAAAGGCTTGCCATAATAATGAAATTCACACCTTGTTCAAAAAAAAACTGAAGCTCCAGCCAGAAACAAACTCTAAGCTGTATATATCAACAATATTCTAAGTTGTATATATAAAAATAATGTACATACAACTTGGAATATTGTGGACAAAACTGCAAATAATATATCTTAAAAAAGTGAAGGACTACGCTATGTAAGCTATACAAGTCTTTTAATACAAAGCTATATATTTATTTTTAAAAAAGTTGTTTTCCAATGATGCAAATGATTAACTTAGTATAATTTATAATTCATGATTAATACAGAGTAGATTGATTGTTATTGTACGATAAATGATTTTATTTTTGTATGTTGACATTTTCCAATGACTACTAAAACTGATCATTTAGTTAAACTTTTTAAAGTTCAACTATAAATAATCAGAGCTTATGTAAAAATTTCACTTGCGACTAGAAATTTTCCTTATAGTTTACTGGTTCCTCATCAAAAATTTCCTTGATCAAATAAATTGATAATATTTTACAACTTATTTTAGTATTTATGCTCCCATTTAAATCACTTGTTTATAACTTATGTCACTCATTTTTAAGATACATATTGTTCATTTCATTCAGAAATATTGTGTTTAAGTACACCCATTTTTTCGTCCCGTTTTCTTAAGTCCCGTTTTCAATCTAACTTTTATATAAAAATATTATATGACTCTCTTATATATAAACTGGTTTCAAATAATGAGAGAGATATACTAAAGTACCTCAATTAAAAACGCAAATCACATTAATAATTTCATTATTTTTCCTAAAACATCAATTGACTTGAATTATAAATAAAACTAGCTGATTATCGATATATTGACAAATTTGCTATAAACTAATTATTAAAAATGAAGATGTGCACAAAATATAAGCATATTTTATATAAGGTGAACACTTTTGTCTATTCATCAACTGCAATATTTATATAGAATTTTGTAAATCTTAACGTATTAACTACTGACATTTCAATAGTACGTCAACATAAAGGTAGTTTATAATACTAGATGATTATTTCCACTTCTAATATCTAAAATTCCACATTTGTACTAATCTTAGGTGATATAAGAGATTTTATGTTATTTTGAAATGAAGAAAATAATTTTTTTCACAATTTGTGATTTCCAAGTATATCAAATTGAGATTTTCCTTTAGATGACACTCTATCAGGCAACTTATCTATAATAGTGATTATGAAATAACTTTTTAATAAAATACTTAATACTGATTCATCATACCTGTAACGGATAAAATTTCAGTACATAAAATAAATTTATATTTTAACCAATATCTGAAAAGAATTTTTTGAAATTTAGGGATGTTTGAGGAAATAATTTGAGAGATATTTCAAAATTGGAAATTATTTGCTATTTTCAATATTGATAGCTTTCTTTTAATATTATCACAACACATTAATATTGTTATCGCATCATAACTCTTACTCCTAATATTGCCATACTTCTAGTATTATTACAATCACACATTTTCATTTATTTGATTTTATTAATCAAAACATTTGGACTTATTCCAAAATGTTATTTGTAAACAATTTTCTCATTAAATATTTGTATATGGAATTTGACTGTGATCTTCAGTCAATGGGTAATATATTTAACTTCTTTTACGGGCATTTGATGATTTCCAGGCAAACAACTTTTTGCCCATGAAGAGTAATTTTGTTTTCGGTGAAACCAAAATAAAACCACTTAATCCGCATTCAATATTCCTTCTATGTGTGTGTACAAGAGAATCCTACGCAATTATTTTAGATTGACGACGTTTGAACTTTAAATTATATTTCGAAATTTTAATAATATTTGGAGTATGTGAATAATTAAGGAAATCATTCGCAAAGATCTTTAACTAAAGAAAGAAGAAACAATCAACAAATAATATTTCCTTATCAAAATTCTGATGAATATTATAAAATGCATAAAACTATTTAAAAGCCCTTATATTCTGTTGCTTTTTCCGCCTGTATGAATTCATGAATGCGTTTTCATCGGAATAATCATGTAAATATATGTACTAGTATAAATGTCTGGTTTTACATTTTATTTAATTTCAAGCAAATATCATATCTAAGAGAATATAAATATATACTAGAAGTATTACACATATTCACACAAAAAATAAAATTATCAAAGACTAATTTAAGTAGCCTATAATATTTATATTTAAATATTATTTCAAAGAAAGGAAATTAGAGTGTCCTGTGTCTCGTTAAAACGAAAATATCAGTAATTAAGACAAAATATGATTACAGATTTTTACTTATGAATTTAGCAAAGTATTTTTTAATGTAAGGATTTTTACTTATGAATTTAGTAAAGTATTGAATAACAAATAAATGTATGCAAATATTACTGGTAATGTATTAATGTGTATATTATAATATCATATTTACTAAATCACCAAAAATCAAAAAATACCTGCATCTATAGAAACCTAATAATTAAATTCGCTCAGAAGTAACTCTTATCTTACAGAAAAAGAACTCTATGTAAATTATTTGAAAAAAATCATTTTCCATGTTGTTTCTAAAATTATATCTTACTACTATAATTAAAAATTTCCTCTCATAATTTAGCATCCAACTTCCTTAATAAATTAAACATTTTACTGCTTATTGAATTAAACTTTAACTCTTTAACTTAACTTTTTAACTTTCTGCTTAACATATTGAAATTACATATAAATATTATTAACGCAACTAATAATATTTTAGATGAATAAGCTTAAACATGTATTAACGTAATAAATTTAAACATGTTCAAAATTATGAAACATTTATAATCAGTTATTATTTTAAGGATCTGGAATAATATTATATATTTAATGATGATGTATACATTTGTTAGAAATATAGATTTGTAAAAATATTTAGAGTACTGTGTTTAAATAATTTATTTGATAAAATATATTTGACAATATAAATTCTGTTTATAATTGCGTAAACTTTACTATTTTTGAATATTTTGATATGTTTGCGGTTTTATTTGAATATAAATTCGTATAAAGAAATATACAAAATACATAAAAAAATATTTATATTTGTATGAGGCATTTCAAATCAACAAAAATATGATATAAAATGCATTGTATGATTTGCTGAGATTTCATATTGCAAGTGCATGATGTATTTTAATGTAAAAAAAAATTCTTTTCAAAGTATTAGCATCTGTCAGACGTTTTTCTTCTAAAGATTACGAAGGAATGTCTGGAAAGAAATTTTCAGATTATATTTTCTAAATGCTTGCAAATATTTTTGTATATTTCATTTCTTTAATAATTATTGTGGCAAATGATCTGTTTTTAAAGACATGCTATTAATTTTAATTCAATAAAATCTAAGTAAAATAAAGAAATTTTAAGAACAAATTGTTAGTAGTGGAAAAGCATAAAAATTGTGATAAAATGAATTTTAAGACACATATATTTTTAACATTAGAGCCTCATTGTATTGCTAAAAAATTATAAAGATAGAATATCTAAGTATCCATAATTTCAAATGCAAGGAAAATTCAAGTATTATAAGCCATTTCTGATTTAAGGTACTCAAAAAATCTTTAATTATTATTCTACTATAGAAAAACTTGCAAATTTTTAAATATTATTATTAATTATGAAGTTTTTTGTCACAAAATGTTATCAATAAATTTCAAATATCTAGTAAAACTGTTTAGCCAAAATTATGTATAATGCAATTTATATTTCTCTAAAATTTAGATTAATGTCTGTAACTATGTAACTAAATTAAATATAAAATATAATAGTAACATCATAAAAGAGAATTTTATATCCATTAGACATTATAAGCTCACACACACACACACACACACACACATATATATATATATATATATATATATATATATATATATATATATATATATATATATATATATATATATATATATATATATATATATATATATATATATATATATAACATATTGATTGAACAATACGTTTGTTTACAATTGTTTACAGCGAGGAAATAAAACATCCCTGCCCGTGCATTCTTTTTTTCTAACATTAATTAAATCGAAGAATTTAAACCATTTTAAGTAGTTTGAAATAAACTTTTTAAGAAATTGTTTTTTTTATATATATATATCACATTTATAATAATATATGTACTGAATTTCAACTATTTTAGTAAATTTCTAACGCACTAAATTTTATTTATCTGAATGGCCAAAAATTTCACTGATGTGCAATTTAAATTACCATCAGAGTTTATAAACTTCTAAACAATCTGTTATAATATTCAGATATTACCCTGAAACTTGATGCATTATGTTATAGTGTGTGTGTGTGTGTGTGTGTGCGTGCGTGCGTGCGTGCGTGCGTGTGTGTGTGTGTGTGTGTGTGTGTGTGTGTGTGTGTGTGTGTGTGTGTGTGTGTGTGTGTGTGTGTGTGTGTGTGTGTGTGTGTGTGTGTGTGTGTGTGTGTGTGTGTGTGTGTGTGTGTGTGTGTGTGTGTGTGTGTGTGTGTGTGGAGAGAGAGAGACTCATTTTGCCATAAAACTACTTTACTTAGTGTTCATTTAAGGCATGAATTTCTACTTTACCAACTTCATTTTACATGACAATATGTAACTCCATCTCATCATAAAAAAGTTTAATTGAGTTAACTCTACGGTCACTATTTACCAATGAGAAATAATTACACTAGAAAAAACGATTTACAGTGAATGACGAATTACTATAAGCGATTGTGCCTGTAGTGTGAGTAATAATTATAAAATTTCTTACTAAAACCCTCATGTTAGTAATTCAAAAACATATAAATTATATCAGAAAATACATATGAAATTTGACTCCTTAAAGTTTTTTCTTTCTTTATTTATTTTAATCCTACACCTGTCCTCGGCATCTGCCATTAATCGACGAGCAGCCCAATAAAAAGATGAACAAGTATAAAAACAAGGATAAATTCCTTTAGTAGCGTCAAAAGAGTTGTCTATCATAAACATCAAAACATCAGGTCAAATCTTCAGGGGAGCATCATCCATATCATCATGATTACAAAATGGACAACGAGCAGAGTCCATTACATCTATTCGATGCAGATGCCTTTGTAGATAGTCTTGTCCAATTGTCACCCGGAAACAATCGACACCAGCAGTTCGTGGTAAGGAGACAGTGATTTTATTGTTCCCATCAAGTAGATTTTTCCACTGCCTGTCCATAGCCTCATCAGCATAAAGAAAAATTCTGTCATATTTTATTTTACTAAGGATTGCACTTCTGATATTATGCAAAGGCAAAGGGAGACTTGGCTAGATCATCTTTCAAGTTACGAACATTACAATCAATTTTAATCAAACACTTTTAATAAACATAGATTGACATAAATATCGTTTTACTTGACACTAAAGTTAATAATTTCTATATAGAACTTTTCCATGTTATATTATTATTTTATAGATTGGATAAAAGTTTATTATAATCGTGTACTTCTTGATGTTTTAGAATTTTTGCTTAAATTGAAGTAGAATCCAAGATGTGACAAACATAATTTCTGCTGCCGCTACACAACGGCTAAACTATATACCAGGGTATACGAGTAAATAAATTTTATCACCAAAATTTATCACCGATATTCTTAGCTAAACCAAGAGTACCCAATTCTACACTAAACCCTAAATATTGATATATGATATGTAGGAGTAATTTATGTTACATTAACAGACATCAAATGTTTAAATAATAAATTGAATAACATTAAAATTTTTACTTTACGATATAACTAAAAATATTTTCTTAAAATATAAGGATATAAATGTAAAGAAAATTAAAAAGATAAACTATGCTTTGAGTTTACTATCAAGATATAGAATTATCTTTGATATAAAAAATACCATTTGAGTATCTAAAATTTTTACTATATTTTCGAATATGTAAAAATTACATTTCATTTAATTTTTATGAATAGATACAGTAGAAAAAAATTCCTTCTTATAATAAAAGAACTTAATATTATTGAATATTATTTAATTAGGCTTTTTAAATATTAAAATAGGAAATAATTATAAATATTTTAATAGATGATATTTTATATGTAATGAAACCAATTTGAGATAGAAGCAAATTAAAAACTAGTTAATGGCATTATATCTTTCAATTGCAGCATATTTTTAAAGATTTTTTTGTTGTAGTTTTTTTAATTATTGCTTAATATTTTCCTTAAATCTTAAAGTTCTTATTATATTTCTCATGAATAATTCATCACGTCATTAATTTATATGCTAATATATTAAAGAATATAGAATAATACTTATTCATTCCAATTGGTACTGTAGTTAGATTTCCATGTTTTACGATATGGCAATTACAAATCAACATCTCCTTTCCTTCGTGTGTTAATATTTTTTAATTAAGATATAGTAAAAATAATGTAAAATACAGCTTTAGTTTTATATTTATTGTTAATCATTAATAATCGTTATCATATGAGAAAATCAAATTTCGTGTATTTATCTATCACTACTTCTTGATGAGAAACGAAGTAAGTAACCGAAGTCTGAACCGAAGTAAAATGATAAAGAAAGCCATTGTTTTCTTGTTTCGGGGTGTGATATCTATCTTACAATAAGACTTTTGAGAATTAGGTATCAAACTGCAGATCTGTTGTGTGAATAACTGTACTATACAGATCAACATTTTGTGGTATCTAATGTTTTTTCATCTGTGTAGAATTTTGAAGACGATGTTTGCTCAGATATTATTTGACTGTTTTCAATATTATGAGGTAAAGACTAAGATTATTTAAAACATACTTGATTTTATGAATTTTACTACACTCCATAAGAATTAAAAAAACTCCTATTTGTGACTGAAATCAAATGTTATTAAGACAAAAAAAATACAAAAATGTCAATTTATATGAAAAGCATTCATTGTCAAAACAAGCTGCTAACATAAAGAAAGTCAGAAATCAAAATTTCATAAAAATTTCTTATTTTACTCTTTTAATATTATTATCATTATCAACATTATGAAATGTTATTATTATAATTTCTTTAAAAAAATATAAAAATTTAACAAAAACATGAGTTTCCAGATATATGATTTGGCACAGGTGCCGTATAATCCAGGATGACAAATTTTGAATTTTTTTGTCGATGAAGAAATGTTGCCAGGATGACGTTTCGCGACGTGCACCATGACGTAAATATTAGGGTTGCCAAAATAAAAATTCTGCATAATTCTGATAGGTCTCCATCTCTATAACGTAATAAAAACCAGGTTGACATATATATAAGAAAATCCGCCAAGATATCACCAAACTCAGAATTTGGCGTCCTGGATTATACGGCACCTGTGCCAAATCATGTATCTGCCAATGATTTTTTTTAAATATTAATTTACTTGTTGTCTTGAATAACATTACACAAAACAGCAGATTCATTCAAAGTGGAGAAGAGTGTCATTTGAAAGTTTTAGAAATTATTCAAAGAAACAGAAAATATCAATCATAGAAAAAAGAAATTCGTTTAATTGTACAAGAGAAACTATAAATAGCTTCTATTTAAATTATCAGAAAAACTGTCAATTCCATCCAGTTATAGCAAAGCAGTTTGTCATATTATATTCATTCATGAATTTATAAGTATCTATGTAAAACAATGATATCTCCACTTGTATATTGTATTGAAATTGTTCGAGATTACTTAAAGAAAAGTACTAACAGTATGTTATATAATTTACCGCATATATTACATAATACGAAGAATTTATTTGAAATAAAACAAGTAGCAAACATATAATTGCCACTATATTTTCTAGACACAAATCAAATAGAGAATGTTTGGAATATTTCCAAACAGCATCTTTCTAACTGATAACAACAGTTATAGTTATTCTAGAAAACCACACGCAATATTCACCTTTTTTTAAACAATTTTCTTTACATATTAATTATCCTAATGATTAGAACTTATTGGAAAGTTAGAGATAATTTCTTCGGGAATAAAAATTTGAATTTCACTTATTCAGAACCTCTTTAATTCTTATTTACTGTATTTTTGTATTATGAGTGTGTTTTAAATTTTATAATTGCTTTGCACTTCGGACAATATTTTTAATTTGCTTACCTTATGAATTTTTGTATGAGGATGTGTATATATCTAATTATATACAATCAGTGTTTTCTTTATGTTCACACTATTATTTACTCGCTATGGGATCCAGTCTTTTAATATGCATTTTTCTATTTATAATATGTAATACATATAGAGTTTTTTTTAAAAAAAAAACATTAATCTCACTGGATTTTATAATTTAAACAAAAATAGTAAGCAGATTTTTCACAAATATATACATAATTTTCCAAGTTTTTATGGCCCCCTGTTTTTATCAGAAGAATTAAATTTCTTCTAATAAATTTTATAAGAAACACTTTCATTAATTTCTAAATTTACAAGATATTTTAGCACTGTATATCATATTTATAATTTCTTTCACAAACTTTTGATCAAAGTTATTAAGGTTACATTGTTATTATATACTGGTAGTATTCAACTTGGGAATATTAATTACTTAGGTAATTAATATCCCCAAGAGTAAAACCTAAATGTAAAAACTTTCTCTCTAATTGAAGAGGAAATCTTGAGTTTTGCAGTTTGTTTTGGTGTTTTGAGCTCTGCTTAATACATATAGGCGTAATTACTGCTGTAACTAATTCAGGTAATAAATATTGCATAACATACATTGTTAGTTGCGTGCAATAGATAAAACTGTAAAATATTTTATAATAAAAATAGAATTTTTATTATTGCATTGAATTTAGCTGATTTATAAAAACGTAGAGATTAAAAATGGGAATAATCAATTTTTCAGAATTTATTTGTTGCATTACTTAATTTAATGTAAATATGTAATATTGTTATAGTTAAATTCAGTGTACATAAAATTCATTTTTCTCATAACATTCTCCACAAATTCAGAATCATATAAGCTCCCTTAATACTCATGTCATGCAGTTTTTTTCTTTTTCTAAATTCATTCCTAGAAACTTTATTTTAACTCCAAATAATTTACTCTAAGCCTCTGCTACCTTAAAATTCTATCCCGTGTTGTAAAATAGAAAAAAGATATAACTTCTCAACTATTTTATAAACAATAATTTTCATTAAATACTATACCGGAAAGAATTTCTGAAATTTAAAAACTTCGTTGTGCACATTATAATAGCTAAATATAAATTACAACAATATTTTTCAATCATTTAATGCATGATAAGTATTTTACTCGTCATTTAATGAATTTAATTACTCAAATACCGAGAATTCAGAGAAATACCCAAACCTAATTTTACAGTTTTTCATATCAGACTTCTTTTAAAATTAATATATTTTGGACAAATTCCATTTGTACAAATGGAAAATTAATAAGGTATAGTTTTAACTTTATGATTTTTAATTACTTTCTAATAAAAATTAAAATTTTGGTGTTCAAATAATAAGCTCAACAAATTCTTTCTTTGAAGATAATTTAATTAAAAGGAATATCTAAAATTCTCATATTTGCTTAACAGACGAGCTTCATGGCAAAATTTGTAACATTACTGTTACAAAAATGTCTAAATTCGGACACAAATTTTAAATCTAATACTAATTTGAGCTTTATTATTATTTTATATTAATATCATGCGTGTTTAAATTTTAAAATGATTAAAAGTTTTGTCATTTTAAATGAAATTGGATAAGAAAGTACCAGAGTATCTTATGTTAATTATTGTCTTAGTCACAAATTGAAAATTTAGAATTTGATATGTCTCTGTATTAAAAAGCAAAAATGCATGAATGTAATTATAGTAAAAATGATATTTTTAAAATCTTATTTATGGAAGAAAAAATTTATACAAAGTAAATAATTCTTTGCAAATTTTTCATTCTACGTTTTTTCAGTCATGACATTTAAATGAGATTTTATATCAAAAATAAAATTTACAAAATTATATGTAAGACACAGACATACCTAAGATTGCCATTTTTCTACAAACTAAACTAAAAAAGCAAAACAATAATTTAACATAAAATACTTAGTTAATTTTGCTGGACAGCTTACGAAAATTTTCTTTATTAACAAAGAATTCAATTCAACTTGTATCAAATCTTTAAAGAGATGTTCAGATTATCATTTCAGGCACGTTTATTAACTAAAATATAAATTAAAATCAGGTTATGGCACAAATGTTATGCATTATGCAATCAAAAGCAAGAATATTACTAACAAATTATTTTTAAAATTGATATTCCTAAAGTTTAAAAAATGTGCGTTTTAATAAATAGCTCCTTTCACAAATATCCATTTTCTTTTAAAGTATAAGATCAAGCCCCAATCATATATATATATATATATATATATATATATATATATATATATATATATATATATATATATATATATATTTTATATATATATATATATATATATATATATATATATATAGTCTACTCACTTTTCCTTTGCTCTGAATTCTAATCCTTGATAAAATTTGGGATTATTAATGAAATCCTATACATTTTTTCTTATAATTTTTAATTTTTCTCACAAAGTATTTTTTTCAAGAAAGTGTTATCACAAGGAGTATTATCCCTTTATATAGCTTTACTGTGACGCAACTACAGTTACATACAATTAGAAATTAATATTATTAATAAATTTTTGAATATTTTTGTTAATTATTTTAACTATAATAATATGATAATTTAATATCCTAATTATTATTAAAGATATAATAAATGATATAATTATACTAATTATAAAAATCAGTTATAAGTAAAATCAATGAATTAATCATATCTCCCATACTTACAATAAACGGTTATATGTTGATAATATCAATATAAGCCGCATCAAATTTGCTGTTTATTTAATTCTCGAGTCTAAACATATAAGCAATGATGCATTCATGCAAAAGTTAAATGTTTCAATAAAAATATTCATATACATGTCAAAAGAACCTAAAAATATTTTAAAGACGAATTCTATTCAAAATTCGTGATAATGCCAATTATGAATTTATTCATTAAGTTAGTCACATTATTAGTCATTTCTTCATACAAATACATTTCATTCTTTGGCAAAATCCTTCGCACAGATTCTTTTATTAATTTTTATATTAATTCGTTATTGTAATTAATATAATGATTATTTTCTTATATTCATTTTAGTTAAATATTTTCTTATTATAAATATTCTATATTCTAATATTAATTAATTATCAATTTTCATATAAAACTTATTTATCCAAAGAATTATAATCGTTAATATTAATACAATAAAGATTTGATTATGTAAAAATATTATTATAAAATCATATTAAAGAAACACTCTAGTTTCTAAAACTTATATAAAATCTAGTTATACATTTATTTAAACAGTCCATGGCATGAATATTTCATTACATATGTGCTATTAATAAAAACAACAAAATTCATTTGTTCCACATGTTCAATATTATAAAATTAAATTAGATATACAACTACTACCGTTTATAGTAAATTTTTGTTCATACTAACAAGAGTGTTTATTAATTTTTACTTACATTTCAGCTTCCTTCCAGGTGAAGCTAAAATGTAAGACTTGTCGGAGTTCCAAAAACAGCAGATTGAGAAATCTTGTCTGATCAATTCATCAATAACCACTGTAACACAGCTGTAGACAATATTAATAGGTATCATGTCGAAGATCATACAACATTCACTGCCAAACAAAACTTACGAGACAAAACTGTGGAGGGAAAACCATACTCATTGTGAGACATAAAAGGATGATGTTAAAGGAGATAGTGATAATCAGAATGAGAACTACAGCAGAAAAAGTGACTTCTGAGTTCAGTAAGCACCTACAAAATTTACTATCGACTCATTCATTTTAAACGGAAATGAATTCATTTCAAAGAAAAAAATATTTAAGGTAGAGGTGTGATTTCAAAATTCTTTATTAAAGATACAAATCGAAAAAGCAAGAATCATTAAAATTGAAAAACAGATCAATAAAAACATGTCTTATTTTTAAGTAATTTAGTTTCCTTCAATTCATTACCACAGAAGGATTTGTAACCTTATATTGAAAACTAACTAGCACTGGCTAGATCATCTTTCTGTCAACTAGCTTTATTCCATGACGCAGATATGGTTTTCGACTTAAGATTCAACCTATAAAAATTTTAATTTGCTGCTTGTCTATAGTTGGAATTGTTGCTTCATTGTAGTTAATTGGAACCGTAGTTAGGGGGACAACCGGTCTCAATTCCATAATTTCTGTGGCCTTTAAATTTACCGAACTCAAACAATGCAAACTTCAGGAGTCTGTTTTGAAGTAAAGGGTGAAATCCCATTATTCTCCCTCTGTATCGTTAGGGTAGTTGAAACAGCTTCTTCAGCAAGTATGATACAAAATCCTAATTACAGCCATACATAGCTTGTATATTTCCATGTTAAAAAAGATTAAAGTGTTTTAGTTATAAAATAAGAATACATACCATATTACATGTATTAAAGTTCTTTTACTGTGAGTTTTTTTATTTCCAATAACCTCTGATCATATAAATAAATTATTTGACACCGATAATTAGAGGCCAATAGGTAGATGCAACTACATCTTGCACTAGTAGGCATTTGTGTATAAAACATTTCATATGAGTTTTTAGATACTGAACACTAAACTCTAAATTACACTAAATTATTGAAATTTTTGAATGTACCTATTGATATAGATATATATATATATATATATATATATATATATATATATATATATATATATATATATATATATATATATATATATATATATATATATATATATATATATATATATATATATATATATATATATATATATATATATATATATATATATATATATATATATATATATATATATATATATATATATATATATATATATATATATATATATATATATATATATATATATATGTATGTATATATATATGTATGTATGTATGTATGTATGTATGTATGTATATGTATATATATTAATTCTGCATCATCCTTAATACGATTTTTGGTACATGGTGACATATAAAATGAAACATTAACAGTGAACTGAAAAAAACATTCATTCTTATAAATAATTTTAAACTTATAAATAACAAATTCAATAATAACAAATTCTTATAAATAACAAATTCAATATTCTTATAAATAACATTCTTATAAATAACAAATTCAATGAAACAGTATCGTATTCTCACTTTCTTTTAATTTAGAGCGACGATTAAAGCCAGAAAATTTGCAATTAAATAATTAAAAGTTCCTATTAAGATAAGGAATATTCATCTGCCAAACAACTGAATTTTAAATATTCCCGAAATTAAAATATTCTAATAATGCTTTGTTAGGTTTATTCAGTTGATAGATTGTTTAATCCTTTGTTGATTGAATACAATAGTGTTCAAAGTAAAGTAAATTCAATATTTTTCAATTCTTGCTCAGTTTCAAATTACCAATCAACTATTTGTAAAGTCTATTATAATGTGAATACAATTCGTAAAGTTTTATCTAATTATAAAATTCTGTCATTGCCTTTTGAAGTCTCATTATTTTGAAAAGGAAAGTTTTAAATTTAATAGTAGCAAAAATCAAAGGAAAACTTCAAATAAGAAATCAAAATAAGAGTATAATTATAAAACAAATGAAAAAATAAATTTTGGGCAATGAAGTAATAATTTATAAGCTTTTTTAAACCTTTGCTTAGATTTATAAATTATGTATGAAAAATAATACTATAAAAAGAGGAAAATGTCAACAGAAATTTTGATGAGAAAAGTTTTAACAAATTCATTGAATTTTGTTACCAAGACATATATATAAAATATTTTTAGAAAATTTATTTTTGAATAAGTTTTTGTTGAAAATGAATTTCTCCTAATATTTTTATAAAAACAGATAATACTTTGGTGGTAAATTAAGAATATATATGACGTTTGATTAAATTACTAGACTTGACAGTATTTTAAATATTGTAACATTTAATAAATGCAAAATTATTTTAAAGTAAGATTATTTTATAAAAAAATAATTTTTCTGAGAGAAAGTGAGAGAGACAGATGGAAATAGTTATGGTTAAAAGGAAACAAGACAATGCTTGCATTTTATATTTAATCATAATTACTTTATCTAACCTGAAATATTTTATAATTCTTCTATACATTTGCATACATATAAAAATTTTGCAAAATGTCTTTCTTACAATATAGAAAAATAATGTAATGTCTCTCTCTTGTACCAAATTTATGTATTCAAGTCCAAGAAAATGATGGCATTTTTTTCAATTAGTATTTCAAAGTGTGCGAAGAATTTCAAATAGATATTTAAACATACAATTTACAAAAAATTATCTTAATATATAGTAGTTTAAATTTAATAAAAAACATGCATTTGCAATGTTAGAACAACTTTCTCTACATTTTGTATTTTGTGAAACTCTGGATAATTTGTAGATGAAACAGGGATCGTAAAGATAAAAAATCTTCTTTTTAAAAAATATGCAAGCACTGTTTTTGTTATTTAAGTTTTTCTAATTGTTATCATTCTGAGATTAAAAATAACATCAGCTCAGAAAGAGTTTTAAATTTCAATAATATAATGTTTCTAACTTCTTCTTTCTTCAAGAATATAAAATTCTTATAAAATTTCTAAGTTTTTAGCAAATGATAAATTTTTACAGTTGTAAATCAGCAGCAATTTTAAAGATAAGTTATACCCACACTGAAAACTTCATTTATTTATCTATACATTATGGGAAACGATGTAGAGAAGCTCAAAATAATGTAAAATAATTTAGATTTGTCCCAACTAATAAAGTTTAATCTTGAATATTAAAGTGTTTATTACATGTACTCAGAAAATAAAGCAGATTATCGAACAATTTTCTGAATGGTAAGACGACTGTCAACTCTACTGTCATCTGTTTAATGAATAAGCAATTTTTTTCCTTTTATTTCAATGCCAAAATTATCAAAAGATTTCTATGTAATCAATGCTCTAACATTCTAAAGGACACATACATGGACAATATTTTGATATGAAATTCTTCCTTACAAGCTTTGGCAATATATTAAGTATAAATATTTCTTGTTGAGAATTTAAAATATTAGTGACCGGTATAAATAGACATTCATTCATTATAATAAAACTCAAGAATAATGATGTTATGAATGAGAAATTAGACATTTACTGCTTTATTCGGGAGAATAAAAGAAAAATAATTGAGTCTATTTAAGCATATAAATGATAATATTCATATCATAAAAATTATCATATAAATAGTTATCATAAAAATTTATCATTGGCTTACGAATTTGGAGGAGTGAATATTAGACTTGACCAACGTTGCCAGTCTATTCCTCAGAATAATTCATAATCAAGTAAACAGGGAAAAATACATTGAAGAGGGCTAATTATACTAGGATAAAATAACATTTCATTATTAAAGTTGAATAGTTCTTTTCAGCACTTATGCTAAATTATTTTCATGAGAAATTTAATGCTTATGCCATTCATTTACAATGAAATGTAGGTTTTATAAGTCAGAATTTTTTTTTTCTAAAGCACCAAACACTTACAAAAATATTATTTGGAGTGTAATAGGATTTGTTTAGCTTATAGTTGAGCTTTATGATTATTGGAATTATGTTTTAACGAAAAATCATTTTATTTGTGAATAACATAAAAAAATGAGAAACTAAGTTGCAATGTACACAATTGCAGAAATCTATAGGAGGCATAATCACTGAACATGCAAAGCTACAACTTTATCAGAAATGAAAAGTGTGTTGGAAGATCTTGATTAGAGAAATGTTAGTTAACCAAGAGTCCTCAAGCTGCATACTATATCACATTTACACAAAATAAAACTGCTTGTAGTTGAGTTTTTCATTCACTATTTTCTAGATATTCTTTCTATTAAGATGTTGAATTATTCTTTTTTTAACAAAAAGTTCAATCTTAACACCTGTATTAATGATAATAGCTTTCATTAAAATACCGATTTAATTACTTAATTAGTTTGTGATTCGGCATAACTTTTTCGGAAACTTTCCAAATAAGCAATAGCGAAGCATTTTTATTCCTATTAATAACATCAAAAATAAGATGTCTGTCTTCCTTGTCAAAATAAGAAATATTTTTCATGGCTTTCGAAAAACAGTTTCAAAGGATTTTTTTCCAGATGCAGCTTTTAAAAGTTTACCAGATGGAAAGCGGCTTTTTTATCGTATCTTTGCCAATAATTTTTGTTTGCTTAGTTTCTACATTGGGTACCTGAACTTTTACCGCACTCTTTGTAATGAATATGTGGTAAAAAGAAATAATACTTTCATTTCTGTTTTCATTTTTGTATTTATACCTAGATGTTTTCTCAACAAATGCTCATTTTAAAGGAAAAATGAGTTTTGATGAAATAATAGAATCACTCCAATTTTGCACAATGATTGCAAAACATTTTTGCATAAGTGTGAAAGGATGTACGTTCCTTTATTTTCAAAATCACGAAGCACCTTAAATTAAACTTTAATTACATAAAAAACTTTTCAATATAAATGCATATTATTTAAAGTGCGTAATATTGCATTATGCTTCCAAATTTAGAAATTGATAATTCATTAAATATAAAAGGATGATTGATAAAAACTTTCTTCCTTTGCGAGTGTATGATGGTTGTAATTTTTTTTTTCGTAATTTGCATGCAGAAAATTTTTGAATTCTTTACTGATTAAACACTATATGAATAATACTGAACTATTTTTCCCATAAATCATATATTACGATTCAAATAATTGATATAAATGCTTTTTCTAATACTCTGTGATTATGTTAATATTTTAATAATCTTTGCGTGTTTTTAAATTTCCTCAAAATAAACGAGTGCTTTTAAATTCATTTTGCAACAAGCTTATTTGCTATTTAATTCTCTTGATCATAATTGATAACATTCTAAGAGGATGAGTAAGTTTACATTTCAAATAGCTTCCTCTATTGATTTAGTAAATACAAAAGTCGAGTTCAATCTCCAGACATTTAAAAGCAAATACATTTTAAGGTTTGAAAAGGTAAACATGTCTGATCGCTCAAACGTGGTATATTATTGAATTTAGTAAAAGAACTTTTGCTCAATCAATCTATTTAAATATTAAAATTCGTACTCTAGAAATAAAAATAATATTTTATTTGTTTGGAAACTCGCTATTTAGCTAATTTTCAAATGGTATCTTTCTTATACAGATTTAAGAAAATAAGTTATATTAAAATTCTTACTGAATATTTAGTTCTTATTTAATAATACAATTTAAATAAATATAAATAAATGTAAATTTTTATAAATTAAAATTTTCTTTTTCTGCATATTTTTACAGTTTCTGACTACAATTTTTTCATGTTATATTATTTTATTGAAATCGTAAAACTAAAAATATTACTGTAATAATTTTGTTATTCCATGGAAACATGCTATTAAAAGAAGGGAATTATAAATTTTAAACTAATGATTTATTCGAATATCAAAACTTTAAAAATCATTTCTCATTTCTTCTAGTCTAAAACTTTTATCTGTTTTTCTTGTTTATTAATATAAAAATCATACAAATCATCTGATGTATTTAAAATGCTAAGTGTACAAGCTTTAGCATTTATAATCAGAATTTTAATAATAAATAAATGTTTACTTTCCTTCAACTGCATTGTTAAATATACACTTTATATTCTTAAACTTGTTTTAAAGATTTTATTCTCCTTTTTATGACAGTGAATTTTCTTATCATAAAAAATTATCTACTTAAAGGAATTATTAAATTATAATCATGATAATGATATAACAGTTTTCTATACAATATTTGTCATCGTAGCTTATTATTTCAATGCACGTGCAAAAAATCAGTTTAGTATGTGCTGGCGAACAAAAGTTTGAAACATATTATATAGCAACGCAGACTGACAAATTTTAAGACTAACAGGAATTTAATATAAAGATAAGAATAAATTTCAAAATTATACACCATGTAAACTTATAAATTACAAAACTCAGATTTACATATATTTTCTTAAAAATTTTTTATGTTTTCACTTTTTATTTATACTTTAAGATGATTTATGAAATCACTTTTAAGAGTGAATTGCACAAATCACATTTGACATTTGAAACATAAAGCTTATTTTATTGATTTTTAATTGTATAATATTAACAATTATAACTATTTAAGCAATTCTTCACGTGTAATTACTTTAGATTCTTTAATTGTTTTAATAAATATTATTTAAACTAAATCTGTAAATATCCTTTTTTTATTGTTTCCAATTTATTCATCAAAAATGTAATTTCACTGTACGTTTAAACTGTATTATTTAAATCACACAAATAGTTGTTTCCAACTAAAAGTATTTCTTTTTTAATCAAATTCATCATTTTTATAAAAAACAACTTTTGTATAGTAAATTTAAAATTCATTTAACGCTAATAATCGACTTCAATTTTTTCGAAAGGATTAATAATAGTATATTATACTCGTCGATTTAATTTAAAAACTATATAAAAATTAAATTTACATAATATATTTGAAAAGATTTTATGAGAATATCTCTACTAGTTTTCTTCAAATATTACGAAATTTGTTAAAGTAATTACAATCAGTGGATATGTATTTTCAAAATAAGTACATTAATGTATTCCTTAAGGTAATTCATTTCTCCTCTATTATGAATACAAATATAGCGCGCGTAAGCTCAAAAAATAGAGGAAAATTGATATTAATAACTTATTTATACAAAAGTGAGGAAAACTGGCAATATTATTTCAACTTCGGAAAAATATACAAATATTTCCCTTCAGGGAATATGGAATGACATTTATAACGATATAATAAATCAAAAGTAGAATAATTTAATCCAAATTTCATTTCTTTCATTTGGGAATTCAGTTTTAAATTCATTTGTTTTCATTGAAATTTTAAGCTAAATAATTATGAAATAAAGATGAACATTTGATAATTTTAATAAAATAAATGTTATTTTGTTGAACAATTAAATTAAGCATCAGACAAAAAAATTAATTATACTTAATTCAATCATTTGAAGATGACTGGTTATCATCGAATGATATTAAAGCTAAATTACATAATCATAAAATTAGATAATTTTTATATGAAAGCATATGTTTGAAAATTACCAACACTATTATTGTATAGGAGTAAAGACATTTTTAAAGCGAAAATATATGTTATTTTTCTTTCCATCTCCATTCGTCTATTGTTTTTTTCTTTTACCTCTTATAGCTCATTTAAAATAAATCCATTGTGTGAAACGTGTTTACTGTTTATCATTCATTCACTGTTTATCAAATTTTAATTTCATGTCATGATTTTAACCAACAACGTTTACACTTTTTTAATACTGATTTTTTAATTTTGTTTGACGTAACAGGGGATCTACTCATAAAAAAACTTATTCACTTTCTTGAGGGCAATAGGTTTCATATATTTAATTTAATTTATATTTTAAGTATTAAAATTATATATATATTTGATTTTTTCCTTTTTTATATTTTATAAATAGATTTTAAAATAATATACATTTTTTTTTAAATTTTTGATGTTGCTTGGGGTTTCTTGAAAAAAATAAAATAAACAAAATATAATATAAATAAAACTACAAAAATCTTACTCTTGGCGGAGCATGTCCATTTTTGGACCTTGCGCCATAAAACCCAACCAAGTAACCTGTTCATTTAAAAATAGACTACACATGTCTAATTTGTCAAAACTCTATGATATGTCAGGAATAACATTGATACATAAATGAATTTCATGTTTCTTTTTAAAAAGATATGCTTGTTTAATAGATCGAATTTTTATGACTTGCCATGTTTTAGGCTACTAAGTTTAGTTTATCAATTATAAGATACTACATGGTCAACACTTATGTAATAAAAGCGTATCAAACCTAATAAAGACAAAATCATTTTCTAGATTGATTTTAAATATAGATAGGAAGTAACCCTTTTTATTTCTTAGAAACATTCTTTTTAAGTTTTGGACGTATAAAGAAATTATCAAAATTCTATTGATTTAGTTATTTATACACTACTGGCCATTAAACATGCTACACCAAGCAGGAATGCAAATAACAGAACGATATTTATTGGACACATACATTATAGTGAAAAGAACAAGTGATCAGATTTACAGGAAAGTAGGATGTATAGATCTTGAGAAATCAGTACCCAGAGCAGCCACCTCTGGCTGCAATAACAGCATTTATCCGCCTAGACATGGAGTCAAAAAGAGATTGTATGGCATCTACAGGGTATCAGTCCATGCAGCTTCAACACTATGTCACAGTTCATCGACAGTAGTGGATGGTGAGTGATGGCGTGCCAATCGCTCGGCAACCATTGACCACACGTTCTCAATTGGAGTCAAATCAGGTGAACGTGCTGGCCAGGGTAACAGTCGAACCTGTTCTGTATCAAGGAATTTCCGAACAGTATGGGCAACATGCGGTCGTGCATTATCCTGTTGAAACGAAGCATTAGGCAGGCCTCGAAGATAGGGCAGAACCACGGGCCTTAACGCATCGGAAATGTAACGGTTGCTGTTGAAAGTGCCAGTAATGCGAACAAGAGGTGATCGAGACGTGTATTCAATGGCACCCCATACCATCATTTCAACAGATGGGCCAGTATGGTGAAGTCCAATGCAAGCTGGCAATGCGCGTTCTCCACGATGCCTCCAAATACGGATGCGGCCATGTTGATCCTGTATACAGAACCGAGATTCATCTGTAAAGATGACGTGATGTCATTCCCGTGTCCAGGTTCGTCGCTGATCACACCATTGAAGGCGCTCTTGTCTGTGACGCAGCGTCAATGGTAGCCGAAGCCATGGTCGCCGTGCAGACAATCCATGCTGCT
This sequence comes from Latrodectus hesperus, assembly GCA_037975125.1. NCBI lineage: Eukaryota > Metazoa > Arthropoda > Arachnida > Araneae > Theridiidae > Latrodectus > Latrodectus hesperus. Next base: position 28,091,833 of record CM075856.1, on the reverse strand, counting down.
GCAAACGTCGATTTCGAACTGTTCGAGCAGAAACTTGTTGCCTTCCAAATGACTCCATTTCTCGACTCAGGGTTCGTGACGTGACTGTACGATCCCTTGTGACCATGCGGATAATATGACCATGTGGATATGTGACCATGCGGACCATGCGGATAAGTCTTCTCTGCTGTTAGTGATGTGGGCGTCTCTGAGATCCTTCATGACGTTCCATATGATTGTCCTGAACCCATTGATTCCATATTCTGCTAACAGTCATGGGGCCTCGACCGACGCGAGCAGCAATATTGCGGTACGATAAACCGCAATCCCGGTAGGCTATAATCCTTCCTGGATCAAATTCAGACACGTGCTGATAGGCATTTCTTCTTCTTACACGAAGAATTACAACAATTTTCTTTGCCGAAAACAACGTTGAAACGGAAATTGAGTGTGAGAAAACTGCTGTCAAATCTCTAGTTTTATACACATTGTAGATGTCGCTACTGTCGCCTGCTTTGTAGGAATGCGCTGAAAATCTAATAATTTGCATATCACAGCAAGTTCTACCTGTCATGCAAATTTCACGTGTGTGGTGTGCCGCTTTCCTGGTGTAGCCATTTTTATGGCTAGTAGTGTATTAGAAGTTTCTTTAAAAAATATTACTAATATTATATTTTATATCTCATATATAAAACAATTATATTTATATCTGGAGTTTAAAAATAAAGTAAATCTTTAGTTTAAGTAACCATATTACTATGTAAAATGAAATGCTTTTCATAAAAAGCCTCAAGACTATTTTTCAAACTGATGTCTTGCTTTTTCCTCTGATTTATCTTAAATTTTAAGTTTATTTTATGTTTTATAAGAAACTTACATTGTTGTGACCTAGAAAAGTGTTGAATATATTATTGAATAGTCAAAATATCTCGCATCTATTTTTATTCTAAAATTATACATTGATTATATTTATTTATTCTTTTCCATATCCTATTTATGTTCGATTTTCAGTGGAAAAATGCTAAATCACCTAAAGTTTATTTAACCTATTTGTGATACCATTCAATTCAACTTATGTCAATAATTATTTTTATTTAATATGCAAATTATTTATTCAATATTACTTAACTTACTTTTTAACATTTGCTTCGCATAATTTTTACAAAGTCATATATAAGCAGCTGATTATTTTTCAATTAATTCTTAAAATTTGTGCACCCTATATAACGGATCTCCAAAATGAAATTGGATAAAATTTACTCACGGGTACTTTTTGATTATTTGGCTATTTTTTATTCCAAAATAGACGTTAAATTTTTAAAGATAAACTGGCAACCCTAAATTATGTTAGTTAAAGCGCTGAAAATACCAGTGTTACCAGAAGTTAAATTTTATCCTCAATATGTATCTTCAATTTGTTTTCAAACCAAGTGCTACCCACTTCTACACTGAAACCTGAATTTGATATACATTTAATTTAGCTTTCTTTGCCATCTTATTCATCATCTTTTTCCATCATGTTTTATGGGTGATCGTTCAAACTTCTGATAATTGTTTGAGTATGAATAACATACCAGAAATACAGCTTTTGGTGGATGAATAAATGTTTAATTTTATAAAACTTAAAATTTTAATAAAAGGACACATTTTATGGAATAAAATTTTCTTATAAAGTATTCCGCCTTATTTGAACATGTTTTATTGAATAAATTGCATTTATTAGAAATTTTCACTTCTCAAAATATAGGAAAATGACAGTGAAACGAAATATACGTAAGGCAATGTCTCAAATACCAAAAAATATAAACAAAATTTGACATAACTTCTTTATTCTTGAAAGTATTGATTATTTTTATATAAAATGATGGATTCATAAGAAAAATGAAAGGAGAATAGGGAATGAAAAGCTGTAACTATTAAATTTTAAAAGAAAACCAAAAGCTGTAAATAATTCCAAAGAATTAACTGTAGTTTTAAATAATCGAAATATGTTCTTAGAAAAAAACAAAAAATAATAGAAAAGGAGATTTTTTGAAAAACCATAAAAGCTTGTTGATTCTTAGAAAAATCACAAAAACATAACGCATGTTTCATATTATTTCAAACAATAAGTAAGTATTATTAAAAAAAGATAATAACTTAAGTGTGGTGTATATCACGTTAGAAACATTGTCAATGGACGCATGTTAGTGTACACATTTCTGATAATTTGTAGAATTAACTATGTTTATTAATTGCGTAAAAATAATGCAAAGATATAAAAGAGCAGCATGCTATACATTTCGAATAATTTAAAAAATTCGAATAAAATTCGGATCGAAGTTTTTCTTGTTTAGTATATAATAATGATAAAACAATTAAAACGGTGAATAGTAGTTGGTATTGAGGAATGCTACGTAAATTCAATACAACTTGAATTAAAAACTTCATTTATTAAAAGACAGTTTTTGATTATATTTATCTACATTTTAAGTTTTTCTCACTTTTTATAAAAGTTGAAAGTATTTTAAGCAAGAACAATAAATAATAAAAGATGATAACTTCTTATGTAACATGTAATTCCTATTATGCCTTCGAAAAGTAAAATATGTGTATGCAACATAAAACTACGGAAATATTATTAGCAGCGTTAGCAAAGTTTGGTATACAAAAAGTTTTGAATAAGGATAAGTCATTAGTATTGCAAATTATTTTCATGACTAAATTAAATCTTTATTAGAATGGAGTTTAAAAATAGTTATATATATAAATATATATATATATATATATATATATATATATATATATATATATACATATATATATGTATACATATATATATGTATACATATATATATGTATATATATATATATACATATATATATGTATATATATATATATACATATATATATATATACATATATATATGTATATATATATATATATATATATACATTATATATGTGTGTGTGTGTGTGTGTGTGTGTGTGTGTGTGTGTGTGTGTGTGTGTGTGTGTGTGTGTGTGTGTGTGTGTGTGTGTGTGTGTGTGTGTGTGTGTGTGTGTGTGTGTGTGTGTGTGTGTGTGTGTGTGTGTGTGTGTGT